>JAZKJV010005521.1:600000-1098345 GCA_037367405.1 Ottelia alismoides | reverse complement strand
TCTGGTGGACTTTACTGTCTTGGACATGGATTTTCCCTACACAGTTTCACCTTACCCCGATCATTCTTGGGAGGACTTTCTTAGAGACCGTGAAGGCTCTCTTCGATTATGATACAGGGAAGGTATCTTTCATACCGAGGACAAGAAGGTACATATAGAGATAGTGAGAGAGTCGCACACATCCTAGTATCGCATCTATAGCCAGTTCAGATATCGTGAGTTCTTTAGCCACCTATGATTACATGGATGAGGTTCGACTTGACCACCTTGAGAGGTATAGAGTATAGACCCAGGATTTCCTAGCAGAGGATGGGTCGAGACTATAGTTGGCAGTTCTTCTGATTGTACATTATATTTCAGTATGGATGATGATGAGCAGGAGAGAGCAGATACCTGATGATCTTATTGCAGACATTTCATATTCATGGAGTTTAGACGATTCCTTCACTTCAGATGATCTAGAGACTGAGTTTCATTTAGCTGAGTTATTTTTCCTCTAGTCATCCTGAGGATGAGCACAGTAGCGAGTCGGATGATGTTTTAGACATCTTCTGTAGTTCGAGTTTGGATCATATTAAGATGGTGGATAACCATATTGCATACGCATCTACCCACCAACACAGATTCCATTACACATACATATGACGTTACAACAAAGCCAGATTATACCTTACCAAAGCTGAAGACATTGCCACCAAACATGAAATACGATTTCCTTATGGGTCCACATCGACGGTTTTCGGTCATTATATGATCATCTTTGACCGAAGAGCAAGAATCTCGTATGATGGAGATTCTTGAAAAGAAACTACAAGGCTATTGGGTGGACTGTATCTGATCTATGTGGGATAAATCCTGCTTTGTGTTCTCATCATATATATCTCGATCATGATAGCAGACCTTCTAGAGAGTTTCAGTGCAGGCTGAATCTGGTTTTACGAGATGTTGTCAAGAAAGAGATTACGAAATGGTGTGGCGTAGGGTTTATTTATCCCATCTCCAACTCTGAATGGGTTAGCCCATTACATGTTGTCCCAAATAAGTCGGGAATTCAGATGGTTATGAATGAGAGTAGAGAGGAGATTCCAAAGAGAGTAACCATGTCGTGGCGTGTGTGCGTTGATTACAGGAAGTTGAACACCGCGACGAAGAAGGATCACTTCCCTTTGCCTTTTATAGACCGGGTCATAGAGAGGTTTGCAGAGAAGGAGTACTTCTATTTCCTTGACGGTTATTCCTGATACAACCAGGTCACTATTGCTCTTGAAGACCAGGAGAAGACTACCTTCACATGTCCTTTTGGCACGTACGCTTTTAGACGGATGCCCTTTGGATTGTGCAATGCCCCTGCTACTTTCCAAAGATGTATGCTTGCCATTTTTGTAGACATGGTTGGTTGATTTTCTAGAGATCTTTATGGATGATTTTTCAGTCTATAGTGAGTCTTTCGACGATTGTTTAGCGCACCTAGACCAGTTCTTCAGAAATGTTGTGAGGTAGATCTCATTTTGTCATGGAAAAGAGCCATTTTATGGTTACAGATAGGATCGTGTTGGGGGCATGTCATCTCCAAGAAAGGCATGGAATTTGACCCTACTAAGGTGGATGTCATCAAGCGTCTCGAGCCACCTTCCAACACCAAGCAGTTACAGTCTTTTATTGGGCATGTTGGCTTTTACAAATGATTCATTCAGGATTTTTCCAAAATCGCTCGACCGTTAACTGAATTATTAGGCAAAGACATTGAGTTTTTGTTAGATGACAAATGTCTTCATGACTTCCTCTCATTGAAAGAGATGATTATCAGTGCTCCTGTCCTACAGCCACCTGATTGGTCTCTTCCCTTTGAGATCATCACGGATGCTTCAGATTTTGCGGTCGGGGCTATATTAGGATAGAGGAGGAATGGACTTCTTGTTGCTATACACTATGCGAGCCAGACTTTAGATGATGCTCGGCGCAAGTACACAGTGACAGAGAAAGAGATGTTGGCAGTGGTATTTTGCATTGGACAAATTCAGATCATATCTCCTTGGCTCCAAGATTATAGTTACACATATCATTCAGTTATCAGATTATTTGATGGAGAAGAAGAATGCCAAGGCACGCCTTCTTATATGGATTCTTCTTACTTCAGGAGTTTGATTTGGACATTAGATACAAACCTGGGGTACAGAAATGTGGTAGTTGATCACCTCTCCCGATTGCAGATAGAGCAACCTTTAGATGAGTACACGCCAGAGATTGCAGAGAGATTTCCAGGCGAGAGTATCTTTGTAGTTACCGAGGCTTCCATGGTATGCACATATAGTGAACTTTCTGGTTACACAGAAGAGTCTACAGGGTTGGCCGAAGGACTGAGTCGATAGACTAGTTTTCGAGGCACGATACTACCATTGGGAGGATCTGATTCTTTTTCATGAGGGATCGGATTGTGTTTACATGCCATGTATTCCTCAAGAGGAATACAATAATGTCCTCACTCTGTGCCATTCCTTAGAGGCAGGGGGACATCATTCAGGGAAGAGGACAGCACAGAAGGTACTTCAGAGTGGATTTTGGTGACCGTCTCTTACTAGAGATGCTTGCACATTCGTGAAGAGTTGTCTGGATTGTCAGAGAGAAGTAGGGACAGTCATTGCTAGATGCGATGCCTATGCGACATGTTATTATTTGCAATATCTTTGATGCATGGGGGCATAGATTTTAGGGGATTGTTCCCTTCCAACAGTGTCTTTGAGTACATTCTTCTCGATGTGGATTATGTTAGTAGATAGGTGGAGTCCTATACCCGCACGATCCGTAGATAGTAAGACAGTGTGCAGGTTCCTGAGGGAACATATTATTTCCACGGTTTGGTATTCCACGTATTCTTATTTCAGATGGGGGTAAACCGTTTCATTAATAAGGAGGTAAAAAAGCTAGTGAAGAACTATGGCATTGATCACAGAGTAGCTTCTCCTTACCACCCATAGACGAACGACATGGGTGAAGTTTCAAATAGGGAAGTGAAATCCATTCTTCAGATTTTAGTACGATCGAATAGGAAGAACTAGTCACAGCTTCTAGACCGGTTCTTTGGGCATATCGTACTGCATATAAGACTCCCTTAGGTACTTTACCCTTCAGACTGCTTTATAGAAAGCCATGCCATTTTCCCGTAGAGATCATGTATAAATCTGAATGGGCTATCAGAGAGATTTCACTTGATATGCATAAAGCAGGAGCCAAGAGGAAGATGGATCTGAATGAGCTAGTAGAGATTCGAAATCAGGCATACGAGAACACCCTCATTTATAAGGACAAAGTGAAGAGATGGCGTGATAGACATATTCGACACAAGATCTTTTTTCCTGGGCAAAAAGTATGGTTATTCAATGCACGATTGAGAATTTTTCCTGGCAAATTGAAGATCAAGTGGGAATGACCTTACATAGTCAGAACGGTGCACGACAACGAAAGCAAGGTATATCAGATGTGTCACATGGTGCAGAGCCGTTCGTGGTGAATGGGCAGATGCTGAAGCACTTCGTGGAGACTATTGATCATCTGGCCCGTGTTGAGGTGATCTACTTTGCACAGGATCCATGACTACTCTTCCACTTCATTTTGTCCTATGCAGAGACTTTTGAGCCATTTGATTTTGGAGTACACCACCGCCTGTACATTCTTCGTAGACCACAATCGTCTCCATTTTTTGCTTGTCTTTTAGGATACCAGATCCTAAGTATAGGGGGACTGATTGCACGTTGTTTAGTGTTTTTCGATTTTGTTCTTTTTATTTTTCTCTTGTATATCAATTCCTTTCCACGAATCACTGGTACCCAATTTTTGGCCACATTCTCTTCTATACTTAGGATGCCTTATCCTAAGTATAGGGGGGATCGAGTGATTTCGTTGATCTCGTTTTTCTCTATTTATCTTGTTCCTTTGTTGTATATTATTTTCCCTCAGTCACATCATTTTTTCTCTTCCATTATACTTACGATGACCAGATCGTAAATATTGGGGGGTGATTGACTTCATATTATTTATTCTTTTTCACCCACTTTTACTTAGCATGAGTTATGTCCTCCTTTTTCTTTTTGACGCTATGAGGACATAACACAAGCTAAAGTATAGGAGGTGTGAGTATATTGTATATATATATTTTGTTCATAACTCATACTTTTGTGTATTTACTATATCTATAAAATCCATAAAAAGTTGGTGAGGGTTAATTTAAAACCTATTGATTTATATATATTTATTATTATAAAATCCTTGTAAATAAGTACATATGTCTAAAATATTTATTCAAAATTCTTAACTAAAATATGTATTTAAAATATATATTTAATACGCATAATACTTATTTAAATCCTATCTATTAAAATATGTGTAAAAATCATTTAATCCATGTAAAATTCTTTGTATATAAAATTTGTAAAATACATTAGTTATTTAAACCAAATAAAATATGGGTATTTATCTTGCAAAATTCTTGTACATATACTTGTTTATAAAAATCAGAAAATCCTTAAAAAATACAAAGTCCTAAAATTCATAAAATTACAAAAGCTTTAAAATCCATAAAAATGAGTAAAATTCAGAAAATGTACTTCACAAAAACATTGTTGCATTTGCATTAGCATTTTTCAAAATAAGTTTGATTTCTAGAACTAAAGATTGGGAATAGTCTAGAGGACGGAGCTTGATTATAGCCTTTAACTTTCATTGAAAGGAGCCTAGTTAGGAACTCGAATTTTAGACTCTTCAGGTCTTTGACTTAAAATCTTTTGGTTTCATAAGACCATATTTGGGATATCAACTTCATATTGCCTGAGTAGAACACTTGGTGTCATCCGTTTAATTCTTCATCAATGAACCAATTTTGGACACATGCACTTTGCACTTAGCTCGACTTGCATGGGGTTGCGAAGGGCAATCCATCTTAGTAGTATATTTTTATCCTTGTCTTTGTAGCATTGACATCTAAAGACAGGAGAGATTGGGGTTGCGATAGTCGCTTCGAATGAGGAAAGGATCTGTTGACACAATTTTTCCAAGACCTAAAAAAAAGGACGAATAAAAGATGCTATATCCGTCGAGGCACAAAGAGTTGAATGTTGTGTAAGCAAATTACAAAGCCAATTCAAAGAAGAAGCCACCAAATACAAATACGACCACAGTGGTCCAAGCTTCCACCAAAAATGCCTGCACATCTTAGTGGAGACTTAGCTACACCAGCTGGGCTTCACAAGGAGATGTGTCTACACTGGTCGCACTCCAGTTCTTTTCTCATTCTTCTACTTTCTCTCTATATTCTATTGCGGACATAGTACGAACTGACCTCAGAAGGGAATACCTCCCTCCCTGAGGAAAGAGTAGCTGGATGAGGAATCAATGGAAGTGTATAGCTAGGATGGGTGGTTTTCTTCGCTTCTTTAAGCTGGAAGAGCTAAAATAATTCACACACCATACAAATTGACTTCAAGGCTGATAGAGTTAGTAATATGGATAAGTGGATCTGAGATGACAGTTAAGGAGAAACTAAATAAGGATTTGTGGAACTTGAGGACTGTTGAGATTAAAATCCTAATCCTAGTTAAGGCTCCGACAAAATGCTTGTTTTAGGCCCGACCGAGCTCTGTCCTTTGTCTGTTCTCATGAATTGGTTTAGGAAAACAAATTCATAATAACTTTCTTTTTTTCCCTTGTTTTCAAATAAGTGTTTGCTAAGGGACTAGCAAAGTTTTAAGTATAGGGGATTAATGAATCCATGATTCATTAACATTTCTGTTGTATTTTTGTCTTAAACCCTTAACAAATACATGTAAATATCCATTAATTCCCATCTTTTATCAAGACCACATTCATGAATAAAAATGCACTTTAATGCATTAAAAACATGTAAATAAATAAAAGAATAAAAATAAAGAAAAGAAAAAAAAAGCAGATTGTAAATATGTATAAACGTACAATATGACTTATAAAATATAAATATAGTTGCAAGATATATTTATATAACCTAACCTCTGAGATCAAGTCAGCATGGGTTGGTCGACAAACAAACAAGTAGGGGGAGATAAGGAAAGAAAATCATAAAAATACACTCCACTTTCTTCACCATTTGTCAAATAAATATCAAATATTCTTTGATTTTTAATTATATTATACGTGCATATTTCTCACCAAACTCTTTTCCTAATTATTTCTATAAATGTATATAAAAATATACAAATAAGTTTAAAATATTATCTTGTATATATGCTAAGAAATCTAACTTTCAAATTGTCAAAGTCTCAACTTCCGAACATCATAACTTTGTCATACAAAGTCCAATTTCACTCTACTCACTTTTAGAGTTCATAAAATAGTATTCTCCAATTTAATGGAATGATTTCACTAAAATCAGAGTCCGTTTGCAAAAAGTGGTTTTGAGACCTAATGACAATGGGGTTTCTGGGATATTTATTTTATTTAGAAACATTATTTATAGTTTTAATAATTTTATAATTTTTAATATTTTCGTGATCTTGTATTTTTAACCATGATTTGTTTCAGAATTTTTGTAGCTTATTTATATTTTTAATAAATCTAAATTTCCTAATTTATACATGAAATTGAACTACCTAACTTATACCTGTATTTATTAATATATTTAAAACTAATTTATTAAAATCCATAAAATTCACAAATACTTTATTTATTTTTCTAATAATTAAGAATATATAAACTTAATATGTAATTATTTATTTATTAAATTAAAAATCCAAAACTAGTTTATTAAGTATTATTTATACCTATTTATTAATATAATATTTATATTTCGTACAATATTTATTATTTATAAAATGTAATTATACCACAATTTAAATCATTTAATTATCTATACTTTTCATTTTTTTACCTATTTAAAATAACTTTATTTATTAATTATTACATATTTTATGCTATATATTATATATCTGGCCAACCAGGTGATGACACGTGTAAGCACCTGGTTCTTCTTCCTCAAGAAATGCCAGTTGGAACTCTATTCCAACGCCTCCATTTCACATAATTATCCCTCGCCATTCCTATCCCTTTCACTCGATCCTACCCCCTCCATTTTCTACTCCTAATTACCAAAACACACACACACACCCTTAGATCTAACCTAATTCCTCTTCGATTCACCTATAAAAGACCTTCAAGTTGGCTAGACAACTAACTTTCCTGAACTTCCCAACTCCCAAAAATTAACCTGGTCATCAGCTCCACTTCCTGGCCTTGCTTTGCCTTGATATGGAGGTGACAACTCCATCTGAAGCCCGAGCGTGGAAGAAGGACGACTGGAGGAGAAGTTCCAAGACCATCCTTGGCCTTGCATCACGCCACCGCGCATGTTGAGCTCCAGGAAGCCGCCCGTCAAGCGACGATCAGATAGTTATATACTCTCTATTTTCAGGTACTTCCTTCATCATTCTAGCATTTTCTTTCTTGATTCTAGTGCCGTGATTAGCCATCTTAATCATGTAATTAGGATCTATAATCATCTTGTTAGACGCTTACCAAATTCAACCTTCAAACCCGTCTTGATTCGTTCCAAATCTAATTCCCACTTTCATACTTTCATTGTTTCACATTTTCTGGAAGCGTATTCTTATCTTGCAAATCACTAATTTCTGACCAATTTATATTGCAAATTGAGCATACAAATGTTATTTGCAGGTACATCTTTGATCTTGAGCATCCACTATCGTTCTAGAGTTCTAATCCTTTGAGGAACGATCGGATCAAGAAGATCATTCATCAGATTCCAGACGTATCAGACCTCCATCTTCATCAATGTTTAAACCGCCGATCTCCACCACCTTTGGAGGATCTCACCCACAGGAAAGCTCGGAGGGAGAAGGGGTCTCCCTCCTGTCCCAGCTGGAGGGCCAACAACTTCATCAATCGCCGGGGAGAAATCTGAGAAGGAGACACCTTTGCCACCTGAGCAAGAAATGAAGAATGGCTCAAGAACTCCAGAACACACAGGCTGCTGACACGTGTCCCCCATGGATGCTCTAGATCGCGCATCGTCTTCTAATCCAGACCGTTGACGCGAAATGGTGGAAAATTTGCATCATAACCCAACAAGCTACCAGAATTCACACGCGCTCCTGAAACTTTCCAGAATTACATTTAGGTCCCCGCTTAGAGACATAAATGTAATAAACTTTATTTTATTTGCATTTGAGTCCCTTGCCGAGGACCTTTCTGTCGAATATTTTG
This sequence comes from Ottelia alismoides, assembly GCA_037367405.1. Taxonomy (NCBI): domain Eukaryota; kingdom Viridiplantae; phylum Streptophyta; class Magnoliopsida; order Alismatales; family Hydrocharitaceae; genus Ottelia; species Ottelia alismoides. Next base: position 1,090,101 of record JAZKJV010005521.1, on the reverse strand, counting down.
TATCTTTTCTTCGCATTTGTACCCCTGAACTGTGTAGACACTTTGGACCTTTTTTCGACCTTATTTTTCATCGAGTTTTTCTATGGTAGTTACACAACTACCCTAGCAAGGTTTCTTAGTAATTTTCGCGTATTTTCATCATGTCATGGTCACGTTTTGATTTGTCGCATTTCACATCTGTTTTGAGTTTGTTTTGAGTGCTTTCCAAGCTCGTTGCTCGAGCGATCTTTCTATTGTATAGTATCACCTATATTTTACATATTTTTACATACTATATAATAGAGAATTGTTTGAAAAAATATTGCTTTGAAAAATAAATAAAAAATGAAAAAGATAAAATCAAATAAAAATTTAAAAATAAAAAATCGATAAAAAGGATTTCTCGCTTTCTCGCTTTCTTCGAGAAGAAGTAAAAAATCACAAAAATATCATTTTCCTTCAAAAATCCAAATATTTCTATTCTGCCTCCTTGAGTTCGACCCAGGCACACTTACTGGTAAAATAAAATAGTGTAAGGTAAAATAGGAGAGAAGTCATTTTATTCACTTCACTTTCTCTCGCTCTCTCTCCTATTTTATCAACTTCTTTGTTTGATACACGCGGATCTTTCTTTGCGATTTTCTACACCAACATCTTAATTAACCGCAGTTAGGCTTGCGTTATCAGTATCCATCCAAGAAGCAAAAGAACTCTTTCCCTACCAACCTCTCAATAATCTGATCAATAAAAGGCAGTGGAAAGTGATCCTCCTTGGTAGCTGAGTTCAGGCGTCAGTAATCTACACAGATACACCATGAAGTAGGTACCCGGGCCGGATCTCCTCGCCACGGTCATTCTTTACGATAGTAATCCCGAATTTCTTCAGGACCACATGTAAAGGGCTGACCCACTTGGAATCCGAAATGATATATATAAAGCCAACATCATGCCATTTTATTATCTCCTTCATGACAACATCCTTTAGATTTGGATTTAGATGGCACTAACATTCATGGGAGGGTTTCCCTCTAGCTAGATATGATTCGAGTAAAAAGCTGGATTAATCCTACAGAGATCCGAGATATTCCATCATATAGCCTTGCATTTCTCTCAAGAATCTTCTAGCACGCGAGATTCTTGTTCAACGGTCAACTGCGAGCTGAGGATGATCAGAAACATTTGGGGATGTCCCGCAAGTAAGGCATATTTCAACATTGATGGTAAAACCTCGATCTCAGGCAGGGTCTGAATCGACTCTACAATAACCTCTGCTACTGCACTGGTAGAGGTATATGATCTGTACTTTGTGGACTGTCCACCTTGGCTATTAAGGGCTCAACAAGTAAAATATCTGATATATCTGCAATGAATGATCTCTGCTCAGAAAGGAGGGGCTCATCAGGGTGTTCAGCATTCTTATCAATTAATGGTTTAGATATCTCGACAATAATCTTAGAAAGATGTCTCTAATCCATGCATAAATCAGGAAATTCAACGCATGGCTTAGATATCTATACTTCAGAACTCTCAAAATGAGGCTTATCATCAATAATCTAATAAAAGTGTATCAAAGGAATATCAGAAGGTGCCTCTAAAAACTCAGATTGATCCTCAGAAATCAGCTCAAACTGCCCATCAGCAAATAGCTCAATTGGACCACCAAGGAAACTCATGTCGACTGTGCTTTCTATAGAGTCCTTTTGGGAAAGGAAACTCCTAGATATCTATAAAATCAGTGAAAAGATCTGTCTCTTTGAATTCAGTAAGAAAATCACAGTCATCTGGCTTTGATATAGCTTTCTCTGTCTCATCTGCTGCAGGTGGTGGTGATGGTCTAGTATCAGAGATCATCTCAATTTTCCACCTTGTCACTACGAGAGTAAAAGATGATCTCTCCAGTACCATAATCAATTGCTGCTTCGGCCGTTCAGAGGAACGATCGACCTAGTATGATCAGGGAATGGAGTAACGGTGCAGGTGTGTCCTTATCCATGATAACAAAATCAACATGGAATTTCATTCCCTACACCGTTACAATAACGTCATCTAAAATGCCTCTTGGCCTCATAATCAATATCAACAAACTGAAGGATCATCCTGATTATTTTAAGAGTCCTTAACCGAAATTCAGTTAGTAAAGAGGAATGTATGAGATTGATAGAGGAAACACCATCGAGAAGAGTACGATCAAATTCTTGATCAAAGATATGGCAACGGATGCGAGGTGCTCCCTTTTCTTTCTTTTTAGGAAGGAGGTTATTTATGGCATGAACTGTGGCCATGGTCAAGATGTGTTTCTCTGTTCCTATCGTCTATTCTTCATTGTTGACGCTTTTAGTGCATGCCTCTTTCATTCCCTTTTTTATAGTAGGCATGTATTCCATGGCCTTAAGGAGTGGCATCTTTAAAAAGATGTTATGTAAGATCTCAACCACTCCAAGATCAGATAGGGCTATTTTTTATTTTTGAATTTCTTTGATTTAAGAGTAGTAGGAAATGGCACTGAATCAAAATAAACATGAAAATGCTCCTTTTCATTATTCAAAGTAGAATCCTCATGTACACAAAGACAACCAGAATCAGTTTGTACAGTATTGTCCAAATCAGGTGGAGGAAAAATAGAATCTAAAACATAATGGGATGCTACTATTGGGGAAGAGGAAGAATCTGCGACTAGTATACTCTCCCTTGCTGATGGTGATCTACATCTGCCTGGTGAAGGTGGTGGTGAAAGCGGTGAAACTCTAGACATGGGTGATGCTAAACTGGTCCTCTCGACTGCTGGTGAAGGAGATTATGTAGAAGATGATGCTCTCTTAGTGGTTCGATCTCCCAACCCAACTGATGTGTAGCTGTTTGCAATCTCCTACCGCTCCTGAGATGAATGGCGTCAGATAACACATGTGAAATCAAGGGACATACCTGTATCGAGGGTGGGTGGGCTATTGGCCACCTGCTCCTTGCGTCTGAAATTGTTGGGGTTGGCTTCAACCTGTGTTGGAATCAGTTTCTTGGTGGTGGTCAGGTCATCGATCCGTTGTGTTAGTTCATTCATATTCTTCATGAGCAATGCAAGTTGGTCTAGTGTTGGGTTAACTGAAGGGGCCTCAGGTTGCTCATTGACTGGTTGTCGTTGAGACTGGTGGTACGGAGGTTGTTGGTAACCATACAGATTCTGATAATGAGGAGGAGCAGGGGGAGAATATTGTCCATAATATGTAGTATGTTGCTTGTTAGGATGAGGAAAATACATAGATTGTTGTTGTGGCAGGCCTTGTATCCGATTTTAACTGTAGTGGAGACTGAAAGTGAGGTTGGAACTGTTGGTGCTGCTACTGTTGTTGTCTGCCTCCCTGAAGCTGGTGGATGGGTCTCTGACCCTGATGTGAACCCAACTGGCCTTTCCCTGATGGACGGGGATGGTTTCACTCACGGTCGAACCAGATACCGTTAACCTCCTGAATGATAGGCGGAGGTGGAGACTGCTGCTCGGGAATGTAGGCTATTTCCTATTGGTATGGAACTATCTGATGTACATGCTGCTGAACTTGATCAGGTGTTTGTACATAGTATACATGTTGAACTGTGGATGATCCTCCGCTACTCTGCTGGGTGGAAGAAGTCTACTCCCTAGTAGAAGTATCGGTTGCTGCACTCACACAGTGAACTACACTGATCTTACTCCCAAGAAGCTCCAGGTGCTTTGTTATGTCATCCATCTTATCCAGGTTCTTCACATTTTGCTCGATCACTTGAAGCTTCTCAAGCTCCTTGGATCATTTCTCAATAATGTACACTTTGGATAGGTGGTTTCCAATAATGGTCAGGTCAGAACTGTCCACCCTATTCACTTCTTTTGATGTCGTCATGTTGACATCCTTGTGGGGTACTACAGAGGAGGTGACGGGATGCTTCTGAAAAGCACGTGAAGAAGAAAGACCTGCTGAACTCTCCGCCATCTCCTTAAAAATTTGATAAAGGACATCCTCGTCCTTATTGAAGTGGCTACCAGCTTCTGATTCTCAATGCTTAAACCCCCAAAGAAATTTTTTACAAGGATGGTCTTTAGTATATCATGATGGGGCATTTCTCCGTAAGATCTTTGAATCTTTCCCACGCCTCGTGAATAGGCTCTTGTAGCATCTGGGAGAAATTATCAATCAAGGATCGCATTTTGTTGAGTCATCCAAACAGATAATATTTGTTCAAAAATGCGGACCTCAACTCTTCTCAAGTAGTGACAACCTTCCCCAAGTGATTTAACCAATACAAAGCTTTGCCCATCAGACTGAATGGAAAGGTGGTCATCTGCACTACCTTTAATGGGACATTTGGGTAGTGTATTGTTCTACAAATGCGATTGGACTGCTATAGGTGTATATAAGGTTCTTCATTAATATTTCCATGGAATATTGGGAGAAGAGGTAAAATAGTAGGCTTAAGCTCAAAATGTCCATGAACCGCAGGGATTTGTATTCAAGAATTTGTCTGTCCTACCCCTCAATTATAAGCGTCCTTTAATGTAGGCTTAACCCCAGGTTCTATGTGAGGTTCTCTCTCTCCTATTCCCATCTCCATGGTTTATGTTATCCCCCTCTCTCCTATCTTCTCTTTCTTGTCTCATCTCGAGAATCATATCTCTCAGTGTGGCTGAAAATTAGTCTGCTTTGTTAACTGGGCTTGAATTGACTGAATGGTGGCTAACATGGTACTGTTGATCTCGTTTTGCTCCAACATGGTTCCCTCTCCCTTTGGTGGCATTAAGTGTCCGACGTTTGACTCTGAAAATGTGCACGCCACTCGTTTAGTGCTCAGAATTGATGGAGTCCCAGATATTAATTCAAAATTAAAGTCAATCTCAAATAGTGGTTGATGGATGTTGTAAAGGGTGAAGTGGAGAAAGAGTAATATTCGTGAAATGAGTCTCCCCGGATAGAAGGTGAACGGATCGGAGCGTAGAATGAGTTCGCAAAGTCCGAACGAGAAATACTCCGGTCCAACATCTCCGAAATCAATAGGCAGGATGCGAGAACACGAAGGTCAATGCAAGAGTGAAAGTTAATGAAGGCGCAAATTGCACAAAAGGATCTTTATCACTAGCAATCAAACAAAATACAAATCCCCTATTCATCAACTCAACTCAATGTGAAGACTGTGAAGGTTCGATCAATTATCTTGTCAATTTTAGAGTTTGGTGAGAATGCAATCTATCATAGTCTTTAAAGCGAGCTGTTAGGAACCCAATTCTCCTAGGAGACTGGCCTAATCCCAAAGTTAGATCTTTCCCAACCAGTATGAATTGCGGACCGTTTACTGATTACCCTATCAATTCAAGCTGCTAAGGCCGTCGTGGGACACTTTACCGGCAACCGGAGAGATCCTTACTGGAGAACGACAAACCCAATATAGTAGTCTGAAAAGAGTTCGGGCATGGTTCTATCCTAGTGTGTGAGTAGCTCTCTCACTACATACAAACCAAACAATGAGGGGGTTACTCTCCTCAAAACAATGATTTTTCTTTTGTTTATTTTAGGGTCAAGTTTTCTTTAGTAGTCCTGTATTTTAGGCAGTTGTCACTTGGTTTAAATATTTTCAATGAATCACCTATCGAGCGTCCAATTTCCTTTTTAACTTATGTGAGTTAAAATGAGGAAGGAGATTGGAAATGTTAATGCATGATTAAAAACAATGATGCATGTAGGGGTTAGAGACGTGTACTTGTCATCAGCACTCTACATGCAAAATGATCCGTGTAGAATCTAAATACAAAAAAACAAACTATCCTATATGATGCAAGTGAACTATCCTAGATGATAGCTTCAATTAATGAGCAAGAACCAATTAAATTTGACTAAGTCCAATTACACTCTATCTATAGGCAAAGAAATTCTTTTTTAGGGTGTTTGGACCTAATTAATTACCTTCCTGAAGTAAATTAATTAAAGCAATCAATAGGCAGCTCACGAAATCTACGTGAAACAAAGAAATAAAGGCGATGAAAACAAATCTGATGAGGTCCCTCAAGTGCACCGACACTTGGTGAAACAGACCCCGCAACCAATGAATGTTCGTTTACAAGAGTTCAAATGCTAAATAAATAAAAACTATCTAAGCTCCAAATGATGGTCTCTCTCAAAATCTTCTCCTTCTCCTCCTGTGCTCTCTTGCGGCTTCGAGATGAATCAAGCAGCCTCTGCTTTGCTTGGGTGCTTCGGCTCTCCTAGGATTGCCTCCTTCGCTCTGTGGGCCCACACAAGAAAAAGAAAAGAGAGGATGTGTAAGAAACATAATTATAAAAATAGGAGCACAAATAATGAAATGAATGCAGTGGAAATGAACAATGAAGTAGATGGCAAAAATGTAAACATGTATTTACAATCAAGAATAGCAGGTCAAAAGAGAAATCTAACTACCCCCACAGTGCCTCCCCGATAGCAACGCCATTTTGTTGAGCGAGATCTTTCAGGTTTTGATTTAAATGGTATATGAAAGTGCCATTGACCCAAATAATCCCGCGACAAACAAACAATTTTTCTTCTTCTCAAGCTACAAAATTAACTACAAGAGAATAATGAAGCAAGAGAATTTTTTCTACTTATTTACATATATAGCGGACATGTTCAAACTCAGGGAGGCTATAATTCTCGAGGGTTATTCAAATAATCGACGAAAAATCAATTAAGAGAAAAAGCAAGAATCTCAAAGGCAAACTATCCTTGGTTTTTGTGGAAATTTTCTCTTTTTAATTTTTAAAATTTTTTAATTCTATTTTTTTATTTTCTTATTATCAAATTTTTAGTATTTTAATTTTGCATTTTTTTAATTTCAAATAACGAACAATATGCATAAGATAAGAAATACGCACACCACACTCTTTTTGTATTTTTCAATTATATCAAATATGTTCAGAAAAATCCAAAGAAAAAAATTTTTGGTTTTAAATACTTTGACATGTTTTTGTGAATTTTTGTAGAATTTTCAGATGTTTTTCTATTTTTCTAAAAATCAAACAGTGGAGAAAATTACAAACAGTGCACAACCTGGAGTAATTTGCAACTTAATAAATAATTTAAGTACCCAAAACTCCTAGAAACTATTTTTATGATGAAATATAGGCAAATATCTACAAACATGAACTAATACATGCAAATATAGGCAAATATAGGCAAATATCTACAAATATAGGCAAATTTAAAATATGAATTTTAAATTTTTGTAGAATTTTTTGATTTTTATAAGATTTTTAGTATTTTTAATTTTTGGGGGGTTTGAAAAGAATTAATGCGTGAAATTTGTAAAGAAATTAAAAGACAATAAAATAAATTTAACTTATTTTTTTAGAATTTTTGGAGCAATATTCAAATTTTTATGAATTTTTAAATTTCAGATAGAGAAAATGGCACTATTATTTATTTTTAATAATATCAAATTAGAAAAATGCAATGAAATTTATATACAATGACGAAGAATACATCAGGAGTATCCACACATTTTTGAATAAATTTCTGAGCAATGAAAAAACATTTATTTCAATGAAAAGATCATGCAAATTTAAAGTCTGGAAATAAGACTGAAATGTAAATTACTAATGTTTTTGAATTGATAAATAACAAGAATAAACTGAAGGTTTAAAAATGCAAATTACCCACAAAGTGCATGTAGAAATCTAATAGGGGTCTTCTTGTAATTTCAGGAAACTTTAGGTGTCCTTCACTTAATTTTTCCAAATAATGCTTGATGCTGGTGGGATTGATCTACAATTTCTGAAACTTTCAGGGGCCTGCTTGATAATTTACCCTAAAAAATATTCCCTAGGGTTGAAGGGGGTTTCAATCGTTTCTTGTTCCATGCCCAGAGAAAGGGGTGTGCCGCCTCTTCTTTCTTCAAGCCCAAACCAGGGGACATCGGGTGGTGGCGATTGAGCTTGCTCCAGGCGGTGGATTGGTTGCGGTGAAGGCGAAGGAAGAGTTGGGGTGTGGTAGGCGGTCCAGGTGGTGCTCCTCTCCAGAAGGTGGATAGACGGTGGTGTGGCGTTATTTGGGCTCCTCGCATGGGGCGCGTAAGGGGGTGCGAGCACGTACGACGGAGAAGTGGTGGTGTTGACCGTGTCAAGGCAGAGATGCGACCAAGGGGGTGGTTGTGCCGCTCAAACAGCTCCAGGAAGAATGGGGCGATCGCGACAAGCAGAGCTCAGTGGCGATGGTGTCGCAGAGAAGCAGGTGACATACGCCCTGCTCCAGGGGGCGATGCTTGGCGGTTGGCGGCGGGCAGCCGGGTAGAGTTTCGACCGGTAGTGGCGTGACCGTGATCAACTATGGAGGGTCCTGGAGGTCGCGACATCGGTGAGTTGCATGACGAGGTTTGAGGGCTATGGCGGAGAGGTTGGCAGTGTCGACAGCGAGCAGGTGGCCGTTGGAGTGCTGAGTGGTGGCGACGGGTGGGGCAGCACCGGTCGGGGCTTATTTTTTATATTTTTTGTAAAATTAGAATAGAGAGAGAAGAAATAGTTTTTTATATTTTTAAAATAAAACAAAATTGTAAATATTTTTTATTTTTTTTATTTTTATCTTTTTATACTGCAAAACAGGAGTTAGAGAAAAACAAAATATTTTTTGTTTTTTTATATATATTTTTTATTTATAAATAAATGAGGGCATGCGCACGACGACTCGGTCCCAAATCAAAACGGAATGCGTGAATGGGGATCCGTCAAAAAATGAGGAATGGATCTGAGTATCCGTCCACCATGCATGGTCGGAGTTGAGAGATCGTGATAGGTAGAAAAGAACGCGTAGAGATCAAGATATGAAATGAAAAATCGAGTTGGTGGCGGATCAAATCGTGATGGATTTTAAGAAGTAGATAAAATGACGACGAAAAAAATGCGCAAAAATAAAACTATGATTAACCTAGGATAAAAATAATAGAAGAAAAGTGTGGATCTCACCTTAGGAGCGGAAAAGACCTTGATCACCTCAACGAAGGCCAACTGGTTGTCACCGAACGACTCGAAGGCTAGGCACCCTTATACGACAAGAAGACTCTCAGAGATCGGGCTCCTCTCACCAAAGATTGATCAAGTTGAAAAGAGGGATGAAGAGCCGTATTAATAGAAAAGATATGAATTGAAATTTGATTTTTTTTTGAATTTTTGGATGAAGATAAGAGATAAGAGAGGAAAAATTGAAATGAGATAAAGTAAAAAGATAAGTGTTAAAGTTATTTACAAAAATTAACTACTTTTTTATATTTTCATCACTTTATTAATTTAAAAATTAAATGTTATTTTTTTTATTTTTTTGTGGTGGTTAGTTAAGAAAATTAACTATATGCATATGCTATATATGACATTAGATACATAGGTAAATAAGTAAATTAATTTTTATTTATTTATTTTAAATAATTAGTAAAAATATTTACAAATACAATATGTACAAATAAATGACAAAATTGTACAAACCACCCTAGAAAACCAACTTTTCATCGTAACTCCAAAAATATAAAATCACAGTCATTTTAAAGATAATTTAATTTAGAATACAATGGAAGTGAGTTTGGTTAAATCTGAGTTCATATGGAGCCAGAATTGATCTTTCAATTATCACTTAATGGCTTTTTCTAGATGTAGTTACTTCTATTATATACATGATTTCATGGTGCAATTATTTTTATTATTTAGCAAACATTTTTATTTACAAATTCTGTTTTGAAAAATATTTTATTTAAGGTCAATCTATATACAAATAAAATAGTGTTAGTTTTATACATATATACAAACTAAGTGAGAAGTATTTACAACACACATATTTTTTGGATTTCTGATTAAGGACCCGATCACCCTACTTTATTCCTTGTCGATCAGGTCAAGTCTTGACCTTCTCTTAGGGTTCAAGTCAGCCTGTATCTATTATATATACAATCTTGTTTTCTTTTTTTATTTTTCCTTCCTTCCTTTATTTATTTTAGGTTAAAATAATATACAAATATACAATTTTACACACACATGCACATTAGTAAGAACATGGAGTTAGTATCATATATAGGTGTTTCATAAGGGATTATAAGCTAAAATAAATGAATAAACACGATGAATCACATATTCATCACCAGTTCATGTGGCAGGAAATTACATCTACACCGTTGGAGATTTGAGAAAGTGCAAAAAAGTCCAGCTCCAGAACAGTCACGCGCAGCGTACTCCCCCTGTGGGTAATTTGCATTGTCCGTCCCTTGATTTATTTCTGTTATCTTTTTATGCAAAAAACTTAATCATTTATAATTCAGTCCTTTGCCTTCCAAACTATTTATTGGCTCGTCTTTTCATTGAAATAAGTGTGGTATTTGCTCTGAAAATTCTATAAACATTTATGTATACTCATGTTATGAGCATGTTCATTGTAAAATTTTCATAGCATTTTATCATCATTTGTTTTATTAAAAAATAAAAAACAATGTCATTTTCTCTGTCTGAAATTTGAAAAATCCTAAAAAATTGAATATTGCTTCAAAAATTCTAAAAACATTAGAATAATTTTTTTGCATGTTTTAATTTCTATCCAAATTTCGTACATTAATTATTTATAAAACTCAACATAATTATAAATTACTAAAAATATTAGAAAAATCATAAAAAATATAGAAAAATCTAAAAATAGTGATTTTAGTTCTTGTTTGTAGATAATTTCCTTTAGTTTCTAGAGAAAATAAATTCCGAAATTTTTGATTTCATTTAATATTTTTAAATTACTAAATATTCATGTTTTTTACTAATTACATTTTCCTTTGTTTTTATTCATTTTAAAAATCGTAAAAAATCCCAAAATCTCTGAAAAAATACAAAAAATAATAGAAAAATCATAAAAACACAAACTATTTTATTTGAATATTTTGAGGATTTTTTCACATTTAAAAATAAAAAATTGCATTTCTTTTATGCAAGAACTTGCTTGAAAATCGTATTTTTGAAAATATAAAAATTACAAAAAATCAAAATCATTAAAAATTTGAAAATCAGAAAATAAAAAATTAGAAATAAAAAATTAAAAATACAAAAAATTCCACAAAAACCAAGGATAGTTTGTATTTGAGATTCACTTTTTCTCTTAATTGATTTTTTCGATTATTTGTATAACCCTCAGGAATTTTAGCCACCTTGAGTTCGATCATTTTTGCTATACAGGTAAATAAGTAACAAAACATTTCTCTTGCTCATGTTATTCTTTGTAATTATTTCAGCTTGAGAAAGAAAAGAAAAAAGTTAATTTGTTTGTTTGAGTTGGGAATTTTGGGGATCACAATGACAACTTCATATCATTAGTAACCAATCCTTGAAGTTTTCCGATCAACAGGCTCTCTCTCCTCTCTCTCCACGAAGTGGTGGATATCGATGAACGGAGGGGTGGTGAGGGTTTTATTGTAGAGGGGGAAAGGTCTAGGAGCAGTAGTGTAATGGTTGCGAGAGGGAGACGTAGTGGCTGTTATGTGGAGGCGGCATGAAGGCTCTTCCTTGATGAAGGAGAGAGGTGTTTGAAGGTGAGGGATGGTCGGTGAGAGGCTCGTGCAAGGGTGGTGAGGCATGATTGGTTCTCGATTGTTGGATAGATTATGATCCAACAGCCAGGGGTGGAAGTCGCTAGCGGACAATGTCGACTGACCAATCAACGAGTGGGTGCTGACGAGGCGCAAAGTGGCAAATGATCTGGTGACGTGTCACAGGAGCGTTGACTAGAGAGTGGACCAAGGAGTAAAATGAAGGGAAAATAAGGAATAAAATAAAAGAAAGGGCCGAATAAAAAATTGGTCAACATGAAAGTTGTTGATCTTAACGAGATCTACAACTTTCATGAAGGATCAAAAAGCAAAAGAAATCAAGTGTACAAAAATATATTTTTGGAGGTACTCTATAGATAATAAAATGTCAAATTTTTTGTATTTTTTAATTTTTAATATTTTTAGTATGATTTTTAATTAGTGAATTAATTTATATATGATATATACATATTTAATCTATTTTATGGAATTTTATAGGTTAGAAAAAGGTAAAATAAAATCAACAAAAAGAAAATATATATAAAACAAATAATATCAGAAACTTGTGTTTTCTCTTGATTTTTTGATTTTTATGGGTTTTGATTTTTTTATGCCAAGTTAGAAAATCAGCAAAGGAAAATAATAAAAAAAGAATTAGGTTAAAATAACCAACTTTTTTACATAAATAATAAGCTCAACCTGGAATTTCAGGAGGTATAGTGAATTTTTAAGGAGATTTTGCTAAAATCACAACATAAAGTAAATGAATCATGGATTCATCAGGAGTTCCAGGAGGTATAGTTAAATGAAGTTGGGAATGAGATACAAGTCTCATGTGTATAAGGAGGATTGAGTTAGTCATGATGAATTGGACTACGATAAGAATGATCTTGGTAATCGATGTCTTGACTCGTGCCCTACGCCACCATGGACTCTTACATGCGGGTAGTGGATTTGGGCAGTTCGCGATTCACAGGATGGAATTTGCTTTGGGAATCAGTGTTACAATCTTATAAGTAAAATCAAGTGGACGTACTGGGAACTTAGTTAGGATGCATTATACCCCACCGCATGCCTACGGAGACAACCCAACCCTACGACCTTCTTCTTCCTTAGAGTCATAGTGTGAGATCTCACACAGATCAAGATCACAAACTATCCATGAAGCTTGGGTGATCCATATCAAATAATAATGATTATAATTTTAATTCGTAATGAGGACATCCAGCTGTTTCTTTTGCACACTTTTATTTATATCTTACACGTTGTAAATTTTATATCGTACTGAGCAACTTTGCTTAGAACGAACCTGTGTGGATCCGCAGGTTCTCAGAAGCAACCACATCAGTGAGCGACTGTTGTTTGCTTGGAGCTACTTCTTTTTATGCAGCTACACGATTTTCTGTGATACGATACTTGTAGCTTCACTATTCTTACCTTACTTGTAGCATTTTGAGAGGCATGGGATATGTTATGCATGAATGAACACACTTTTAACGCTTCCATGCAATATTTTTGTGGACATGGATTGTAATGAAATGAATGATAGACATGCTCTCAATGGAAAAGAAGGAAAATTTTAATTCTAGACTTGTGGAAATTTCTGCTACTCATATTATATTGCGTGTTTCGGATGTGGAAATGTATGTGCGTGGAATCGATTTGTCGAGTACCCAGATCCTAGGGGGATGGTCGCGACAATAAATATTAATAATACAACAATTGAATTTATATACGAGGATCCTTTATGTCGGAGGTCCACTTAAAAACCCTTAACAATATTTGTGGTACTTTAGTAAAAAACGAGTAAAATACTTAAATGGTCCTCAAATATGGACATTTTAATGAGATCGGACCATGTTAATGATGCTATATTTATTTTCCCATTATAATAAACAACTACACTTATAATTAGGACCCATCACCTATAAAACTTTGATCGGGCTAATTGACCTCAATACATTATATTTTCGTCATGCCTCGACTTTTCTTTTCCATTATCTCATTCTCATCAAATAAAAAGACTATGTATGTAAGGAAATGAGAAACCTCCTGACTCAAGTTAGTAAGTAGTGAATAGTTAACAAAAAGATTTAAGTGATAACGTTAATAGCACTTTCATTTTCCACTCGTCTTTTTAAGTAAATCCCAAATTTTGGGACTTCTATAATATTCTTCCAAGGTATAAATTATGTTCAATTACAATATAACCCTTATAATGCATAATTACACCGCACCACTATATCTTACTCTTTCTAAGACATGCCTGTGTCCAAGGGCCCGTTCGGTAGGAGAATAAGCAGGAATAAGGATGGGGAATAAGGGGAATAAGGGTCTATTCTCCGTTCGGCTGGAGGATAAGAATAAGGAGAATAAGGTGAAATAAAGGTAGGTAAGATGGGATAAAGATAGGAATAAGAGTGAAATAAGATGAAATAATGGGGAATAGTCGTACCACGGGGAAGCGTGTTGGGGGCTTATTCCCCTTATTCCATTCTTCCTTATGACCCAAACGAACAGGGCATGCGGTGTAAGAATTATTAAGCTTATATAGGCCATAGTGTAATTTACAAGGGGCACAGTGTAATTACAAAAAATATAGGATTACAATGTCATCGGACAGCATTTCAAGGGTCTCGGTCTGAAAAGCCATTTTTTAAAGAAACCAGGACTCCGCCTCCCCCTCTCCTCATTTCTGGCACTCTCCTGCCTATGCCTTTGCCGTCTGCCACCTCCCCCGCTCGACATGACACAGAAGCAAATGCTTACCAAACCCCATGCTCCCTAACTCTCTCTCTCTCTGTCTCTCTCCCCCATGGCGTCGGCGCAGCAAAACCCAATCTCCTCCCCTTCCATCCCCTCCTTAACCCGTAGCAGAGCGCAACTCGAGCTCCTCCAGTACCAGAGTGGGGCTCTGACATATGCACGATCCAGCGGTAACGCCTCCATAGCCGTCTGTTCCCTTCCCCCGGAGGTTTCTCACCATAACTAAATGCTGCTACAGCTTCTTTTCTTTTACCGCTTCGGATTGCTTCCTAGTTATTAACCCTTCTTCCTTTGCTTTTTTCCCCTTCCGTTCAAATTTGCTCCTACTCTCAGTACCGCGAGGGAGGCCGAACGAGGTGGAGAGGTCACGTGCAATACGGATGGGAACACTACTGTGCGCGGCGAGGACGTTCCCAAGCTTGTTTACGCTCCTGGTATGAGTCGGGCTTGATTTTCCGAATTTTTATTTTTGTTGGGTTGAGAATTTGAAAAAAAACCCATTTTATTCCTTGAATTAACTCCTCATGAGATAACTGTAAGGTCGTTTTTGGAAAGAAAATTCCATGGGACAATTACCAATGGGACCCGTAGATTAATGGGCTGAGCAGCTAGACGACGACCCTGCAGAAAGGGATAATCAAACGCCAGTTTTGCAGAAAGAACAACTTGACCCGTAAAGCTCCCCTTTTACGCGGGACTCCACGGGTCATATCTATTTAAATGCCTTCTACCAAATAGTTTATGATCAATATTGTATTTTGGCAAATTGTGACAACCAACTAGCTATATTTGATATGTATGCTTACCCTCGGGTAAACTGATTACCAAAAATGTAATGTTTCTGCTCGATATTAAAATGCACGTCCCAACTCAAATGCTGAATAAACATGCCTCTAATCACATGCCCGCAACTCCTTGGAATTTTAGCCTGGCAGTATATGGGGAAACTTATTCCCGGTGTACCCAAAATTTTTATTTTGTTAACTATCGTAAGTAAGCCGTGTCTACAAGAGGCGGCTTTGGTTTTTAGCTAAAACCACCTTAAGATAAAATAAAAGTTTTGAGGTCTTCAAGACACGGCTTGTATAGGATTCCTCTACACTGAATCCCAAGGCAGCTTACGTACAATAGTTAATAAAATAAAATTTTTGCGGGCGTTCATGGGGAATAAGTTTCCCCATGTATTGCTGAGAGGAAAATTTCTCCAGCAACACGTCTCCAGTAAAATTTAGTAGTTTGGAAATAAATGTTTTTTTAGTTGGGATAAAACGTAAACTCTGTTTGGTATAACACATACTACCGCATGAAATGACCATGCAATGACTTCTTGTGTATTCCACCTTGGATGTTTGTTTTCAGTCTATCCGGCCTTTAACTGGGGTAACTAGATGTCTAACTAATTATTCTTTGATATTTAGCGAGTGAAGTCACTGATGAGCCTGAATTGTTTGCAAGAATAACAAGTTTGTCTTACTGGCTTTATTTTCTATTTGTTAAGACGTGGAGTTTGTAGAAGAAGGAAATAAACATTAAATAGGAAAGGGAACATCATTCTTTATTCTACTTCGATAACTGAAATTGCTTTCTTTTGTACAGAGAAAGTGGGGTAGCCCGCCTACCAAATAAAGAACAGCTTGTTGTCTATGGATTTAAAAATAAGGGTTGTGGCCCATGGGATCCATTGAGGGGATATGCTAACTACCTGTTTCGCAATAATATAAAACAGTTGTGGAGAGGCTAGGGCTAATAGCGACTATGAAATTTGATTCTTTAAGTGATAAATGGATGTCATATGTACCCTCTTCTATTAGATGATGTTGACCCCACAATGACTAGAAGCAGAAGGTGCCAACTTCTTTACATATTCATATTATGCGGTTGCCCGTTGCTTGGAAATTCATGTTAAATTAAAACTGAAAATAAATGAAAAATGTAAAATGGCACGTTCGGAGGCCAGACTACCTGAATGTGCGGAAAATAGAGCACTTAATTTATTAGCCAAATCTAAGTCGTTTGCCTCCCCGACAACAACACCATCTGATGAGTCCGAGAATGCCGTACTTAATTTGTGTGAATTGCGCTTTAAAAATAATAATGAATGTGTCGTAATTATGTTGGGAAATCGGAATCGATCAAGAAATACCCACAATTAGTTTTATTCAATTTTAATCAGAATGATTTTATTTTTATTTTACTTGGATAAGTCTCAAGGTCAAATTCAAGGAGGTAAAGGAACAACCTAAAATTTTGTCTATCAAAGTTCGTGCACTGTTTTCAAAACGGTATTTTTTTGGTATTTTTAATACGATTTTTGAATGCAAATGTAAATAAGGCCAATTTTAGGGACTAAAAAACAATTTTCAATCAAACGATGTCCGAAAATTATGAAATTTGACCGAGATGTCAATTATGATAAAATAAATGCATTTTATTTTTTTTGGAATTTTTGGATGCAAGGTAAATATTTTATGAATTTATGAATGCAATAAAAGTGAATTTCAATAATTAATTATAATAAATATTAAACCTATTTTTTTTCAATGGATAAAATTATCCAAAATCTACCATTAGGTGATTAATCTCAGAAAAATTCTAACCCTAAAAAATGCAAGTTTTAATACCTATTAAAAATTAAAGATTTAGAGAAAACTATGCATGCAAATGTAATTCTTTGTGGGCACAATGCCAAGCAACTAATTCCATGATCCGTGAATTAAAATTGACAAGATAATTGGCTGAACTCTTGCAGCCTTCACTGTGTGAGTTGGTGAAACAAGGATCTGGATTGTATTTGTTTTGTGCGTAGATTCAGGATAATCATCGAATACCGCACACTTGTGCTTACATTATAAATCGTAACCCTTTTTCAAATCATTTGAAATCGGGAATGGAAGATTGTGGTGAATTTTGTTCGGACTCCGTGAACCCTCCACTGACCACCACAAACTTTCCACTCTCAAAGATTCGGAGACACTCTTACTACGGACCACCTTGGGTTCGTGGACACTTTTCTCCTGAATCTTCTACAATTCCTTCTTCTTCCTTGAAGGAGGTCAAACCCAAACAATTACTCTCTCCCCTAAACACATCGAGGCAAACTCTCACCTCGATGACTCTTGTTCAAATTCTTTCCACTCTATTAACTCAAATCCATTATATTATGAAGGTGAAGAAGAAGAAGACGCCTTCCAAGAAAAGAGATCACACAGATGAACCAAATGAAGATCCGATGCAGATGATTTTGGCAAGATTGGTTGCATTTGAGCAACAAACAACTTTTATTGAGAGAACAAATAGAGCAGTTAAATGCTGGGGGGAGAACCGCCAATGGAAGCAACCACTTGAGCCAGGTCAGTACATAGTGAGAAATTATTTGCAGCCACTTGAGCCAGAAATAAACTAATGAACTGAAACCACACTTTTTGAAACCAATTGCAACAATTTCATGGTAATGCTATTGAAGAACCATATGAATTTCTATGGGACTTGGAGCTAGTATGCTCTAATCTGAGGCATCCCCAGGTTAGCCAAGATTACATTCATCTCACTGCATTCCTTTCGCCTTGAAAGGAAAAGCAGACTACTGGGTAAAAAATTTAGGAGTGACAGTGACCACCTATGATAGGTTTAAGGATCTGTTCTGGAAAAAATTCTCCCCTTTGAGTAGAAATAATCAGATGAGGACCCGCATCATCAGTTTTTCTCAGATGCCTAATGAACCACTATGTGAAGCATGTGACAGATTTAAAGATCTACTACAAAAGTATCCATGCTATGATATAGATGACAACATCTTGGTCCAGTCACTCTATTATGGCCTCAGCTATGAGACACATGGATTAGTGACGTTGCCTGCGGAGGCAACTATACATCATGAGGTGCCGAAACAGTCTACAAAGTACTGGAACAAATGGCTGAGACAAGCCACTCACAGATTGCCAGTAGGACATATATCAATTCCCTCAACACACTTCAATCAAAAGGAGGAAAGCAGTCTGTCGCAGAAATAGCTGAGGATTTAATTCCAAACATGAGCATAATCGCTGATAAGTTAGTGGTTGTGGATCAGATTCACAAGAAGATAAACGACATCGACAACAAGATCTCTAAATTTTCAAAGCAAATGGAGGAACTGACTGAGAAGGTATCCAAGATCGGGATACTAGCTGCAGCCATAACCGTTGTTCCTATTTATCGAGTGCATCACATCCAGGAGTAGCCAGGATCAGGACGACCACAACAATGGGCTCAGGACCAATCCTATGCCCAACCTTTCCAGTAGTCTCCCTCACTACCTGAGATCGTCGAAGAAACACTACCTCCAGTGTTCGAGGTGAACGACATCTAATACACTTAAGCTCCTGCCTGACAGGGTAATAGGGGGGACCGTCAGCTTTACTAACGTCCCACCACTTTCTATAATGCCGCATTTCCACCCACCCTACAACACACTCAGAATACTGCCCCATCTATCATAAAAAACATCAGCAACAATCGTACAATCACCAGAACCAATACCAGCACGCATCCCAACAATACCGGCAACAATACCAAGCACCACAAGGGCATTCCTCAAAGCAACCATCTCAACCATCCAACTCTCAGAAAGGACCCGTAGATATCCAACAACAGATGCTCGAGGAGATGCGCTATTTTCGAAATGAACTGCAAGATCTACAGATTGATCTTAGCGCATTCGAGGCGGTAGGAGAGTAGAAGATTCGATAGTCTAAAGCTTCGCTTGTCACGTTGGAAAGATGAACATACATGCCCTTGCTACAACCATTCCCGCCCGAGTTCAAGCTAACCCTAATAGCTTGAATAAATATAAATCTTCCCAACAAAATGACCAGGTATACTACTCAGACTTTCCCATATCTGAACATGAAATCCTTTCGTTTATAACGTCAATGTCATGTCACTTAGGAGCGGAAGGACTGCGGACGTGCTTGACCGGACAAGGGAAATAGATCTTGAAGACTCGAGAGATCATCCGAAGTATACTTCCGAGAGTGAAGAAGGAAACCTGAATTCAGTACTAGTGAAGATCCCGGCACAGGAGAAAGGAAAAATATCCATGGAGTCTATAGAGGACCTTGCACCTCCAGTTGCCGCGAATATACCTTTGTCATCTTTTCAGCAACATGATTTTGACTATTATCAGCAGAAAAATGATTGTAATAAGAACTCCAATTCTAATAAAAATGCTCTTATTTATGATTCGAGTTCTTTATCTCTTGTCTCGACTGCTTCCGTTCCTTTCTCTCATGTTCTTATGGGAGGAAACACAAACCAAAGAAAATCATTCAAAACAGCCTAGAAATGACACGATTTTTCCTAGAAAACATTACAGTCAAAATACCATTTGATCAATATGTGGCTAACAATCCGACATTTCAAAAATACTTGAAAATGAAATGCACTCCCACCCAGACTCGCAGGAAGAACCAAGTCAGTTTGTGGAGACTCATATCTTGATAGTGGCAACTACCAAATGTGTCAAAAATCAGCATCTACCAGAAAAAAGAGGGGACCTGGGAACTCATTATGTGGAGAGTCGCATTGACGGCATTGCATTTGCATGCACACTACTAGATAATGATTCTTCAATCAACCTTCTACCCTTAGCCTTATGCTACAAATTGGAGCTAGGACCTCTCATAAAATCATTATCTCTACTCCAATTTGTTGATAAATCCACTAAAAGACCTAAGGAAAAGTGAAGAACATGATCATCTTGGTTGAGGGGATATGGTACAAAGTGGACTTCACTGTCCTTGATATGGAAACCACGAACCATTGGAGAGAATCTCAAATCATTCTTGGAAGACCATTCTTGCAGTCCTCTAAAGCAATATTTGATTACGGTACAGGAATAATGAAATTCTGCCCTCCAAGCGGAGAGGTGGACTTGGAGATGAAACAAACAAAGTGGCAAAGACCGACTCTGAATCTACCATTGATTGCTCAGAATCTTCAGAATGCAAGTTCATTAGCAATAATGTGCCTTAGCATCAATTCCCAGACGTTCAGAGCAAGATCCCCTCACCAGAAGAAGAATCAACATGGCCTCAAATTTCAGTGGGATTCGGTTGAATTTCTATCGAATATCGATATCTTGTTGAAATCGAAATTCGATTGAAATGGTTGAAATGATCGAAATATGAGGGCCCTAGTACAAAAAATGATCGAAATGATCGAAATTTTGATCGAATTTCGACCGAAATTCTACCGAAATTCCATTTCGGCCGGTCACCGAAATGGTGACCGAAACCGATATTTAGTGCCTTGAGAAATAGTGCACAGTGTAGTTTGCGAGATGTTGCCTGAATTATTTAGAGACACAGATACCTATACCCTTGATGACGCCGAAATCCCTCTGGATTTGTCAGTCCTGTCTTCTTCGGGACAGTCAAGGGATATAAATGACGAGTTGGACGTGGCTTTGGTTGAATTACCACACTATTTTTGTGACCCGACTCACCTTGCATCATAATTGGTAGCCATCACATCACACATTGATCCACCTTCTCTCAACACAGCCGAACTCAAAAGCCATTCAACCAGATCTAATTGATGATTCAGATTTGCCTGATCTAAAACCACTTCCTCCTACATTCAAATACGCATTTCTTGCAGGACCCGAGGAGAGATTTCTTGTGATCATTAGCTCGTCGTTAACTGAAGACTATCTAGATTACTTGAAGTTCTTGAGCGGAATCACAAGGTCATTGGTTGGAATGTGTCGGATCTCGTGGGAATCAAACTCGCTCTCTGCTCGCATCAAATATATGTTGAGGAGATGCAAGACCTTCCTGTGAATTCTAGAGAAGATTAAACCCTAATCTTCGAGAAATAGTTAAGAAAGAGATTGAGAAATGATGCAAAGTAGGGTTTATATGCCCCATTTCAGACTCCAAGTGGGTGGCCCCCTTCATGTTGTCTCGAAGAAGTCAGGAATCTAAATGGTCACAAACGAAGAAGGGGTAGAGGATGACTTATCGGTCCATGGTGATTCATTTAATACATGTTTAGTGCACTTGAACAGAGTCCTCAAGAGATGTAGGGAGGTTAATTTGGTACTCTCTTAGGAGAAAAGTCACTTTATAGTGACAAAGGGTATCGTGTTGGGGCACGCCATCTCCAAAAGGGAATGTAGGTCGACCATGTCAAGGTGGATGTGATCAAGAAACTTGGATTTTATCCAACCAACGTAAAGTCAGTGAGGTCATTCTTAGGGCATCTTGGATTTTATCAAAAATTTATTCCTGATTTTTCAAAGATCGTCCGCTCACTGACCGAGCTTTTAGGAAAAGACACCGAGTTCGTTGCAAATCACAGGTGTCTGGAGGCCTTCGAGCTCCCGAGAAAGAAAATCTGTGAATCGTCGATATTACAAGCTCTCGACTGGTCTCTTCCCTTTGAGATCATGACTGATGCATCGGATTTTGCTGTCGAGGTTGTGCTTGGATAAAGACGGGATGAGATACCTTATGCGATTCACTATGCGAGCAAAGTTTGGATCCTGCATAAAGAAATTATACAGTGACTGAAAAGAAAATGCTCGCTGTAGTTTGGGCCTTAGAAAAATTCAGATCATGTATATCGGGCTCCAAGGTGATAATTTTTACCATCACACAACAATCATATATCTAATGAAAAAGAAGGATGCAAAGGCGCGTCTTTTGAGATGGATCTTATTAATCCAGAAATTTAATTTGGAAATCAAGGATAAACCTGAAATAAAGAATGTTGTGCATGATCACCTTTCCCGAATTGAGCAAAATGATAATTTTGAAATTGGACCAATTAAAGAGACTTTTCCGGATGAGTCGGTTTGCGTTACTGACTCGGTCCCATGGTACTCCGACATAGTAAACTATCTTATCTCTAAGAAAGTTCCCCTAGGTTGGACCAATAGCAGAATTGACCGATTGAAGTCGGATTCGAGAAAAAACCATCGGACGATCCTTTCCTTTTCTATGAAAGACCAGATTGCTTCTGAAGAAGATGTATTCCTCACGAAGAATACCAGTGTATCCTCACACACTGTCATTCACTTGAGGCTGGAGGACACCATTCAAGAAAGAGAATTGTGCACAAGGTACTCCAATGCGGATTTTACTGGCAGACCTTATTTAGAGACGTCAATGATTTTGTACGATCGCGCCCGATTTGTCAAAGAATGGGAGAAACTGTTGGATATAGAGAGAAAATGCCCATGCAACTAACGATTTTCTGTTATGTTTTCGATGCATGGGGAATCGATCTTATGGGTCCTTTTCCAAGTAACCATGGATCTGAGTACATCTTGTTGGTGGTTGATTATTTGTCAAGATAGGTGGAGGCTATCCCAACCCGAATCGTAGATAGCAAAATCGTCTGTAAGTTTATCGAGGATAATATCATTGCGAGGTTTGGGGTCCCAAAGGGTTCTGATTTCAGATGGGAGTAGCCACTTTGTGAATAGAGAAATGAGATCATTGGCTAAGGAAGCATAGCCAATCCTTATCACCCGCAATCTAATGGTATGACAGAGGTTTTTAATAGAGAGGTAAATGATATTCTTTAAAAGTTGGTTCGTACCGATATGAAGAACTGGTCTCAACTTTTAGACCAGGTTCTATGGGCCTATAGGACAACCTATACGACTCCACTCGGTACTTCACCTTTTAGGATGAGGGTGTCAGTTGAGCGGGGGATACAGTCTGTGTGAGATGTCTGTCGATTCCGAGTGTTTAAGATACTTCGAGTCAGTCTCGACCATGGTAGTCGCAGAAGCGGTTTGCTAGTCGCACAAGCAGTCTCGAACGCGAATGAACTCGAACCCGTTGTTCGATATGCGAAACAGGATTACCTAAACCCGCGTGTGGGCCTGAACTTCCTCGCGGATACTCTTCCCTCATCTCAGTTGGACTGCCCGATTCATCGTATAGTGCTTTCTACCACGGCGGATCATACCTCGTCCTTGCTTTGATCTGGATCTGATAGCAGCTACTCGACGAACTCCACTCGAGAAGGAAAGCAACCGACGCAGACCCCAAAATCAGGGAAGGGCAAGCGGACGTCTGTCACCTACTCACAGTTTCGTAGATCACAGGTGCGACTTCCCTCATCACTCATGGGTGGAATAGCCCGTTGCGGAAGTCCCCAAACCCCCCCGGTGGGACCGAGAGAAAGAAAGGACGGGGGCTCGTTAAGAAGAGAAGGCCGGGGACACAGGGGGGCATTTCTCGACCCAGTCTCCGAGGGACAGTTGAACGGGCGACTCATGAATGCTGCCGGGCCTTAAAGGCGATTTGAGATAAGAACCCGCTAGAATCATCCCCTTACCTTCACCATGATACGGACTCCGACGCTGGTTGGCTCTCAGGGCTTTGGCTTTCCCATATTTCTCATTAAAAAAAGAAGGAAGCCTATCATCTTTCTCATAGCTCAAAGGAAAAATCGCGATCTAGTAGCCTAAAGACAAGCCTAGCGTTAAGGGCAGGGCTCGACAATCCATCTGAGTCTCTCGCACCAGTCGCTCTGCAGTCAGACTACTGACGGGTGAAATTGCCCTGATTGACGCGCTGGAAAAGCCAGAAGAAAATCAAAGAAATTATATATCGCTCGGCTGAAAGGACAACAAACATACTTGACTTTCAAATACGCATTGCAGCTTGATGAGTCAGTGACCCCCAAATATATATCAAATTGGGGGAATGGATGGGGGCTGCTTTCGTGGAATCAAAAGTAGAGGGATTTGCCGCTCATACTTAGTTTGACATGGGGGCTACATTACCTTAGGCTTGGCGGGCAGAGATTTTCTTCAGTTTCTTTTTCGCATGGGTCGAGAGCCGAAGAGACTAGAGAGACCATATTTGATAGCCGGCCCTGGAGGGCAGTGACTCCTTGCACAGTATCTGTACGAGGGTCTATTCATCACTGAAGCTGACGAGGTTTTCTAAATGCTCGACCTACGGGAGAGGTCTGATTTTGAGCTGCAGGCAGATTTGCCTATTCCGCACAACATTCTCAGAAGGCAGTTTTCCGTAGGCTCTCTTCCTTTAGGAAATTTGCCTATTCATCACGGAAGCAGAAGATGGATCTTTTCCTATTCATCACGGACGCAGACGAGGGGAGGGATTCTTAGACACCACGATGCAATTATATCGCATCTCAATTGGGCATGCATATTTCTAGGTTTTCATAGTTTCGGCTTGTATATTCATAATGATACCATGAGTGCCTTAGGGCACCCTCAAGATATATTTTCAGATTCCGCTATACAATTGCAACCCATCTTTGCTTAATGGATACAAAACACTCATGCTTTAGCACCTGGTACAACTCCTCGCGCAACAGCAAGCACCAGCTTAACTTGGGGAGGTGGTGAGTTAGTAGCAGTAGGCGGCAAAGTAGCTTTGTTACCGATTCCATTAGGAACTGCAGACTTTTTGGTACATCACATTCATGCTTTTACGATCCATGTGACGAGGGAGACCTATGAGGAATCCACTGAGGCTGATACCGTTGTTCCTTGCTTGCGGACATCAGAAGTAACATTTTAACCCCTCGAATATATAGTAGACTCCCCAGATTTTCGCAGAATGACTAGTTCAAGGCCTAACAAGACTATAACCGAATTAGAAACCTGACAGACCTGAATCTATAAGCTATGTATCCTGGCTGAGGCAAAGGGCACAGACCACCGACACATTGAGACCTCTATGAGGGGACTGAGCATGGCAAACCACGCCATTTACCCGCAGAGCTAATTCACAAATCAGAATGGGCGATAAAAAGCTTAATTGGAGTTGTCACTTTGGGAAATGATGCTGTGACTTAAATCTGAATGAGCTAATTGAAATCCGAAATCGGGCATATGATAATAGTGTGATCTATAAGGACAAGGTAAAGAGATGGCATGACAAACACATTAGGCATAAAACCTTTGTCCTTAAGCAGAAAATGTGGTTGTTGAATGCATAGTTGAAGATTTTTCATGGGAAACTCAAATCGAAATGGACGGGTCCCTACATTGTCTTCGATATGCATACCAATGGAAGTGTGGATATTGCCGAACTCAAAGATGGTGTACAACCTTTCTTAGTGCATGGGCAATTGCTGAAGCTATATGTAGAATCATCGAGAGAGCAGACAACCCAAGTCGAGGTCATGTACTTCATGCAGAGCGAGCACATTAAAAACTCATCAGATCACCCTACATGAAGAAAAGCAGTCAGACACAATCTGTACAAATCATCTTTATTCTGTCCTCCCTCTCTCCCGACCCCATCGGTTTCCTTGTACATCTTTTTCTTCTACTTAGGCCAAGGCCTAAGTATTGGAGGGGACTGATGCCATATGTACATACCATTCTCCCCATCTCATGATGGCCTCATTTTCACCCTTCTTCTGTACTTAGGCTGACCAGAGCCTAAGTAAAGGGGGAACCGATGCCCATATGTATATACTCTCCTTATTCACATTCTCGAGCATCTCATTTTCGCTCTTCTTCTATACTTAGACTGTTCACAACATAAGTATAGAGGAGCGGGCTGACTTATATTGTTTATAATTCTTTTTCACTTTCTTATGCTTAACCCGAGTTATGTCTTCTTTTCGCTTCTTGTGCTCTGAGGACATAACACTCACTAAGTATAGGGGGGTGTGTATATATACTATATATATTTTACGCATAGCTTGTACATTCGCATAAGTCCATGGCTTCGTTTGGTTGCAGGGTTGGGTTGGAGTACACTGGTGTATCCCTCCTTCCAACCCTCCCAACCCTCCTCATACACAGGGGTACCCCAACCCAACCCAACAACCAAATAGATCCTATATGTATTTATGAGATGGGTAACTAACTTGTAAAATATTCAGAAAAAATAAAATGCAAAAAAAATCTTTTGCTACTAACACTGATCGTGTCCAACCAATTTTTTTTAAAATGGCTTCTTATTCATTTTTGCATAAAAAATAATTTTTTTTGCATAAAAAATATCTCTAAAAAATCAATAAAAAATCACAAAAGTAAAAGAAAGAAGTATATGCATTTCACGCACCTGCAATTCATCCAGTGTTTCATGCGTTGGTGAAAAGCCCTTGGGTTTTGAATCGAGTTGAGCAGAAACCGAGAGTGGTCCGGACTTGACCTTAATCTACCTAATTTTCAGAGGAACTACACCGAGAAAAAGAATTTTAAAAGCTTCAGGTCTACGATTTAATTCTTCGAGTTCCACATGACAATGTGCAGCATTTGACTCTTAGTGTTTAACCTTGTCTCTTCATTCTGGGTATGACTCTAGAATAGGGAATTGATTTGTACTCTCGCACCACTTAGCTCAACCCAGACGGGGTGTTGGAAGACTGTATGAGTTTCTTTTCTAGTAGCGTGGACATCTAAAGACCGGAGTACGGGTTGAAATAAAGTTTCAGAAACGGGATGGACGGTTGGGCACAATTTTTTTAAGACCTAAAAAATGTACGGAGAAAAAAATTCCATATCCGTAGGGGTACAACAAGATCCATGCAGAGCTACTAAAAATCCAAATACAAAGAAGCTACTACCAAATAAATATTTGGCCAAAAAGGTCCACGCTTCAAGAAAACCTGCAGATCTTGGTGGAGATTCGGCTACGCTGGCCAACTTTACAAAGAGAGGTGAATACATTGGTCACCCTCCAGTTCTTTTCCCCTTCTTCTAATTTCTCACTCTATTCGATTGTGAACACAACACGACAGACCTTAGAAGGAAATACCTGACTTCCCGAGGATGAGTTATTGAAGAGGAGGTTTGCATGATAGTTTAGCATTCTAGATGAGAAGAGGTAAAACCTTTCACACACATGAGTCGATTGTTCAATATTCATGGGGTATGCTTTGGGAGGAGGATTGATCTAAGATGACTTTTGAACCGAAACTGTGACAATGATGTGTAGAACTTGAGGGCTGTTGATTTTAAAATTCTAAGTCTCATATAAGTTCCTCCAAACTAATAATCCAAATGTTAGGTCTAACTCCATTTTCACTTTCTGCTTATGGTCTTGTTATGGAACCCGATCTCATTTCACTTCATTGCATTTCTTTAGATGCTCAGGGATGAGCATAGTTTAAGTATAGGGGAGTGATGAATCTCAGATTCATCACTCTAAAAGACATGAATTAAGCTCAAATCCCCAAAATTCATCTGCATTTTATCCATTATATTACATAATTAGTATTCATGCATGTTTAATAATAACTGCATTTTATCACTCATAATTGCATATAATAAGAAGCCAAAAAACCCAGTCTAAACGACCTGTAAAATAGCCTAACTACCTTAATTTTTAACTAATTCATGCTAAAGTCAAATGCCCCGAAACCACCTCCATTATGTACATATAACTAACAATAATAAATGAAAAATACAAAAAAATCACTAACCTAAATAAGTGAACCAAAAACCCAAACCCTAGTTCTAGGATTTTCGGATTAAAACCTTAATATCTTCCTCATCTAGTGTTCGATTTAATTCTACTCACTTTTGAACTAATGTACTTTCAATTATATTCAAAACAAGACCAAGTTCAAAATCGGAGCTCATATGCGAAAATTAGGTTTCATGCCTCTTTTGTACCTTTTGTAATTTTAGCGGTTTTTGAACTAATATTTTGTGTACATAATTGACTCATTTCGTTTTATTTCTTTTTCAGTTTTTTTTCTTTGACAAAAGTTTTATTAAAATACGCAAAAGTCCAAATCCAAAATGAGCTTGAAATCAAAGAAACTAACCGAGTCTGAGTCTTTACTAACTGTCTGTACAAAAATTGTTTTTTTTGTATTTTATTTTATTTCTTCTTTTTCTTAATTGATAAAAATCTAAAAAAATTAGATTAATGTGTAAATATTTATCTTTGATTTTATCACATTTTTCTGGATTTTTATCTGGTTTAAAAATGACAAAAAAATTATAAAACCCGAAAATCAAGGTATTCTATGTACATGGGATACCCCAAAAATATCACTTTGTGAAATTGATCGATTTTGATTCCTTTATGAAAATTCTAGATCTCATTGAGACGAGCAACTTTCGTGAAGAAAATTTTTCGATCCGAAGTTCGTTTGCTATTTATTTTATATTTATATTTATTATTATTTTTAATTTTTCTAGAGGTGCCACGTGCCACCTGTTTTTGAGCTCTTTATTAATTCATTTTTATAAAAAATAAAAAAATAAAAAAAATAAAAGCCTTGCATGTGCAACGTACGTGCCTCTTGCACACACGCACTGCACGTGCCTGACCCCTTCCTACGTACCGTCACCTTCTCCCTTCCATCTCTGGCCAAGCACCACCATCACCCCTTCCATTCCATCTCCGGCCGCTCGTCAATATATGCTGCCTTTCTCTTCTGGACGCCACATATCCCTGATCACCTTCCTTCTTTGGTCGGTAGTCGCCATCACCCCCGCGGATCTTGTGCCTTGCCAGTCCCCGGTTTTCCTCTGCGAATTGCGGCGCCGCCCGTCGCATATCTCGCCCCGCCCACGATCTCCCAATTCCAATCTTTGCGTCATCAGCCTCCCCCAATCAAATCCCCCTTCACATCTTGTCGAATCAAACCTCCACCACCTTCCTTCTCCGGCCACTTCGCCAGCCCTATAAAACCTAGCCGCACCCTCTTTTGAGCGCATCCGTCGACTACAGCCATAAAGGAAGTCCATCGCCGGTGGTGATAGCCCGTGCACCCTCTCCTCTTCCGGTGAGATCCAAAGCCCAATGGGGCTTCATTGCAGCGCGTATCCCCCTCCTTGTGTCTGCTTGCTCCGACCTCAATCGTTGAGCTGTTAGTGCTTTCCCAGGTACTCCTCCCTCTGCCATTCTCCATCTCCTCCCCTCCACCTTTCTCCTTCGTTCGCTCCTCTTAGTATCTGATCATTCCTCCACCACACGATCATCTTCTACCTCGCTCTCCCGCTCGTATCGACCGCCCGCTCTTAGGGCAAGAGGCTCCAGGCATCGCTTCTGTTCATCTGCAACCAATGCCTTAAATGTCGGGTTTCGGTTTCGTTTTGGTGACTGACCGAAATGAAATTTCGGCCGAATTTCGGTCAAAATTTCGGCCGAATTTTGGTCATTTCGGTCATTTTTTCAACTAAGGCCTCCAAATTTAAGTCAATATAGGGCATTTCGGCTAGATTTCGGTTGCCCACCGAAATCGAAACCGAAATTCGACCGAAATTCGGTCGAATTTCGGCGAAATTTGAGGCCATGTCTGCGACTTCAGCTAGCATCATCTTCGACATCTGGAATGCTTCGCTGGCATTCAATCTCCACGGGAATCTACACCTCCAACCACCACAACCGCACCCTCACCAGTCTTCATTGACTCCCAGGAGCACCCTTGACTCTAGCATCCACCTTCATCTACAATGGGAGGCACCCCCACCTCATACGCTCCTACCCTCGAGGCCAGCATCTCCTCTACCTCTGCTCCGCCCTCACAAAGCGCACCACCTGCATCTTCACCATCGACACAGGAGCCCTACGACGCAAATCCCAGCCACACTTCCATCACCATATCCTCGGCTGTGGCGTGTGTCGCCCAATCGAGGCTACTCCACCGCCGTCCAGCACCTCGCCCGCTCCTCTACCTCCACCGGGGAGCGTCGCTCAGCCCTGGACTTCCTCCCCTCCGCTTGCTCTCTCCTCGCCGACAGCAAACCACCAGGCGGGAAGCTTGAGGTCCTCCCACATGCCGTGCATGCGAGGAGGAAACGATACCAGAGACCACCCCTGCCTACGTGAAACGCACGTGCGGGTCGGTTAATTACATCGAGCCCCATGGAGTTTCTTGAATTACTGAAGCATCCCCTCCACTTTGGAATATTACATCGTCACCCTTGGAGTTTAGCCTATTTCCAAGAGCACCCTTGCCATCCAGGGTCACGTGTTTTGCACGTGATTCTTGGAATTAAGCAGGAACACCCTTTTGGTTGTAGGTAATTATCATTAAGTCCTCGCACTGCAATTTCTATTTGCATTATTATAATTTTACATTAAGACCCTTGTGTTTCCTTTTTTTTTTGAACATCTACATTGCATTATTTTTATTATTTAACAATAGCATGATGTTCTACAATTAATTCTCTACCATATGACATGCTTATGATATTTTATAGGTCGTGCTTATTTAATAATTGATATTTTCGTGAAAAATTGCATATCTTGCCTACTCTGTGCTTGGAAATTCATATTAAATTAACCATTACTATGAAAATGGTCAAAAATTCATGGTTCATAGAATTAGTTGTTTGACAATGTGTCCACAAAGAATTACATTTGCATGCATGGTTTGCTCTATAAAATTCATTTTGCATATTTCAATCTTTAATTTTTAATAGTTATTAAAACTTGCATTTTTGAGGGTTAGGATTTTTCTGAGATCAACCATCTAGTGATAGATTTTGGATAATTTTATCCCTTGAAAATAAATAAGTTTAATATTTATTATAATTAATTATTGAAATTCACTTTTATTGCATTCATAAATTCATAAAATATTTATCTTACATCCAAAAAATCCAAAAAATACTACGCTTATATTTCATCATAATTAACATCTCCACCAAATTTCATAATTTTTGGACATCGTTTGATTGAAAATTGCTTTTTAGTCCCTAAAATTGATCTCATTTACATTTGCATTCAAAAATCGCATTAAAAATATAAAAAAAATACCATTTTGGAAATCGTGCACGAACATTAATTGACAAAATTCTAAGTTGTTCCTTTGCCTCCTTGAGTTCGACCTTGGGACTTGCCCAAGTAAAATAAACATAAAACCACTCCGATTAAAATTGAATAAAATTAATTGTGGTTATTTCATGATCGATTCCGATTGCCGACATAATTACGACACATTCATCATTATATTTAAAGCTTAGTTCACACGAATTAAGTAGGGCATTCTCGGACTTGTCATTAGAATAGCTAGAGTAAAGAGAAATAAATTAAAATAAAATTAAAATGATTTTAAATTAAAATATTATAACACATAAAAATGTATATAATTTAATAAAATATTTAATGATTTTTAATAAACTGAATAAGTTAACTTAAATAGTTAAATTAATTAAATACGTATATTTACAGGTATAACTTACCTATATACACGATATACATATTTTTATTTGACTATTTCTACAAAAATACATGTCAATTTTCATTTTATTGATTCAAATAATAATTAGCAAATTTTAAATATATTTTTTTTATTTTTATGAAATTGTTTAATACAATAGATAAATAAACTTATATACAATATATATACATTATATCTAAGTTATAAATGCAATTATTTTATTTTTTGATTATTTAAGTTTTGTTATTTTTATTTGTATTTTATATAAATATTATAAAATATGTACAATTCAATAAAAATGTAAATTGTTCAAAAATATGTACAATATTCATTTTAAAGCTTATTTTATTTTGAACACAATGAAAGTGAGTTTGATTCATTTTGAGTTCATATGGAGTAGATATTGATCTTTCAATTAAGACTTTATGGCCTTTTAAGAATGTTGTCCCTTTTATTCCGTACATTGTTTATTTTTACAACTATTTTTGTTATTTAAAGCACATTTTTACATACATGTTTCAAGAACATTTTATTGGAGATTGAATTAATGTAAATAAAATGGTATAAGATATTTGCATAATGAATGATGATGAATATGTACAATGTGATTTGATTTTATGAGATTTTTATAAATCGTGGACCCAATCTTCCCCTACTTTATTCCTTGTTGATAAGGTCAAGTCTTGACCTACTCTCGGAGTTAGGATCAGTCTGTATTTATTTCATATATACAAGCTTCTTTTCTTTCTTTTTCCTTTATTTATTTATTTAGGATTAAAATAATGATAATAATACACTATTAGGAGATGATACTGGATTATTAAAAAGTAAGAATTATTGCTATTTACATGTATTTTGTAGGGGATTTTAAGCCAACATAGATGAATAAAGATGATGAATTGTTGATTCATCATTCACGACTTGTATGACACTGTTTTTATAGATTTTGATTCGATATACACGATTCTATGATGTGCAAGGCTTATTCATCTCCCTTTAAAGTCAACTTGATAGATTCACATTTCAATGCAAGGAAGATTATGTATGCAGATGGAAGAAGTCTTTGTACGTGCTTAAGCAATGTCCCATGCAGTGATGCAAAAGGTTTGATAGTCTCATGATTGATTTTAGATTCAACATGAGCCATATGATTGTTGTCTTTATTACAACAAGGTGGAGGACCGAACCTTCATCTAATCATTGCTCTACGTCCATGACATATTGATTACCATCAAGAAAAGGTACCTTAGATGATGCAACACAAAATTAAAATATAGGGCTTGATATTTTTATCCGTAATTTTATTTACGTTTGTTCAAGTTGTCACAATGTTTATTTAAATAAAGAGATCGTGTGTGATCTCGAAATGAATTAGTCAGTTTAAATTGATTTTCGAATTTTGAATTAGAGTCAAATTATGATCGAGTTCGATTTGAATTTTAATTCAAATCAATTAGAGTCAATTAGGATAAGTTTGATTTGAATTTTGATTTTGATTTCTAATTTTGTAATCTCATCCCTCCTATATAAATGGATGATGGTCTATTGTTTTGGGACAGTTTAGTTGATATTGAAAATTGAGATTCATCTCATTATTTCTCTTTGTCTCTATTTTCCTCTCCCAACGTGATCTTCACGATTCCCCTCCAAAATCCCACGTAGCCGACGTGTTTTCTCCTTCCTCTCCTCTCTAAATTACTTCCACCAAAATTATATTTTTCGTCCGTTGCATTTTTCCGTTTGCATCAAGTGGTATCAGAGAATGGAAATCGAATCGTTCCTACGATTCGACGATCCTGTTGCATATTGGCGTTTGAAGTTTGATCTCAGCCGTCTATCTCATGGTTCGCACTTGCATTCACGTTCAAAGAAGTTCCAGCAGCGACTTATATCAAGCGTCAAGGTGCAAGCATGGTTAGACGCGCAAATCGAGGAAGAATCGCTCATGAATGACAAAAATCAGAACACTATACCTGCTGTTCAATCCGATTCCGACCTAGAAAATGAAGGTATGTTCAGTCCTAATGAAGGTTTATTTGATACAACTATTGTGCAAGAAGAAAAGGAGGACCATGGGCCCTTCTTCGACGAAGGTCCTATGGAAGAAGAAATAGAAAATCTCGATTTTTTTGCAATTGATGTTGCTGTCCAGGAATCAAAAAATGCAAAAAACGAAGATTCAGGCCATGTTTTCGACGAAAGTTTCTACGAAGAAGACCACAATCTCATCAATCTACCCGTGTTTAATTCTGTTGTCCAAGCGGGTCCCCATCCTACATGGCCTGCACCCTCGCTGGCCCCGCACTATGCCACCATCCAGCATCGAAGATGCAGCTCGGCCAACCAACATGCGATCCAAGGCCACGACTCGCGCACAACCCGTACCCAACCTGTGCGCTGCTTCACACGCAATCGGCGCAGCCACCGTCAACGCCCAACCCCGTGCGTTGCCCGTGCGGCACCTCTTCGGACAGACGCGCCAACCCCGCCATCATGCGCTCCTCCTGCAGCCCCTCCCCGACATCGCACGTACATCAGGTGCGGTTGCCGCCAGCGCCGTCTTTTTCGGCGCCATCGCCCTCCACCGTACCACTCGAGGTTTCCCTGCCTGTGGCACCGTCGTTGGGTACCGCCATCCGACCCAAGTCGCCACCTCCCCCGCATGACTCCTCGCCGGCTGCGCAAAGTCCGGTGCCACCAAGCGCGCCGCCTTCAATTGCGATGTCGTCAATGGCATTGTCTTCGTCTGCATCGCCATGAAAGAAATCGGAGCCCTAAGTCTAGGGTTCGACGCTGCCTAAGACGAGGGGAGGGAGGCGTTCCTCATGAACCGCCTTATTTTCCTCTCACGTGCAACCAATCCCATAAAATTAGGGATTTGAATTATTATTGGGAAAATTACAAAGGTATTCCTCCTCCTATAACCTTTTATATAAAGGTTAAAGTTGGGAGGAATGTAAAAGGCATTGTTTTGGTTGAAGGGGTAAAAAAATTGCACTGCAACCCCAGGGAGCAAGATTATTTAAAGAAAGGTGCTGAGAAAAAGGAAATGAGGCTGCTACCTTCTCCAAATAGGAATAGGAGTATGTGATTCATCTATATAAGGATCCTATGGGTTAGTTTATTGCCCGCATCTCCTCTCATCCTAGGTTTGTGTCACACATTTGTTATTGGTTCTTCGAAGGCCATGTTGTTCATGCCTCATCATTTTTCCGTTCACCGCAATAAGGAGATGAAGTTCGTGGAGATGCCGCCTTTTGCGCCACATATGTTCTTCCAACATGAGGTTGATAACTCCGGCCACCGCACTAAAGAAATATGGGTTCCACCGTTTGCCCCACACCTATTCTTCCAAAAGGTGATCAAAAACGATGAAATCAAGCCGTCAAGCATCGAATATAAAGCAATTCGTCAGGACACGAATTTTTCAAGCGGAGGAGAATTGATGCAGTACAAAATTAAAATATAGGGCTTGATATTTTTATCCGTAATTTTATTTACGTTTATTCAAGTTGTCGCAATGTTTATTTAAATAAAGAGATCGTGCGTGATCTCAAAATTAATTAGTCAGTTTAAATTGATTTTCGAATTTTGAATTAGAGTCAAATTAGGATAGAGGTCGATTTGAATTTTAATTCAAATCAATTAGAGTTAATTAGGATAAGTTTGATTTGAATTTTGATTTTGGTTTCTATTTTTGTAATCTCATCCCTCCTATATAAAAGGATGATGGTCTATTATTTTGGGACAGTTCAGTTGATATTGAAAATTGAGATTCATCTCATTATTTCTCTTTGTCTCTCTATTTTCCTCTCCCAACGTGATCTTCACGATTCCCCTCCAAAATCCCACGTAGCCGACGTGTTTTCTCCTTCTTCCTCTCCTCTCTGAATTTCTTCCACCAAAATTATGTTTTCGTCCGTTGCATTTTTCCATTTGCATCATTAGACAATGAATAAACTCCTTAGTTCAAAGTTTGATATGAATGACCTCGGAATGAAGAAGGTTTTCTGAAATCATCAGGGATCATGCTAAAGGAAAACGTTTTTTATTTCGAAAGAATTATAATGAGAAAGTTTTGACAAGATTCAATGTATCTACGACAAAGCCCTTGAGTAATCCATCCACTGCAAAAACTCACTTCTCAGTTTCTTTTGCACCTCAGTTGAATGTAGAGAATGGACACATGTCATAATTTCTCATGCTATTGTAGTTGGGAGTCTTATGTATGTAGTGGTATGCATAAGACTAGGTATCACTCATGATGTGAACATAGTTGGCATATTCATGGGAACCATGGGAGGAGCGTTGACAAATTGTTAATTGATTTTTTTTGATATCCAATAGGAACATCTGACATTGGCCTCATTTATAGAAATGGTTCAAAAAGTTTGGTTACTAGATATTCATATTTAGACTATGCTGTAGATGTTGATAAGAGGAGATCGATGGCATGCTAGTATTTACTTTAAGGAGTTTTGTCAATAATTGATTCTACTTTACAACCATCAGTTACTTTTTCTACCACAAATATAGAGTATATGACCTTGACAAAAGCCGCAAAAGAAGGCATTTGGTTGAAGTCTTAGTTGGAGATTTCGGTCTATGACAGGATCATGCTAACGTATATTGTGACAGTCTCGGTACAATATGCCTAGCCAAGGATCAAGTGCATCATGAGAGGACCAAACATATTGATGATAGGTCTTCCCATTTGCTTTGAGAAGGTGATCAAGGTGAAGAAGGTTGGCACAACAAATAATCCAGTCGATATGTTCATAAAGGAAGTTATTGGAAGTAAGTTCAAATATCATTTAGACTTGCTCAATGTCGAAAGTTGACAGTAGCTCCAAGGAGGTGCTGGCGGCAATAAAGCTTGTTATGCTTCTCACAGAATTCAATTCAAGGTAGAGAAATAAACTAAATATGTCTTCTTTTCTAACCACACGTTCTACTAAACCCGATTGAACAATCGTTTTTTACACCATCCACAAAAAGAGCGCACAACAAAAGGGTCCATGACCGAGGAGAAGGTCCTGCAGAGGAGTGGGGTCCTGGAGATGCTGTAACCTGTTCCTGGCTCTTTGACCTCCAGATGAGGTCCTCAGGTGCTCTAACCTCAAGATAACGGGTATGCTCGGAGGAGGCTCCAGCGAAGGGTTAGCATACCAATGTTACTCGAAAACAGGGGAGAGGTGGATGGACCAGGTCTCCGGTGGGGTGGAGGAGCCGACCTATTACTTGATTCCACCCCGGTGGTTGGAATTAAGGGGTAGATTGTGGAGCACGACGTAGAAATGGAGGAGGGTCGTTTGAGAGCGTACGAGGGTCGGAATGAGGCGGCGAACATGGGAGTGATATGGTCGTTGGAGTGAAGATACAATGCGAGTGAATGAAGGATGCCTTACATACGGTCTAGATCGTGATCTCGTTGCATATAGTGAAAACAATCACCGCCGCCGAAGTACATACCATAATTTAAAAGACGAGGGTTTATTTGGGTATTTGTTTGTCTCTGAGATATCTTTGTACTAGCAGTACTATATGAACTCCCCATGGTTACGGTTCTCTGTATCCTATGTATATCCCCCTTCTCTATATATAGTTGCCTTCCAAGTACGTAGCCCAATTATGGGTAAAATATTGTAAATACGTGCATATGTGGTTATTTGTGTTTATACTTGTTTGCTTCTGGTACTTATAACATGGCTATTTGGATCCGTTTGTTTTTGGCATCTATTTACAACGAGAGTACTACATAAACTCCCTAGGGTTAGGGTTTTTAGTATTTTCTGTATTCCCGCTTCTTGACATATATTGAAACCGATCGTCAGTCAAGGATGTAGGGGTGAACCTCGTAAATCTGTGTACATGTGTTTGCTTGTTTGCTTTGTTCCTGTTTGCTTCCACTACTCGTAATACTCTAATAAATCAAATTAAGAGAAATACAACGTTTATAAGTTGATCCTGACGTATCGGATCCAACTACAACCACACTTATAAAATCTAATCGCATGTTATCAACCACATATGCACAAATATTTTCAATGTAAAAAACCTCCGATATGAGGGTAAAATGCCATAAGGTTTTTCACATCCCAAAACTAAACACCGTGATTAAATCGGTCTTTCTCGAGAGGCTTACAAAAAGCCAACCTTTTGTATGATGCTATAATTAACCAAATAATGAGCAAACATAGAGAAAGAAATATCACCAAGTTGATAACTTTGCTTTCAAACTATAGAGAAAATGCCGGAGGGTAACAAAACTAAAGTCTGATCCCTCTGAACTTTGTATAGGTTCCATGAACCTTCTTTCTTCTCTTTTTTCTATCTCTCTGATTTTTTATGCTATGAGAGTTTGTGAGAAAATGCTTTGTTGTTATTGTATGAGAGTTTACGAGAACTTGGGTTGGTATGAACTCCCTCCTCTACATTTATAGTTCATAAAGAAACTTGTATATCCATCAAAAAATTCTCTCATATGGTAATTAAGCATTCTTCATTAATTAACGAAGGAGAGAATCACGAAATCATAAGATTCATAAATTAGTCATTGATTTGATGATTTATAACCGAATATTTGGATATTTTCAATTCAAATCCCTATTAGGATCATGATTGGTCCAAATTGGGATTATGTATCATATATAACATAGCCCTAGACAAGAATTCTTCCCCTTCACTAATGATATAGGAATTGCTCCAAACCTATAATAGAGCAACATCTTTTTAAACTTTCCCATTATCAGTACTATTATCATTTGTATGGCAAGTAGAAGTTGCTTTATTTTTTTTTTGCATATTTTGCATCCAATGATATCTGATGTTATCGTATTATTATAACCTTGCATAAACAAGAGTTCTTACTAAGGTGAATAATGATCCGATTGTCACAATAAAGAATGTACTTGTCCTAAACAGAATTTCATTCCCGTTCGACCTCTTTCATCCACAAGAGTTCTCTTACTTGCTTATGTACCCGCATGGCCTCTTTCATCCACAAGAGTTCTCTTACTTGCTTATGTAGCAACAATGAATTCAAACTTTTAGTAAACAATGTTACACATTTGTACAACCTTGATTGCTATTACATATTAACACATGTATTTATCATTACCATAGAAGATATCTTCATGTTGATATAGGTTGATTCCATGAGTAGGTGTGTCCAAGGCTTCAAGAAAAGTACTCGATAGCTTTGCCTCATAAAGAAGGCACCCCACCCTTACTATGGAAGGCCTTTACATCCTCTCTGCAATGCCATTTAACCGAGGATTCTTTGGTGGAGTTGTTTGATGTCTATATCCCTTGTCCATGGGATATATGGTACGTGTCAAAAGGCCCCACATAGTCTCCATCACTATCATTGTATATGTACTTTCGCTTCTTTCCTATTTGCCTCTCTACAAATTGCATGAAAGTTCCTGGACATGCCAAGGATTTAACCCTTAGCAGGGTGTAGGCCTATAGCTGCCTGGAAAAATCATCAATAAAGGTGACAAAATAAGGTGCACTACCTAGAGCACTAACCTTAGATAACAACATTAATCTATGTCAACTAACTCAATACTCGAGTCTTCGTGGAGGGTGAGTTACTTTCAAATATTACTCCTTGTTGTTTTTTGACCAAACAATGAGTGTGTTGATCTATTTTTCTTCATGCCTGAAAAACAATTCCTCCTGATCAATGTGTACATGCTATTCATGCTCATATGCCTGAACCTCCTATACCACAATTCAATTGATTGTTCTCATGGGTTGTATTCACTGCAATCTTGGAAACTGATGTGTGCATAACATAGAGGTTTTTGTTGCACTTCTTTCCTTGACGAGCGAACAAAATACCGTAGGAAAGAGTTGAAGGATTAACTTCATTTTTCTTATTGTGAAGGAATCTCTAGGGCTCTTTGTATAGGTAGAGAGACCTAGGGTTGGGGTTAGTGTTACAATATAAATTGTACATTAGATGACTAATATAACCCTAGGGCTTATGAATAGAGTGCCTCTCAACACTCCCCTTCAAGCTGGAGCATATATATCAGTCATGCTCAGCTTGTTACAACATTTTTCGAATTGTATGCATGCAAGTGGTTTGGTGAATATATCTGCCGTCTAATATGAGGAAGGTATACTTTAAGTACGAAGTAGCCCTTTTTGTATCAGGTCTCTAGTATAGTGGCAACCAATTTCCACATGTTTGGTGCATTCGTGTAACATAGATTGTTGGCTATGTGCATCGATGCTTGGTTGTCGCACCTGAGTTTCATGATATTGCCGGGAGTGATATGAAGATCTGTAAGTATAGATCGGATCCAAACAAGTTCTGTTGCAACCCGAGCTATGGTTCAGTATTCACTTTCAATGCTCGAGCGAGAAAGCACAGCTTGTTTCTTGCTTCTCTACATGACCAAATTTCCTGCAAGATAAGTGCAAAAACCTGTAGTATACTTTCCATCCATCAAACTTCCTCCATAATCTGCGCCTGAATATGCCATGAGGTCAAAGCTATCGTCTTTAGTGAATAATAGTCCTTTTCCTGAAGATGATTTGATGTACCATAGAACCATCATTCATGAGTCATAGTGAGCTGAAGTAGGGGAGTCCATGAACTGGCTCAATTTTCCGACAACAAGAGAGATATCTGGTCGGGTAATGGTAAGATATAATAACTTACCCACTAGATGTCTGTATGTATCGACCACTATCTTCAGCATTACCTGCCTCGTAGATGCATTCCTTAGGATCCATGGGTATCTGAACTGGCTTGGATCCTAGCATCCCGATTTCTTGGAGCAGGTTGGTAGTGTACTTTCGTTGAGACATGACAATCCCTCGCTTGGATCTTGCTATTTCAATCCCTAGGAAATGTCTTAGAGGTCCCAAGTCCTTGATCACAAATTATTATGTTAGTTATTTCTTTACTTTTACAATACCATCATGGTCATCTCATGTGAGGATAATAATGTCATCCACATATACTAGCATAGCCACAGTTCCTTTCTTTTTCATTTTTTCGTATGAATAAAGAATGATCCACTGAAGATCGGATGCGGTCCAGATTCTCTAGTACTTCTAATAATTTTTGAAACCATGCACGAGGACTCTGTTTGAGGCCATATATGGCCTTGCATAGTAGACAAATCTTCTGACACTCCCCTTGAACCTTAAACCCGGGTGGTTGCTGCATATACACAATTTCTTGGAGGTCCTATAAAAGAATGCGTTTTTCACATCTAGCTAATGGAAGGACCTGGTGCTAGAGAATGGAAGGATGACCCAGGCGTTTTACATGACATCTTCCATTCTCTAGCCAATCAAGCTATACTTCTATTGTCATGAGAATCCTTATGGTGGATAGACGAGCAACTAGTGAGAAGGTGTCAAAGAAATCAACTCCATAAGTTTGTGTAAATCCTTTTGCCACAATTCGGGTTTTATAGAGAGAAACAAGCCCATATGGATTGTACTTCACTGTGAAGACCCATTTGGACCTAACAATTCTATTATCTCATGGTGGATCAACAAGTGTCCAGGTATTTCGAGAGATCAAGGTAGACATCTCTTCTTCCATTACTAAGCGCTATTTTGAATCCCGAATGCCTCCATATGAGTACGAGGGATAGCTGTACTCAAGATTGCTTGGGCAAAATGTTTGTATGTAGAGCCAAGTCCGAAGAGGGTTACAACAACAGAGATTGGGTGCTTCGTACTTTATCGAGATGGACACTATCTGGTTCCCTTCCGAAAAGCTATAGGTATGCCACTTAGGGCTTCCCTTGGGTTGGCGGGGATACTTGTATCTGCATTCATTGATGTATCTGTGTCTTCAGTTTGTAAAAACTCAGTCGAGGGACATAGCTGAGGAGATGGTGCATGCGCAGAAGGGGTGTGGTCAACCTGAGGAAGAGGAACATGAAGATGAGCATTGTAATTAGGGGAGGTGATACATTTGTCTCAGACCTGGAGTAGTAAGGGAGGAACTCAAAGAAAGTAACATCAACGCTTATGTAGTGTCTCTTGGAACGTGGGTCGTAGCACCTATAACCTTTCTGATTTCGAGCATAACCTAGGATAATACATTTGATTGCTCTAGCAGAAAGTTTATCCCGACCAGGATCAATAGATGAACAAAGGCGGCACAACCAGAGACTTTTGGAGGGATAAGGAATATGGCTTTTTTCAGGAAAAATGACCTCAATAGGTATCTGCTCATCAATTAGAGTAAAAGGCATACGGTTAATAAGAAATGTGGCAGTCGGTACAACATCACCCCAATAAGTAGATGACACATAATAGTCAATGAGTATTGTGCGAGCGATATCAAGAATATGTCTATATTTACGCTTCGCCGCACCATTTTGCTGGGATGCATGAGGACAAGTGGTTCGATGCAAAATCCCTTGAGACACTAAAAATGACCGCATGCCATGCGAGATCAACTCCTTAGCATTATCAGATCTTAGGGTTTTTATGGTAGTACTGAATTGATTCTTTATTTCGTGTATGAATTGAACAATGATTTGAAAGACATCAGACTTATTTTTCATCAAGAAAGACCAAGACACACGAGAAAAAACAACTATAATAACTAAATAATATCTATTCCTCAATCTATCTGGATAATGACCGGGTTCCATATGTTAAAATGAACAACTTCAAATAGACTACTAGAATGATTGGTACCCGACAAAGGAAAAAAACTCCTATGATGCTTCCCAGTTGGCAAGCCTCACACTCTAGGTTGATAGTGGGAGGGAGTTGGGGAAGAACTCATCGAAGCGTGTGAATGGAAGGATGACCCAGACGTTGGTGCTAGAGAGCATTAGAGGATGCAGATAAAGTGGTTCCAGAGTAGGCAACAATGTAAGAGGACTGGACAAGGTGGTATACACCCCTTTCTTCACGGCCTGCACTTATTGTCCTCCCAGTTAGTATGTCCTGAAACACACAAGATATAGAGTCAAATATTGCTCGACAATTGAGTTTTTTGCAAATCTGGCTAACTAAAAGAAGACTGATGGGAAAATTCGGAACAAATAAAACATTGTTGAGTA
This sequence comes from Ottelia alismoides, assembly GCA_037367405.1. Lineage (NCBI taxonomy): Eukaryota > Viridiplantae > Streptophyta > Magnoliopsida > Alismatales > Hydrocharitaceae > Ottelia > Ottelia alismoides. The sequence continues at coordinate 1,047,655 of JAZKJV010005521.1, read as the reverse complement.
TGATATTAGGTGTTAGATGGACATCGCCTTTACCTTTTATTGGGGAAAAAAATCCAGCAGCAACCTATACATTCCTTCCAAGGGGGATATTACGCATCTGTTGTAGGCAAGGCCCTAAATGTTGATTTCGGTCACCATTTCGGTATTGATCAAAACCGAATTTCGATAGAATTTTGATCGGAATTTCGGTCATTTTTTGTACTAAGACCCCCCATATTTCGGTCATTTCGATCGAATTTCGATTTCGACTGGATATCGATATTCGACAGAAATTCGACCAAATTTCGCTGAAATTTGAGACTATGGCTGTAGGAGGGTCCGTTCTCCACATAAATGAGTGGAGGCAGCTGTATCAATCAACCATTCGGATTTTGCAATTTTATTAGTGCTCGCGATAAAGATACCTGATCGCCATTGCTGCAGTATCTGTAGTATCTGTCTGATATGAGGTAGAGGACTCGTTCGGTTGCAACCTGTTGAGATGTAGCATCAGATCGTCGAAGTCCCGTCTAGGAACTTCTACTAGAGGACCATCTCCTTCATTGGCCATTCGAGCACTAGGAGTGTGCTATCCCTACTTACTGTAACATATAGCTTATGTGTGACCAAATTTGTGGCAGTAAGAGCACTTTGTTATACTACGACCTCGTATCGGAGTGTAGTGTCCTCGACCACGGCTCCTGAAAGATCCACGACTTCCTCGTCCAGATGGACAGCAAGAGCAAAAACTTGTCCCTGATCATTTCTTTTAATGCTTGTATTAGGAAGAGCAAGGTGATCCAGGGTACTATAAAGTTCTTCAATAGTGGGGAGAGTTGCTGCTATGATCATCTGATCGCGAGCGGGAGAGTAGCCTGAATCGAATCCGTCAAGGAATACTAGGACTGCCATCTGTTGGCGACGTTGTTTCTGAGTTGGACATGTGCATCCTGGAATACAAGCATTAAATCGTTCAAAAAGGGATTTTAAGAGAGAAAAGTACTTTGATAGTGAGCATCCTGCTTGCTTCATGTTAAGCATGTCAAATTACATCTGATACATCTTGCTTGAATTCTTATCTTGACCTATGTGACTTGAAGAGAGGTTCACATATCGTAAGCAATTTTGTAATAAGCGAGTTCATCTGCAATCCTGTCAATGACACTGACCATAATTCATGAACTGTCCATTTCGTCGTCTTTGTCTCAAGTTGTATTTTTACCAGTAGCTGGCTTTGACTCCAAGAGAATGTGTTCCTTGTCGTATCTATGCACGATGATGAGGAACATGCGGGACCACTTGGGATAGGGATCAACCCAAACGAGGGTAGACGGGTGCTCCGTCATATCCTGGTGACGCCACATCTTGTAACATGTTTATAAAAGGAATCAGACATGCTGTATAGAAAAAATCAAATAGGGATACAACGTCCCTAAATCATGTCAGATGAGAGGTTGAGTGGCGGCAGTATGGTATAATATTTTTGATGGTGGATTGCTGGAGAACAATCTGCTTGGTGGATTGCTGGAAAACGATCCTGGAAGATTGCGGGCAGTGCTGGGGGGGCTTGGAGATGGCATCTAAGCGACAGAAGAGGCTGTGCAGGGCCTGGAGATGAGCACATGAGGGGTGGGGTGGCCTGCAGGCGGCTGGGCGGGGCTTAGAGATGGCAGCAGGGGGAGGCGGGGCCTAGACATGAGTGGTGGTAGGCGGGGCCTGGTGGCTGGGGGGGGGGTTGCTGGAGTAGGTCAGTTAGGGGGGGGGGCTTTGCGATCGGGAGGGGGGGCCTCTGCTGGTGGGTAGTGGGGCGATTGGCCAGGGGGAGCTCTGTGTGAGGTGATGCCGGGAGCGATCGGGCGGGGCTCTGCTGGTGAGTAGCGCAAAGTTGAAGGATCAACTTTGTTTTTTTTTATTGTGAAAGGAATACCTAGGGCTCTTTATATAGGTAGAGAGACCTAGGGTTAGGGTTACACTATAAATTGTACATTAGTTGACTAATGTAACTCTAGGGCTTATGAATAGATTATCTCTCAACAGAAAGATTCCATTTTCCACCACCAAATATGTTACACTAACCTTCATACTTTCCAATGGAATCAAATTTAGATGCATATATAGAGCATGCTTAACATCTTTTAGTTTCAATTTTAAAAGATCTCCATTTACATTCTACAAAATAACTTCATCCCTACCAATATCACTAATTAAGAAATGATTATCCATTTAAAAATCATCTAAGTATAAGATGCGAAAAATTTTTATTTTTTATTGGAGGCCTCTTGTAGGGATGAACCATTATTAAATAGCCAACAAGTACAGTCTCTGGTTATATTCACCATATCCATGTCAGACACATTGAGAAAATCCTGATCACCATTGATTGCAACTCATTCTTATACTTATCGTTCCTTGGATTTCTCCTCTTTTCTTTCTTTTAATTAGAAATAATTGTTCTTATGTGACACTTCAAGTATTTGCATATGGTTTTGAACTTGCTTCTTCTTTGACATCGTCATTTACTAATCATGGATTTAGCTCTATCCAGACTCTCTAACTGCGATGAGAAATCTTAGAATTTTATTCTTATCTCTTCTTTTAGAATACATGCGTTGATGGTTTTCAAGGAAAGAATTCCTTGTGCGGAGTTAGTCTGACAAATTTGAAAGTCTAGCAACGGTCTGGAAGAGTAGCAAGTAGTAGCATGTCTACAACTTCGTCTTCCAATTTTATTCACATACTGGAAAGATGACTAATAGTACATTGAAAATTGTTTATATGTCCCAAACAGAAACATTGTCCTGGAATTCCATGATGACTAGTAGTACATTGAAAATTGTTTATATGTCCCAAACAGAAGCATTGTCCTGGAATTCCAGTTGCACCAATTTTTTGACTTGAAACAACTTGTTGTTCGCTCTCTTTATAGGGTACATGTTCGCTAACTTGGACCAAAGTGTTTGTGCATGCTTCTCGTTAATATTATTGTGCACATTCTCATCTACAACTGTCGGAAAAATCTGCATATGTTCAAACTCATGTTCTTTGTCATTCTTGGATTTAAGTTTCGAAGTGGCAAAAACTGAAAGGTAAATGGACTTCACAAATATCAAAATTTTCATCTTACTTTCCCATAAGTTGTAGTTGGTACCGCTTTGGCTGATCATCCCACTAGTGTTGTAGTTCATCTTATCAGCCACCATTGCTCTGATACCACTTATCAGCCACCTTGTATAGATTGAGTTGCAATAAGAACCACAAAGTTGATAAGCGGATCTTGCACCACATATTGAATCCAACAACAACCACATATTGAATCCAATCATAGAAGATTAACTACATGATAATTCCCATGTGGAAAATCCTAACATAAGGATTAAAAAATAGAGGGTTGATCGTAATCCAAACTAAGCACTATGATCAAGTTGGTCTTTATGAGGGGGTTACACAAAGGCAATCCTCTATACAATGCTATAAATCACCAAATAATCAATGAACCTAGAGAGAAGAAATATAATCAAGCAGACAACTCCACTTTCAAACTGAAGGGAAAGATGCCAAAGAGTGACAACTACAAAGATCATTGCCTCTAAACTTTGCTGTTGTATCCCTCCAAGCCGTTCTTGCACAATGAGAGTTTGTGACAAGATATCCCTCGTCTCTATTTATTTTTTTTTGAGGCTCAAAAAAGGGGGACGCACTCAACGGTGCTCGCCCCAATGCATTAAAAGGAAAGAAAGAGAAATACTTACAAGAGGTAGGCAGCTAACAGGAGTACAAAAGGTACAGAAAACAGAAGGTAACGAGAGGGGATACCCCCAATACACATGCAATAGCTAGTTAGAGGACCAATCACGAAGGAATCCCGAGGCCGAACAACGAATATTCTCCAAGTAGAACCGCTGCCCATTGAAAAGAGCTTCATTCCTTCCCAGCCATATGCTCCAAAGTCTCGCAATAGGCTCCAACAAGACCTCCCGAGACCGAGTCCCAACGCTGAAAAGGCTATCGAAGAAGGACGCATAGGAGGACAGGTTTAGCCAAGACAAATCATTCCACAGGGCATAGACACAGCCGCACCTGAAGAAAAGATGGTCAATCGACTCCGCCACCAGCCCGCACAGACCACAGGTGCCCGAAGAGTTGGGAAACATAGACGCACAGCGATCACGAGTCAACAAGCGCCACGACGCAAGAGCCAGAGGAAGACACCGATACGCTTCGGGAGCTTGAGGCCCCACAGGAAGCGACAATCCCGCAAGAAGGAATCATCCGCCACAGACAGACGGGGTAAAAGAGCCATGTAAGCCTTGCGGGTAGAGAACATACCATCTTTCCACACCAAATGGTCGCGCCCAAGGGCAGGCCTGGGAGCATCATCGAGAATAGCCAGAAGCGAAATGAGGTCCTCCAGCCGCTGATCCGACAACGAATCCACAATTGAAGGACACCAATAAGAACCATCCCAGCAGGAAGCCACCGAGACATCTTTCTCGATCACCAAGGCGAACAGCCGTGGGAACAAGGTCCGAAGGGCACCCTTCCCAGACCAATCATCTTCCCAAAAACGAAGAGAACAACCATCACCAAGCTTTGGAGCAAAAAACAACTGGCTCCGATTTAGAGCCTGCATCACCCCACGCCAAAAGGAAGATAGGTGGCCGTCGAGATCCCCCCGAACAACCGAGAAGAGGCCAACGCCCGCCGCCTCCCTCAAGCAATTCAGCAAGAAGTTCTCCCCCCCTCCCCACACCCTCGCCGCCCACCTGAGCAAGAGGGCGTCATTCACCGACTCCAACCGCCGAACGCCCAACCCACCCTCCCATTTGGGCCTCGTGACCTCGTCCCACCCCACCAAATGCACCCCCCTTCCTCCGCCCCCTTCTTCCCCCATAAGAAGCCCCGCATACACTTGTCCAACCAAGCACGCACCCCCTTCGGCATCCCGCGCACAGAAGAGAAGTAAATTGGAATGGAAGATAGCACAGCCTTGAGCAAGACAAGCCGACCCCCGCGAGAGAGAAGGGCCGCACGCCACCCCGCCAAGCGGGCCTCCATCTTTTCCACCACCACCAGCCAGTCGCGAATGCGGGCGCGGCCCGCAGCCAAAGGAAGACCCAAGTAATCAAAGGGGAGGGAAGCGGGGGGAGACCCCAACAGCCGCGTGCACTCCCCCGCCTCCATATCAGACATTACAAAGGGGACAACCTTGGACTTATGGCCGTTGATTTGGAGCCCCGAAAGCTCGCTGAACAACTGAAGCGTGGTAGCCATACAGGAGACACTCGAGGAGCCACCCTCGATAAAACATAACGTGTCATCAGCAAATTGAAGAATAGGCACATGAAGCGTGCCAAAGTAGCAACCGCGAGAAAGGCCAGCTGCGACCACCCCATCAATCATGCATGGCAAGACATCCACCGCCAAAACAAATAATAGGGGAGCAAGAGGACATCCCTGCCGAACCCCCCTACGAGGTTGAAATGAACCCTCGGCCAGACAGCCATTAAGGAGAATGGAAAAGGACGCCGTGGTCACACATCGCCTCATCCATGAAATCCAAATCGGAGGGAAGCCCCTCTTAGAAAGCACAGACCAGAGAAATCGCCAATCAAGGGATTCGTAGGCCTTCGCAAAGTCGATCTTCCAAAGGATTCCCTTCGTCCCACAAGTGCGCCACTTGTGGAGAATCTCCGAGGCCACGGCATGACAATCCGCAATTTGCCACGGCCTTGTGCATCCATCAGAATATCTCTATTTCACGGCCTCGTCTCTATTTATAATCCGCAATTTGCCACGGCCTCGTCTCTATTTATAATCCATGGCATCCATCAGAATATCTCTCATTCACGGCCTCGTCTCTATTTATAATCCGCAATTTGCCACGACCTCGTCTCTATTTATAATCCGTGGAGAGCCTTGCGCATCCATCAGAATATCTCTCATTCACTAATTAGGAGAATCCCATTGATTAATGAAAGAGAGAATAAGGAATCATGAGATTTATCAATCAATTATTAGGAGAATCCCATTGATTAATGAAAGAGAGTAAGGAATCATGAGATTTATCAATCAATTATTAAATTGGTGATTGTAAATCAAATATTTGGATGCTGCATATTCAAATCTCCATTAGGAACATGCTTGACTGAATGGGAAAGTTCCCATATGGAAGGAAACCTACCCAATATGCAAGATGAAAATATTATTGGGACACGAACCTATATCACTCTTGGTGGGATAAACAGATGGTTGGAATTAACAACCATGGAAGCACGCAAAAAGAAGACAATCATATATGGTGGTGGTTGATCACCTCTTCCGTGACTAGGGGAAGAAAGATTACTAAAAGAAGAATGGGTATAACTCTCCCCGTTCCCTCACTCTCTTCCTCTCTCTCCCCTCTCTCTAGGAGTTACATTGTTGTGGACGTATAGAGGAAATGCTTACCACCCCCTCTATATATAGCCTAATTACGAACTCATAGTTTTATTTTTATAAGGATTATACAAAGAATACAACTCTACAATTATTGGAATTATGAGTTCCATTCTTATAGGATTCCTAGTCCTAATATGACTCATGTCTCTAATAATATCTCTCTTGAGTTGAATTCCATCATGATTTCTTTATCATCTTGAGTTTGCATTGGGTCATCCTTATCATATGCATGTCTCGTTAGTAGGAAGTCATCACTTTGTGTGATGCATACATCGTTGGGTGCCCTCAACATGCTCCAAAACCCAATATTGTGCTTCCTGACGCAACACCACAAATCTCCCGTGATTAGAAATTGTGCCGCCATCCTCTGATAAGGCGAGCCACCCTTACTTCTTGTGCACTTATGTAGTAGATATTTCGATAACCTACCACTCTCTCATTGTATTGATCGTCTTCATAATAAATGAAGCCCCATCACCTGTCACGACCCTTCCCTTGAGTATGTACACCTTGTTTGGCTTCCCCATTACACGCATCACCATGCGTGCTTCTTTGCTCGTTCTGTGAACTCTTCCTTTAATGGTAACTCAATACACCAGTTCCTCGATCGTTCTCAATGAAATCAGGTTCTTCTTGGCTGTGGGAATGTGCCTGGCACTATCAGAGTTCGTACTGCTCCATTAAACATGCAAAAATTTACTTATCCAAATCCCTTGATGTGGTGAATCTCTCCACCTCCTATCTTGACCGTGCTATCATTGCATGCCTGATATGTACTGAGCTGCTTCTGGATGAGCAAACATGATATGAATATGTCAAGTTTAGAAGCCATCCTGAATTTATTAATCTCTAAAGCAAAAACAACAAAAACTAGAGCAAACATGTAATAGCGAATTCGGAATTGTACCCAAGCATCTCCCATGGGCTCTATACCCGATTCATAACTAGAGAACTTCTCTGTTCTCTCACTACTCGGGGATAAAATCCCGGAAATTACAAATGCTAAGATAGGAATAACACTTGATATTATTAGAAATGCCCAGAAAATATCATATTCATGAAGCAGAAACATAGATGCACCCCTATTAATGTGTACTATACTGAATGAATCGATTTGAATTGGAATTTTCGATTCCTTCAGAACTTCCTAGGTGAAATAAGAATTTTTTTATTAAACCGCACAGCTCGTTATCTGTAGAACATGCTTAAAAATGAATTCAACAGAATTCCACTTACATTTCGATTCTATTATAATAGTGTAGACATATTATGCTTTTACACAAACAAAACTTTCTTACTTTTATTTTTTTATTTTTATTAAAAAAATAAAACTACAAATCCAATTCTATAAAATTATATATAGGAAATATAAAATGAATATAAGAATATAAATAGAATATATAAAAATATAAAAACGAAACTATAATAAAAAACTTATAATATATATATATAAAAGAATTAGTTCCAATAATTAGTTAAATTTCATCTCAGTCCACGGTCCCTCTCTCGATCTAGCGAACCAGAGATCAGGGAGGGTGAGCTAAACGCGGAAGAACAAGTCTCCCTCGCAGATCGCGTTGGAAGTCTCTTGGTCAGATTTAGAATCACTGGCATTCTTTTTTGTTTTCTCCTTCTCACGCCTTAAACAATCGGCTATTTTATTACCCTTCTTGTCACAGTGGAAGCATCTGATTGGATCTCACTCTGATCTAGTGCATCATGGCCCTCCAACAATGCTTAACCCCACTCTGATACCAATTTTAGGAGACACGAAACGGTATTGCCTCCTCTTGGATACCAGATGAGTGAGGGTTGTTGGAATATCATATTTTATCACCTATGCTCTGATACCAATTGTTGGGACACGAACCGATAATGCTTCCAACAGGGTACCGATAAATGCACAATCGATCACCGCCACATAAGCACGTGAAAAAAGAAGACAACCATATATGACGGTGGTCTCTCACCTCTTCCTCAACCATCATATAAGAAAAATCACTAAAAAAAGAACATGTACAACTCTCTCTGTTCCCTCGCTCGCTTCCTTTCTTTCTCTCTCTCTCTCTTATCCCTCTAAGGGTTACATTATTGTGGTGGTATAGAGGCAATGCCCCCAACCCCTTCCATACATAGTTCAATTACAAACTCACAGTCCTATTCTCATAAGTTCTACACAAAGAAACATCGAATTGGCTCTCTATACTGACTCGCCCAGTGTTTGAGGGAGCCGTAGCGGAAAACAACCCTGGCCGAAAGGTCGAGACCTCCACGTACTCCAATTCTTACTTCTTCCGGCCCCCTTCTCACTATGCTTTTGGCGAAGAACCTCCACCCATCCACCGTCTGTACCCTCCTTTTGGCCAAGGCCCGATGTAGACGAATCCCGGAGTTTTTCCCCTAGGGAAGCCCCCGAAGTACATCTCTCTTGTTGCTTGGTGATGTTTTCCCAGTTCTTCAGCCTGCGACGAACCTCCTAGCAGAGGCCCTCCCCCCATTCATCTCCCTTTACCAAAAAAGTTCTGTTTCGGTTTGCGCATCGAAGCAGGAACTGTGGTGTAAGAGATCGATTGGTGGCGGCGCTTAACGTTAATGTTGAGGCATTGCGCCTACTGGTGGGAGAAGGCGACTGTGGGGAGGTCCTGTTTAGGGCAACCTCAGACGAAGGCATGCCAATGGAAGGAAACAACCAGGGAGATGTGGGTCTGGTGACGCCATAGAGGGTCTTGGCTCGTGACTTGAGGGGTAAGGAGACGGACGAGCTGATGTCGTTCTCGCGATCGGGGAGATCCTCGCTCAGTTGGAGGCATGCACGGTTCGAAGATGGCATGATCACACCCAGGAGGCTGAGTTTTGTGAGGGTGAGGGGGATCCCTTTTCTCTGGTGCAACTTAGTGCGGGTGCGGCGACTCCTTAAGGGGATAACGGTGGTGGATGGCCTCACCGCAGTTGGTGTTTCTCCGGGAGAAGACAAAGACTCTCTTGTCTGGGTCCATCAACTTCATCCGCATCAACTGGGTTGGTGGACGGTGCAAACTGAAGTATGTTGTCTATATTTAGAGATTTCTTTGGCAGGATTGGCATTGGTCGGTGATGTTCGACCTCAACAGTCGGTCGGGATGGTGAACCATGCTGCGGTGATACGACGAGGTGATATTGCCGGCCAGTCGGTGGAGATTGGGACGGCGGTAACCATCACCTCCGGAGGTGTTGCGACTCCTGAAATATGTGGGGAATTCATTTCGGAACAGTCAATGCGGGGCGATGGTTAGCCTCCGCAGTTGTTCATCTCCCGCATACGGATCTTTCGTCCGTTTCATGAGATGTGAAGGATATGTATTGATCACCTTTGATTCAGACGGTTTCCAAAGCAGTCTTGCAACATCAGACATTCCAAGAGTCGACGCCACTTCGCGGGTCGGAGGAGGGTACAACTAATGCCGTGCGCCCCAACTAGGATAAAACCAAATCGGGTTAGCGGAAGAAGTGGGCGTGTGCCCGTTCACGATCCGAATCCGGAAGATCAGGCTACTCCAGACCCGGAACAGATACTTGACATGGACATACACCTGTAGTGGACCAGATCTGAGTTATCAAGCTGATCCGACTCTACCTAAATCAAAACCTGCACATGTCGTGGAGGATATGAGCCAAGTGAGTGGGCCATCGAGGGTTTCAGTCGCAACTGAGCCGAAGGAGAGCCTCCAAGCCATGGAGGAGACGTAAGCAGAAGGTGCGAGGCAGCTGGGTGGATCAACGGGGGGTGCCGCAACAGCAGGGGCTTCCGCTTAAGAAGGGAAGGGGGCACCGAATCCTACGAGAGAGGTGGGTTGGCAGCCAACACTGGGAGTTGATTGGCGGAGGTTTGGTGTTTGCTACGAGCGGGAATCAATGTTTGGGAAGAGAAAAAGGAAGTAGAAGCCGATGAAGGGGCCGGGTAGGGAGATATGTGGGGGGAAGGAGAGCAACCTGAGGGGCTGCTGTCTCTGATCAGAAGACCTAGCTTTTTTAGCCTTATATATAGGAGCTTCGTCGAAAGTCTGTGCATGGTACCACCCATTAGGAAGAACAAAGACCTTTGTCCATGAAGATGCTGTCGTGGAACGTCCGTGGGCTGGGCCGTCCCGAGAAACAACAAGGGGTCAAGAAGCTAATTATTGATGGCGGGTTGATTTGGTGTTGTTACAAGGAACAAATATTTCGAGGGCAAGATGTGAGGTTTGGTATGATTTGGGGGGGGGGGAGGCTCTACCATCGACTTTGCAGAGATTGAAGTGCAGGGAACGACTGGCGGGCTGCTGACGGACTGGAGAAGAGATCATTTTGAAAGGTTGGCCGAGTGGAGAACCATTTTTACGCTCTCGGTGCGGCTATAAGGTGGAAGATTGACAACATCACCTTTACGGTGACAAATATCTATTTGCCTACATGATTGGGATTGATACATGGATCCTTAGGTACGGATCTTGCAGAGGTGGGGACGACCAGGGAGGACCGTATCTGGATAATTGGCAGCGATCTCAACTTGACTTTGCTCTCGGAGGATCGACCCTCAAGCGGGGGTGGTCGAGATGCGGGTTCGGAAGATTTCAGGAACCGGGTTCATGCTCTTGGCTAATGATTATGGACGCTTTAGGATGCGCATAGACTTGGCAAAATGTGAGGTCGAGATCATGACTAGACAAATTTCTTATTTCATTGGAGGGGATAGATTCCTTTCCCCTCTCACGGGCGTGGGCACGGAGCAGCAGGCGACCGGTTTGGAAGCACCTTTTTCTAAGGAAGAGGTGAAGAACGCGGTCTGGGGTCTGAATGCGGACAGGGCACCAGGACCAGACGGCTTCCCAGTGTTTTTCTACAGGGAGTTCTGGGACTTGCTTAAGGATGAGATTATGGGGATAATGAACGAGTTCAGGGAGGGAAATAGGGGCTTTGAAAGGGTCAACACAACATTGCTGTTTCTTCTTCCCAAGAAGGAGCATCCGTTACAAGTGGAGGATTGTAGGTCGATTGCGTTGTCCAATGTAATTTACCTTATCGTGGCCAAAGTTCTGGCGAATAGGCTGAGGTGGATACTTGACCGTCTGAGTCTTCAGAATCAAGCTTCTTTTATACGTGGCTAGCAGATGGTCAATGGCCTGGTATGGCGTCCGAGATCCTCCTCCAATGGAGACGAGAAAACAAAAAGGTTTGTTGTGGAAGATTGATTTTGCAAAAGCATACAATAGCATGGATTGGAGATTTTTTTGGGCGTCCCTCCGACGTCTTGGCTTCAGTGATTTATGGATAGCGTGGATGAAAAGGTGTGTCACGACCTCCGCTTACTTTGTTCTAGTGAATGGTAGGCCTGAAGGAGGCTTTTTTTAGCCTCAGAGAGGGGTGCGACATGGATGCCCATTAGCACTGATGTTGTTTGTCCTAATCATAGATGCGTTGACAGTGCTATTTAAGAGGGCGGTTGAAGATGGGTGGTGTGAAGGCTTTCGATTGGGGAATATTTCTGTTCCGCTTTTGCAGTATGATGACGACGCAATGATTTCTTGAACGGTTCAAAGGACATGCACATAAGGGTTCACCCGTTATTGGATGTTTTCAGTAGTATCTCAGGACTTGAGATCAATAGACAGAAGTCGATGATTATTCCCTCTGGGATGGACGAAGTGGAGAGGAGCAGGGTGGCAGAGCTCTTGAGCTGCCCCGTGGGTGAGCTACCCATCTCGTATCTGGGTCTACCTTTGGTTACGAGCAGAATGAAAAAAATCAGATTGGGATATGGTCCTTAGGCAATTTGAGGAGAGATTGGTTGGTTGGAAGGCGGTTACACTTTCTAAGGAAGCACGTATTAATAGCCATTCTGATTTCTTCTTTGCAACAAGGCTGATACCGACGGAAGTTAGATAAAAGATAGAGACATTGATGCGGAATTTTTTCAGGTCAGATGGGAGACAACAAAGAGGGGGCGTACGCCTGGTAGGATGGGAGGACCTCACGAAACTACAAAGCAAAGGAGGCTTGGGGGTTTGAGATGTGGCATGTATGAATAAGGCGATGCTGGCGAAGTGGGTGGTTCAAATTTGGGGTAACACAAATAGATTGGCGACCAAGCTTATAAGGGCTATCTACGGAGTCACAAGATCGCTTGAGACAGGAATGACTCGATTCGAGTCGTCACTCTAGAGTGGTGTTCGTGCAATTCTACCACAACTAAGGTCGAAACTACAACTGAAGGTGGGGGACGGGACTAGCTTTCCTTTCTGGCAGGATGATTGGACAGGGGATGGTGCGCTCTGCAACAGATTCTCGAGGCTCTTCGCGGGTGCTCCGTTTTAGAGGCTGGTAAGTTTGGTTCGTGGGTTCCACAGTTTGTGGCGGATCTGTCGGACCAACGACTGGTGGAGTTGGAGAGATTACAGTTGGAGTTGCCTTCACCTGACTGTATCTCTCAGGGCAATGATAATTTCTTCTGGGAGGGGGGCATATTCTCAACAAAGAAGGCTTACATGGAGTTCAGAGGGAACTTGAATGACCCAGACCCGGACCCAGGACAAGATATCACGATCATTTGGGCATGTAGGATACCATGCAGAGTGAAGGTCTTCCTTTGGTGTCTAAGAAGGAGATATTGTGTGACAAAGCGAGAAGGGGCAGATTGTTTGGCATTCCGGACACGTAATGCGACAGATGTGGTGTACAAGCAGAGGATATGAAACATCTGTTCTTTAGATGCTCGTTGTCAGAACATGTGTGATATGAGGGTATGGACGATTTCTGGAGGTCTGTGAGGTCAGTGGGGAGTAACTCGACTGATGACTGCTAGGACAATTGCTAAATAAGCACAAAGAGTAGCAAATCAAGTCCTTGATGTTGGATATGCGAGCCCACGACGCGCCATTATGCAATAAATGTTATTGCGAATATCATTCCCTGATCTGAAATGAAGAATAACTAATTTGCATAACAGGTCCATTACTACAATTAAGGTTATGTATCAGGCCATCTTAATGATCATACAGCTGTTGATTCAATTATTGAATCATAGAGGTTGATGCTTGGATGAATAACTAAAGAGTTAGATTGAGGACTAATCAAATACCGTCAAACGATTGTTAAGAGATGATCTCCAACCTGAGTAGGAGATGGCAATCCTTTCTCACATAGGCTGATATCTGACTGACCTCTTAATGCAGGTCCTCTGCATAGGAATAGAGATTCGGAGATGTCAGATTAGTTAGGTCAAAGAGTTGACTTAGCGAGATCGAGATAACCAAAGACCTATATAGTATGCTGTCACGGTATAGGCACACATCATTTGACCGGAGACAGATGTGTTACTATATGTCCGAGTATGTACATTCGGCAGATTAATAACTTGATGACCTAAACAAGGTCTATACACCGGCGCGCTGGTGTGCATATAAGGGCATATGAGTAATACGATCTTTCAAAGGGATCATACAGGTTCATTACTGAACCGGAAGACATGAGCTCACTCATGAGATATTGGGAAGAATCAAATTCCGTGTACAGTCGTCTCGCTTTGGAAGCTTGACTGAATTTGTAGGTTTGATATATATTTTTGGAAAGTATATGATCAAGACCTAGGTATGATATATGCTTTTGGAAAGTGTATGATCGATACCGACTCCCAATGATCAAAATGAGAAACTTACTGATAAGATCCTGAAGTAGACAGTATAAAGTTGATCTAATACTTCGGGTTTATTCTGAGTCTTCCAGTATACAGGATGTACATGTGTTGGGAATATCTGAGGGTGATGTGATCATAAACGATTGTATAACCATGACGCTTCCATTCCTAGGGAGTGATGAAACGGATTTGGATTTTAGTGACACCTCTCAGTAGAGAAGTAATCTGATCTTGGTCCAAATGTTGGACATTGATATGAATGTGATTCAGATGCAATGAGAAGATTAGATTTACGGTCTTGATTTAATCGATCATCTATGGGAGGCCTGAGATCTGGATTTGAGATGTGATCTCAACATCCAAGTCACTATACGTGGAACAATACAATCGCCCCGTCCTTATCTCCAAATATCCGCGGAGAAGCGCATTATCCTTGAAAGAGTTCATGGATAATTTCATCGTTGATATATGTATCCAAGCATCGAGAAAATTGATAATTAAATGTGATTTAATTATCATGGATAATATGAATTTGATTCATATTATAAAGAGAGTTATCTGAGATAATTAAGGTGATCTAATTATCAAAGATGTGAATAATATGAATGTGATTTATATTATTTTGGCACATGAGAATAGAGATCCAAGATGATTAAATACGATTTAATTATCATGGATATGAATAATATGGATAGTACTATCCGTATTAATCATATATATTATAAATGAGATTTATAATATATAAGAGAGAGTTATTTGTGATTTATATTTTTTGATTAATTATTGATGTGAACTGGATTCACATTGGATGATTAATTAAAATCTAATTTACATTTTGTTTTGGGTAGTGAATCTGATTCATATTTTTCCAATGGCATGATTGTAATATTTTACAAGATAATTATGAATTATTTTTGTGAAATAATTTACAACAACTGTTGTTGTAAATCCTAGAGATATCATGAGATAATGTGTCTCATGAGATAATGAGATCTCATGAGATGTTGGTAGCCATCCCCCTTTTTAGGGGATATGGTTTATCTCCTCATTATCTCCAAGGATAATCAATTGATTTGATTTGAATTTAAATATATTTATTTATCGATATACATTAAATTAAATTAAATTAATTATTGTTGTGTTTTTACAACAAGATCATTGCCATTGAAAGAAACACAAATCAATCTCAACCATTGATTGTATGTTGTCCATGGATTGGGATCCATGGGTTCCCAAAACCCTATATAAGAAGAGGCATCCATTACTCTTCAGAAGATATGATTATTTGAATGCTCTCTCTCTCTCTTTCTCACATGCCAAGCCTCTCTCTATCTCTTATAATGGCCGTCCACCATGGAGCCATTGTGAGAGTTGTGATTGAGACAACATCGTCGTTATGCTGCCGGATCGTCTACCCGTGGATCTCCATCTCCTTCGGTGCATCTCGCTCGTGAAAAGATGTTGGATCTTATGTGACAAGATCAGGAGATCCGCTGCTTGGATCATGAACATGGATTACGAGGAGCACGCGATTCATCCCCGCGCTCGCCAGCGTCTCCTCCATCAGATCGGACTTGAGACATGAGGTCTCTTGGTTTAGAGACTTGATCGCAACCATGCTTCAATAGGTAAACCTATTACTTGTTTGTGGTTTAGACGAAACGATCCGAGAAGTGTTATTGGATTATGTGGTTTCGTCACATAAAAAAAATTTCAATTTCCGCTGCATCGAGCAACTAGTGCGACTAGTCGCTCCCGATCGTACACTCTTCCGTGATGCGCTTGAGGATTATTCCCATATCCTTCAAGTGGTATCAGAGCTAGGTTGTCGAAGGTTTTGGATGAGATCCATGAACCTATGAAGATTTGGTCTCGATAGGGTTCGTGAAAATTTTAGCATTTTTTCGCAGCATGTCTTGTGTTAAAATTTCGGCCCTGTTTAAAATATTTAAACGTAAAATTTTAAATTGGATAATGTTCCCCATTAATTAAGGAAACAGTAGGATTTGAGTTTGTGTGATTTCGAATCCGATAACTCAAGATATGATCTTTTTAATAACCATATATCCACTGTTTCGGGGACTGCGGATCATGACGTAATTAAGATGTTAATTACGGATTTGAAATGCCTTGAAATAGGTGCAAATCACTTAGTTTCTGTTATAAATCAAATTAGCAAACGTTAGGATCTTATTTTGCTTAATTTGGATTTAATTTGATTGAGATATGGTAATTTTAGTAAGGGTCACTGTTGAAATCAGGGTATAAAAAACCGGACCGGACCGGCCAGTCGGATCGGTTGGACCGGGAACCGGCTCCGACCCGGTCGGTTCGACCGGTTCTTTGTAATTAATTTCAAAAAAATAAAAAAATAAAAAATCGGGTCCGACCAGTGGTCGGATCGGGTTGACGCGGATGGTCGGACCGGGTTGACGCGGATTGACCAAGTTTTGATGGTTTGGTAATTTTCAAAAAAAATAAAGATTTAAATAATGAAATAATGGGGTTTTATCTTATATGCCCTTCTTAACTTCTGTGATATAAGGTATGCTCCTCTCTTTTTTGGAATATACGTTATGTCAATACTTTCATAGAGTAATTTTCTTAAAATAACTATAAATAAATTATTACAATATTATACTCATATATAATTCTAGAAAATTCGACTGACTTTGTATAGTTTTACTCGAAATAGGCAATCATATTATTCTATTTAAAGATTTGAAATTTCTAACGATTGTTTCATTGATATATAAATATATACTTATATATATGTACCCGGTTTTATTGGTTCAAAAAACCGGTTCGACCTGTCTGACCGCTAAATTCAGCCCGGTCCGGTTTTTTCCGAGTCGATGAGAATGATGATGTCATGCTGACGTCATCACCGGTCCGACCGGTTTGAACCGACGGTTCGACCCGATTGGACCAAAGCAACGACTAACCGGTTCAATGTCCGATCCGGTTTTTAAAACCTTGGTTGAAATTACTTTCCCAATCAAGAACCTAGTGATTTCCATTTAAGAAATTAGTGAAATTTAATTGTTTAATTTCCTAGAATAATTGTGCATAAATATTTGTGAAATATTTGATGATAATTATTTTCCTAAATGACATTGCCCTAACTAATTATTGATTAGATATGATCTATATCACAAACTGGTTACATGATCTACATGATCTACATTCCAACAAATATGTTGCTTGAATAGGATTTGGGATTTGTTTAGCAAATTTCATTATAATACTAATCAAAATAGTTTTGATTATTATTATTATATGGTATAATTTTGGTTGAAAAACCGATGATCATCTCAAGGACAAAATGATCTATTTTGCATTATCCTTTCCCGAGGCGGATATGGTGCCTAGTCAGGGAGCGTTGGGGTAGCAGGTTGCACCGTGTGTGGTCTGTCCCACTCCCGTCGGTACTGGCCATGACAGCGGGTAGGGTTGATATAATGCTTAAGAAATCATGATGTATTTCTAATTATTAAAATTCGAAATAATACGTATTTGAGATAATACCATAATTCAAGTAACAACTAAGAATGTTTGTTGGATATTAATTGGATCATTAATTTAATATGATTAGATTAATTGGAATCCAATTAAAATTAACACACTCTATTATAAATAGATGTGGTATTTCCCTTGGAAGAATTGATCATAATGAATGTGATTCATAATGATTAATTAGAATTTGAATATGATATGGAGGATCACATAAGTGACATCCATGGTCTCCCGTCAAGGCGAAAGGTTCCGTCGCCAAGGATTGTATGTAGGAGACGTCTGTCCGAAGTGACAGCTCCTGTATGCAAGGGCATTTGGATCGGGCTCTTTGCTTCTCGAAAGAGTATGGCCGTATGCGTAGTGACCCCAATATCGAGTCCTCATATTATTGGGGCGATATTGGATTGCAACATAGCGAGTTCTAATCCTGTTGACGGTTGGTTCAATTAACAACGGGTCAACATCGCCTTAGGGGTGGTGGGCCTGGGTGTTAAAGACCGAATTGGGAGATGCAAGTTGGACTTGCAAGGTGGAATGTGTTCTCGCTTCTTTTTATCGGAGTCACAAGTTCTTATGTTATTGGGATGTGACAAAGATAAGGAAGGTGATCCCAGATCTTGCTTGAGATATAATGGTAAGTATATCTCTTACATTGAAAGTAATCAAGGGAATGAACTTTCAATGTTGACAAGGCAAGACAACTTTGATATAAAAATTCCTAAATCAAAGTAAAATATGTATATGTAATATATACCCTTATGCAAATTTCTTATTTCAGATAATCCTTCGTTAAACCCACCAGTGTTGCAATAGTCGGCCGACTATCCCGAATAGTCGGTCCGACTATGCGGTGCGGGGGGGGGGGGGACTGAACAGACCTCTAGTCGGTCAATAGTCGGCCCGACCGAATAGTCGGCCGACTGGCCCGACTATTAGGCTGACTGGAGTTTGACATTTGATTTTTTTATTTTTTATTTTCAATTTTTATGGGTTATATTTTACCATGGTATCACCACAAATGCCAAATTCTATACATCTATTTTATTGATTGGTACTTTTATCTTGGATACATGTTAACTAATGACCATATATGTATAAAAATATAAGAATATATGTATTATAAATAAATTTTATATTAAAAAATACAAAACCGAATAATTCCGAATAACCGTCCGAATACCGATTATTCTCTATTCAGTGACCCCTCCGATTGAATACCGAATACCGTCTTCTGCAACACTGAAACCCACTTAATACTATATACTCAATAATAAGTAGTAAAATATCATGGATCAGACTTATGATTCATATATTGTACTTGCAGTTGGACACATAATGCATGTGGTTGTATTGTGCAAGTTTCCTCAACTTAATGAGGTATAACAATTAAATAAGCCAATAAGACATCGCCTTAGGGTTCGTATGTCTCTATAGTCTTGATCTTTCATAGAGTGTACTTTGGAAGTAACATGTCAATGGTGATCGTTATTGTCGAATAATCCTTATAAAATCAAAGAAGATGTTTTGACATACATATGTGCTCTAGATATTTAATCATGAATGACATGGTTCTCTGCATTATGCAGAATGGTAGCTTGAAAGAGATGTTGTATTCAAAATGTTTGAATACCTGCCTGAACCAAAGTTTTTGAGTTAAGATAGATGTAGAGATGATGAGTGTCATCATTCTAATGTCTATACTCAAGTCATTCATGAAGCTTCATAATAATCATATTGTATGAACTTAATGAAGCATGTATAAATGTTGAAATGCTCTTAGCCAAGAGATTCTCGACCTCTGCCGCCATTCCGCCGTCCGCTTCCGGTCCTCCACCTCCACCCTCGCCTGTGCAACCGATTTGGATGCCAGCTCCTCCGCACTGAGGTCCCTTTCCCCCTCCAAGACATCTAAAGAAGTCACAATCTCCTCCGCCTCTTTTCTGGCAGACGCCCGCGCGTCCCGTGAGGCTTTCTTAAAAGAAGCCAAGCTTTTCCGCAAGAGCAACAACTTCCGAGCAAATCTCCCCACAGCCGATCCCCCACCATAGTCCTTCCCCCAAATATCGGCCACAAAATCCCTGAAATTGTCCTCGTGAAGCCAACACTTCTCGTATCTAAAGAATCTAGAAGAGGGAGACAACACACCCGAGTCCCATAGGATAGGGGTGTGGTCCGAATAAGAGCGCGGACAAGAGTAGACGAGAGAGAGGGGAAAGGCCGTCATGAGAACTTCAGAAGCCAAAAACTTGTCGATGCAAGATCTCGACGACGAGTTCCTCCAAGTGTACAACAAGTCATTTGTACGAAGATCCTCCAAAGCTAAGGCGTCAATAAGATGAGTAAAATCAGCCGAGCCCGGATCTGCACCCCCCCTCGACCGGGGTCTATCCGAAGCGCGCAATGTAACATTAAAATCACCCCCAATCAGCCACGGAAGGCCCGCAAACTGGTGGCTGACTCCAAGAAGCTCGTCCCATAATTCCCTCCTCTTGATATGACAACAGGGGCCGTATGCGCAAGAGAATGCCATAGCAGAAGAATCGTCCCGCCTAGTGAGTGAAACGGTAATCGAATGGCTGCCTTTGAATACCGAGTTAAAGGAGAAGACCGCCGACCTCCAAGCAATGAGCAGACCGCACGCTGAACCCTCAACATCCAGAGCACGGACGTCATCCAAACTCCCCGTACCAAATGATCGCCAGAGATCATCTCCTATCTGCCGAAGCTTCGTCTCCTGAAGCAACACCACGTTGCAACCCCATTCAGTGAATCTGGTACCCAGCGCTTTCCACTTATCCGCATCTCCCAACCCCCTCACATTCCATGATAAGACCTTCATGAGGAACCTTCGTCGAACCCTCCTGCTCGAACCACTCCAGCAGCCGCTGCCACCGTCTCTTTGAAAGTGAGGCAGGTCTGGATCTCCCCCGCCCTCGTGCGCGATTTGTTCCTCCTCCTGTACCGCTTTGCTGATCTTCTTCTGGAGTCGCCATCATCCTCAACATCAATTTGAACCTCCTCTGAAGCCTCGAAGGGACCAAGAGAGATGTACGACCCCGAGGCTTGGGAGGAAGATCCCTGATGAAGGCCCTCGAATACATCCATGCAGGTATCGAGAGAGATGGGTACACGAAGCGGAGGACATCCTCCCCTTTCAGTGGCCCCCAAAAGTATCAGCCCTTGTTCTGGTAAGGTCTTGTCCGCCACGTCATGCTCGGTCAGAGCCAACTCCACAACCCGCTTGCCCGAATCATGCCCGGATCCGAAGGGGGGTCCGGTCCAAAAATGTGCCACCCAAACCTCGGAAGAGACAGCCCGAAACGAGGTCCCGGGCATCCCTTTCGAGAAGCCGAAATCACCCTCGAACCCCGTGCACCTACCTGCCACGTCACCCGGGAAACCGCCAAGAGGAGTAGCCATGCAACGATCCCATGCGAAAGGATGGGCGGGACGTACGAAAGAGTCGGAGTGCCTTACGAAAACATCATAGCGGAACGAGGTCCCCAAGCGGCTCCCTGCATGAGCATCTGCGCCTCGAGAACCGAAACGACGACCTTTCCTCTACCATCCGCCGAGTTCACGGCCACGCCACTCGCCACCGGAGGCGGCGGAGGAGACACCACCGACATCTCCAACCGACAATAGAACCTGCCAAATTTCAGGTCCCCGTAGAACACCTGATCAACCGCTCTATCCAAGAAGGATTTGTTGCACTCCATGAGAACCCTTGTCGAGGAGGGATCCGATCCTGGAGACAAACCATCATCTGTTACCGCCAGAACTTCTCCCCATCTACGCAGCGGTCGCCTTAGGCAGTGTACCGAACGAGAAAGGAAAGGTATGCCACGAACCTCAGCGACACATACCTCCACGTCCACGCATGCCCCGTCCGTAAAGCGCAAGTCCCTCCAAGCGATGCCTCCCACGAAACCGCCATGAATCAGCCTGAGCCGCTGCTTGTTCGACAACCCCCTTACACAACACCTTCTTGGTCCTAGGGAGACGACATCCCCCGAGAACCGATCTCCCAGGAGCTCCCGAAGAAGGTTGCTCACGACCTCGATGGATAAGCAAGCACCCATAGAGACGCCGATGACCGCCTTCGTACGAACCGTTCTTCTCGAATCCTACTCCCGCGGTTTGACCGCCAAAGCACAGGGATCTTTAGTTGACAAAGATAACACCTTTTGAGTCGAGGACGACTCCCCCGCTGAGGGGCTGCATGCATCATCATCCACGACCTGAGCAAAGGAGCGACCTCCAGCGACGAGCACAGCCGACTTCCCGTGAGAGACCGTTGGACGAACACCTGATTTTCCCAAAGAGAAACGATTCCCACCGAACCGCGAATGGGAACCACAAACCGCTATCTTGTGCCCCAGTCCTCCGCAAGCAAAACAGTGGGGTTTCGCAACGTAAACCGACGCCAAGTGACCCCTCACCCCACAGCGCCAGCAAGACCTCTCCGGCTTCTTATGGGAGACATGCACCCACGTCCCCTCCCCTGTGAAAGCTTCCTCCCCTTCCGCCAAGAGTGGCGCTCCTCTTGCGCCAGTTCCGAACACCTCCCTCCGCTTTGCCCCGAGGAAAACTCCCACCGCTCCGGAACACGCTTCCACCGCTCCGAAAAACTCCTCTTATTTCCATAGGGTGGCCAGTAACAGGAGACGCTCGAATTTTATTCGATCCATCTCCTTTGATGGCAGGGAGGTGATGGGGGAGGAAGCCCTGGGGATGGAGGTGGCGAGATACTTTAAAGACTTCTACTCTTCGCGTGCACCTAGGCGATGGATGTGGCCGGGGGAGGAGACTCAGCCTCTCTCTCCCCTACTTCGTGATGACTTGATTAAGGAAGTGACTCTGGAGGAGGTCAAGAAGGTGGTTTGGGATCTCAACGACAATGCTTCGCCGGGACCGGATGGGTTCCCAATTGCTTTCTACAAGGATTTTTGGGAGCTGGTGGGGCAGGAGGTTTGGGAAGTTATTGTTGAATTCTGCAGGTGTAATGCTGGATTCGACAAAATCAATAGGGCTATCATTGTCTTGCTGCCGAAGCTGTCCCCCGCCAATCGTATTGAGGACTTTCTCCTTATTGCTATTTCGAATGGTATTTATTTGATCGTGGCGAAGGTGTTCACTCGTAGACTTGCCCCGGTGCTTGATGGCCTAATTTCTCCAGGACAGGCGGCTTTCATTTGCGGATGGCAAATAGCCGATGTTACGGCTCTGGCTTCTGAGATGGTGGAGAGTTGGATTAAGGGAGGGATCCACGGGGTGCTTTGGAATGTGGATTTTGCTAAGGCTTACGACTCGCTTGACTGGTCTTTTTTGTGGTCGGTCCTACGAGCTCGTGGTTTCCCTAATCTTTGGATCTCTTGGATGCGTCGATGCGTCTCTACGGTTTCGTTCTCAATTATGATTAATGGGCGCATCGTGGGTGATCACTTCCAACCTAGAAGAGGGGCTAGGCAAGGCTGCCCCCTGGCACCACTTTTGTTCATTCTTGCGGTGGATGTGCTTCCTAGAATGACGGCTCGTGCGGTCGACTGCGGTCTATCCATGGGCTTCTCCTGCGGCGACCGGGTGATCCCGATCCTCCAATACGCTGACGATACGATCGTGTTCATTGAAGGGGGACTTGATGAGGTTAGGGGCATGGCGGCAACTCTGGAAATCTTCAGCGAGCTTTCGGGCTTGCGCATCAATCAAGGCAAATCCAAGGTGATCCCCTTTGCTTTGGATTCGGAGGCGGCGTCTGATTGTGGCTTGGCTCTGGGCTCCCCCCTGCTCCTCTGCCGATTGACTACTTGGGCATGCCCCTGGGGGCGGGGAGGGCTAGACATCGCGACTGGTACAAGGTTATTGAGAAGGTGGAGAGGCGGCTCTCCG
Organism: Ottelia alismoides; assembly: GCA_037367405.1. Lineage (NCBI taxonomy): Eukaryota > Viridiplantae > Streptophyta > Magnoliopsida > Alismatales > Hydrocharitaceae > Ottelia > Ottelia alismoides. The sequence continues at coordinate 1,024,185 of JAZKJV010005521.1, read as the reverse complement.
GTTGGAGTTTGGCATTGCTCTCGAGGGGTGGCCGGTTGGTGCTTATCAAATCTGTTCTCGCGTCTATCCCCGTTTATTATCTCTCCAATTGGTAGCTGTCGGCGGGGGTGCGGCGACGTATTGAGAAGATGATGCGGAATTTTCTTTGGGGGAGAAGTGAGACCTCTTCGTGTGGTTCACATCTTGTGGGATGGGAGGAGGTGACGATGAGAAAGTGTGAAGGAGGTCTTGGCATCCGTCGACTCGACTGGGTCAATGACGCTCTTCTCTTAAAGTGGGTGAACAGGCTATGGGGTGCATGTGATAATTTCTGCTCTTCCTTATTGCGCGAGATTCTTGGTTTAAATGGGGTGCTGATGGGGGAAGGTGGTAGTATTCGTTCTCGTACCCCCTTCTGGCGCGGGGTGATGTCGGTGGGCCTTCGCTACTCGCATCTCTTTGTTCCTGTCCTCGGGGATGGCATGTCTTTCAAGTTCTGGACGGACAAATGGGCTGGTGAAGCCACCTTAAGGGAATCTTTCTCGCGTTTATTTGCCTTGGCGACCGATGGGCGAGCTTCCGTGGCTTCCTGTTGGTCGGGGGACGGCTGGTTTCCGTCGCTTCATGGAAGCCTCTCTGACCAAAAGTTCAACGAGCTTCTTACTCTTCTGGATACTATTAAGAATGCGCCCAGACCCGCAACGGGAAGAGATCACTGGGCTTGGAGGGAGGGCGAATTCTCCACGAGGAAGGCTTTCATGATGATTTCCCATCAACCACAGCTGCATTCGGACCCCTTTAACCTTGACTGCAGCTTCCTTTGGAAGTTGAAACTCCCGGAGAGGGTGGCTATCTTCCTTTGGCTCTTTCGCAGGGGGAGGATTTTAACGCGGGATCGTTGCGATAGACTTTATGGTGGCTTGGTCTCGGTGGGTTGTGCTCTCTGTGGCGATGACGTGGAATCCTTAAATCACCTCTTCTTCGCTTGCCCGATCACTGCAGGCGTTTGGGAGGCGGCGAGGATGATTTCGATCAATACTACTGGCCTGGACGACTTCTGGGTGTCCATTCGGTCGAACAAGGACAAGGAGCGCAGGGATTTTTTGGGACTTTTTGCTTGCATTTGGGCGATTTGGCTGGGGCGTAAAGCAACAATTTTTAGGGGCCAGAGATTCTGCAAAGAAAATGTGTTGGCTTACGCGGGCCGTCTAGCTTGTGATTGGTCGATGTTGTAACTTGCGCTTTCTTGTTTGGTTGGGATCGTTTGGATCCGGTCTCTTCTCCTTCTTTTCCTCCTCTTGTTTTTATCTTGTACTTACTCTTCTCTTTTTAATAAAGTGCTGGGGTGAACACCACGCCGTGTCTCCCCCGAATCGTTACTTTAAAAAAATATTGAAATGCTCTTACATTGAATTCTTTTGAATTTAACATAAGAGATCAATAGTCTTAAGCAATGGTTGTTTATAGATAAAGGGAGCACAGTGGAAGCATGGGTCAGACCCAAGATGAGAAGGATAGTCAAAGAGTTGACCATACTTCTATGACTTCCACATGACATCCTAAGAGTTGGATGAATGCCAATACTGCAATAAGTTGGTGTGTTGATAGTATGACTATCAAGTCCGTCTAGAATCCTTAGAGAAGGACTCGGATAGAGCATCAGAATAATCTACATAAATCATTGATATTGACTTGCTTATTAAATAAGATAAAGTCTTATAATTATATCTCAATCTTCTACAACACTTGCAATGGGTTGCATATGTTTTAGAAGACTGGAGAATTTGATCTTCAGGTTTAATAGTCATCTACATGGATTTTGATGCAATTGTTGCAACAATCTCTATTGGATAGATGGACTTCATATTTTTAGTGGGAGAGCCCTTTATCTTAGAGAATGTCTCTATGACCTAGATATAAGAATACACTCTTAGTTTATTTCTAAATGTTGGAAATAAACATGAATTCTGATAAAGAGTTATGATGGATATATTTCAGATAGTAGTCTAACATCTAGTGGACTCCACAAAATTAGAAATTAATGAATGGTTCATTAAGATTTCTAAAATTGAAAATTAAACCTTTAAAAGATCAATAGGAAGATGAAGATCATTTGACAATGATCTGACATCAAGCCTTGGATATTTGTCTATTGATTTGATCAATAGACTAGTAAGTGATGAAACTTTAGAATGTCTAAAATTTCAAAACTTACATACTTATGAGTATTGTATTCAAAGTAAAATGTCCAATACACCATTCTTTGAGAATGGTGTAAGATGTCAAGGTATTCAGGATCTCATACATATTGATGTATGTGGATGATCTATATCATAATGAACATTGTGGATATGTGATATCTATTGATGATTATATATGATATGAGATTTCTTCTATTCACCTAAGAAACCTTTGAAGTGTTCAAAGATTTCACAATTTTGGTTTAGAACCAAAGTTTGAAGGATGAAATGAATTTGATCTAACCTAGGTAGCTTGTATCTGTTAGATAAAATTCAAAGAATACCTGGAGATATGAATATCATTTCTATCTCACTCCTGATAAACCTAAACTCAATAACTTTGCAGGGAGATACAATTGGATCATGTGTGACATGATTTGATCAATGATGAATTTTTTTAGCATAATTACCTGTTAGTTTCCAGGTATATATGTGTAGTAAAGACTAGAGACTACAATATATATCCTTAATAAGGTTCCATGCATGTAAGCTGGAATCCAACACTTGAGAGTGCTACTTCATTAGAAAAATAAAGGATGGTATTGGATACCTACTTTATAACCTTGAGATTCTTAAAAGATCTCATCTCTGAGAATGTGATTCTTAGAAGATGACTCTTGAGAATCAAGATGAAAATGAAGTGAAGGAACTCATTTAATCTTGAGATGATAATGAGGTTCCTGAAATCGGAAAGTAACTAAAAGGATAATTAAAGATGAAACATTAATACCTCTTCAAATAAGTTTGGGAATGTATTCCATATGTCAATTAAGTCTGACAATGATAGGTTTTCACGTGATGAAGCTCCTGAGGATCATGACATGGAAAGATAAATATTAGCAATAAAGTCTAAAGTAGACTTCATATGCAAGTGTTGTATGTGGACCCTCAAGGATCCACCTATATGGGTAAGACCCATAAAGGTGTGAATGAATCTTCAAGAGAAAGGGAACATGATGAGAAGGTAGGGACCTTCAAAGCACGGCTCGTAGCCACAAGCTACACACCAAAGAGAAGACATTGCTTGCGATGAGACTTGCTCTTTAGTGACCATGCTTATACCCATCATAATATTGCTAACCTTAGCTACACAACTTGACTATTGCATCTTTAAGATTTAAGTCAAGATTGTATCCCTCTATGAATACCTCTCTGAGGATATCCACATGAAGTAGGCCCAGGGCTTCATGGTTGAGGAAAGTAAGATGTGCAAGCTAAAGAAACCCATCTATGGACTCAAATAAGCTTCTTATAGTTGGAACATAAGATTTGATGAAATTATAAATGTTATGATTTCAAATAGAATCTTGATGAACCATGTGAAACTTAGTGGGAGTGTCATTGTGTTCATCGTGCTAAATGTAGATAATATCCTAATCATTTTAAAATGATATAAGGATGATAATAAGTGTTTTTATAGACTGACTATTCCATACCTTGAGATATGATCTCAAAAGATGCCTCTTGGATCTTAGTTTTGAAGTTGTTCAGAAGCAAAGAGAAGAGGGTATTGGGATCGTCCCATTTGTAGTACACCTTGGACATATTCCATTCTTGGAAATTCCAAGAAAGGCTTCCTTCCCTTAAGATTTGGTACTGACCTATCTAAAGGGATAACACCTTAAAGAGTTGAGGAAGTGAATGCTAGAACTGCTTGCACTTGTGCATCAGTTACGAGAAGCTGAGTGTATGCTAGATGTGTACAAAAGCCAGATATCTGTCATGCAGTGGGAGTAGTAAAGTGTTGCTAATTCTACTATGGAGAGAAAATAATTGATTGCAGTAATAACAAAATCTTCATAGATGATAAGATTTTTTGAGATAGTGATCTCAAAGTCTTATCTTCAAAAACTTAAGACTTTATAGATAGAGATCAATAAGAGTCTTAACTGTAGATGCCTTAGGAGATAGAGATCTCCTGGAATAAAGGTATTCTAATAAGGATTAATGAAATATTGGTTATAATATTTATTGAGCAATAGTGTCAAGGACACTATAACTGCTTTATCAAGATTGAGTATTGGTTGCATAAGATGCAACATTCGCATTGGATGCGAGCACTGCTACTAGGGATATGCAAGTACCGTAAAAGGACTTAGTATAGTCTCTTGGGAACAGAGTGACTGATGAGCTTACCTATCTATATTAAATAGCCTATGATTGTCACATGAGTGTGGGTTTAAATGATTAGCCCATTAATGGCTCTTTGGGCTAGTGGGAGATTGTTGGACATGCGAGCCCACGATGAGCCATTATGCAATAAATGTTATTGCGAATATCATTCCCTGATCTGAAATGAAGAATAACTAATTTGCATAATAGGCCCCTTAGTACAATTAGAGTTATGTACCATGGCCATCTTAATGATCATACAGCTGTTGATTCAATTATTGAATCATAGAGGCTGATGCTTTGATGAATATCTAAAGAGTTAGATTGAGGACTCATCAAGCACCGTCAAATGATTGTTAAGAGATGATCTCTAGCCTGAGTAGGAGATGACAATCCTTTCTCACATAGGCAGATATCCGACCGACCTCTTGATGCAGGTCCTCTGCATAGGAATAGAGATTCGAAGGTCTCATATTAGTTAGGTCAAAGAGTTGACTTAACGAGATCGAGATAACCAAAGACCTATATCGTATGCTGCCACGATATAGGCACGCATCCTCTGACCGGAGACAAATATGTTACTATATGTCTGAGTATGTACATTTGGCAAACCAATAGGTTGATGACCTAACCAAGGTTTATACACCGACAACCTGGTGTGCATATAAGGGCATATGAGTAATACGATCTCTCAAAGTCAAAGGGATCATATAGGTTCATTACTGAACCGGAAGACATGAGCTCACTCATGAGATATTGGGAAGAATCAAATTCCCTGCACGATCATCTTGCTTTGGAAGCTTGACTGAATTTGTAGGTTTGATATATATTTTTGGAAAGTATATGATCAAGACTTAGGTATGATATATGCTTTTGGAAAGTGTATGATCGATACCGACCCCTAAAGATCAAAATGAGAAACTTACTGATAAAACCATGAAGTAGACAGTATAAAGTTGATCTAATACTTCGGGTTTATTCTGAGTCTTCCAGTATGCAGGATGTACATGTGTTAGGAATACCTGAGGATGATGTGAACATAAACGATTGTATAACCATGACGCTTCCATTCCTGTGAAACGGGTCTGGATTTTAGTGACTTTTCTCAGTAGAAAAGTAATCTGATCTTGGTCCAAATGTTGGGCATTGATCTGAATGTGATTCAGATGCAATGAGAAGATTAGATTTACGGTCTTGATTTAATCAAGCATCTATGGGAGGCCCGAGATCTGGATTTGAGATGTGATCTCAATATCCAAGTCACTATACGTGGAACAATACAATCGCCCTGTCCTTATCTCCAAGTATCCGCGGAGAAAACGCATTATACATAAAAGAGTTCATGGATAATTTCATCGTTGATATATGTATCCAAGCATCGAGAAAATTGACAATTAAATGTGATTTAATTATCATGGATAATATGAATTTGATTCATATTGCAAGGAGAGTTATCTGAGATAATTAAATGTGATATAATTATCAAAGATGTGAATAATGTGAATGTGATTCATATTATTTTGGCACATGAGAATAGAGATCCAAGATGATTAAATACGATTTAATTATCATGGATATGAAGAATAGGGATAGTACTATCCGTATTAATCATATATATTATAAATGTGATTTATAATATATAAGAGAGAGAGCTATTTGTGATTTATATTTTTTGATTAATTATTGATGTGAACTGGATTCACATTGGATGATTAATTAAAATATAATTTACATTTTATTTTGGGTAGTGAATGTGATTAATATTTTTCCAATGGCATGATTGCAATATTTCACAAGATAATTATGAATTATTTTTGTGAAATAATTTACAACAATTGTTGCTGTAAATCCTGGAGATATCATGAGATAATACATCTCATGAGATAATGAGATCTCATGAGATAATGAGATCTCATGAGATGTTGGTAGCCATCCCCTTTTTAGAGGATATGGTTTATCTCCTCATTATCTTCAAGGATAATTAATTGATTTGATTTGAATTTAAATATATTGATTTATCAATATACATTAAATTAAATTAATTATTGTTGTGTTTTTACAACAAGATCATAGCCATTGAAAGAAACACAAATCAATCTTAACCGTTGATTGTGTGTTGTCTATGGATTGGGATCCATGGGTTCCCAAAACCCTATATAAGAAGAGGCATCCATTACTCTTCAGAAGATATGATTATTTGAATGCTCTCTCTCTTTCTCTCTTTCTCACACGCCAAGCCTCTCTCTCTAACTCTTATAATGAACGCCCACCATGGAGCCATTGTGAGAATCGTGATCGACGCAACATCGTCGTTATGCTGTCGGATCATCTACTCGTGGATCTCCATCTCCTTCGGTGCGTCTCGCTCGTGAAGAAAATGTTGGATCTCGTGTGACGAGATCAGGAGATCGCCGCTTGGATCATCAACATGGATTGCGAGGAGCACGCGATTCATCCCCGCGCTCGCAAGCGTCTCCTCCGTCGGATCGGACTTGAGACAGGAGGTCTCTTGGTTTAGAGACTCGATCGCAACCACGCTTCAAGAGGTAATCTTATTACTTGTTTGTGGTTTAGACGAAATGATCCGAGAAGTGTTCTTGGATCATGTGGTTTCGTCACATAAAAAAATTTCAATTTCCGCTGCATTGAGCAACTAGTGCGACTAGTCGCTCCCGATCGCATACGATGCGATCATCACGCTTCCGTGATGCGCTTGAGGATTATTCCCATATCCTTCACCTGAATCCCCAAATCCTTGTCGGAACATTTGGGCGTGTAGGATACCATGCAGAGTGAAGGTTTTCCTTTGGTGCCTGAGAAGGGACAGATTGTGTGATAAAGCGCGGAGGGGCAGACTGTTTGGCATTCCAGACATGTAATGCGACAGATGTGGCATACAAGCAGAGGATACGAAACATCTGATCTTTAGATGCTCGTTGTCGGAACATGTGTGATATGAGGGTATGGACGATTTCTGAAGGTCAGTGAGGTCGGTGGGGAGTAACTCAACAAGTGACTGCCAGGACAATTGCTAAATAAGCACATAGAGTAGCAAATCAAGTCCTTGAATCCCCAAATTTCTAAATTCGTAGTCTCAAAAAAGTCAACCGTAGATTCGCTCTTAAATAACCTTCTTTTGGAACATCTTATAGCAGACCACGACTTCTCAAGTGACTCGCGACACAAGATGTATCTCTTTCCTGGCTAAGAAAAGTCGAGAACTGGATTGGTGTTCTCGGGTATCCAATCAATTAAGCCTCCAAACCCCTATTAACTATTAGCTTGGGGGAAGCCGCTTTAAGGCTAGCTGGCTTCGCTCGCTAGCTCAATTCGCTTGGAGGCTCATTTTAGTAGACAATGAGTGGAGTGCAAGAGAATTCCTTTCCGTAGGAAACAAAGCCCCTATCTGTATCTCCAATTATAGCCCCTCTTCGTCAATCTTTCTTAGTTAGATTTCATAGTCTACTACATGACAAGATGTAAGTAATTCCACGGGGATTCTGACATACTCTATATGTGAGGTCTTTAGAAAGAAAGAATAAATTTCAAACTACTACTTTGCAAAGATACCCTCAAAGATTAGATCTGAGTAAACTTTCGAAAGAAGATTATATAGTAGATGACAACCTGATTTACTAGTTCAAAGCACTCGTAGATCCCACCTTATTCTCAAACCTGGTGGCTTGGTTGATTGGCACTCCTGTAAGCTCATCTCGCATACAAATTCTGGGAGTATCAAGTCCCTTCCTAGCGCAGATGTAATAGATTAGTCATTCTTCCGACGCAAGCCAGTGGACTAGGTCATCGACTCCACTCCTAGCTCCTCTGCCATTGGTTCCTCAACTAAGGGGACCCCCTACTTCACTCCCACCTTCATACCTGAGTTCTTCTATCTCGTTAAGGGAGAGTTGGTGGCGCGCACCTGGATGCCGGTACAAAGGAAGGGGCTAAATGATGTCTTGCACCAAAGGAGAAGAAGAGCATGGTGCAGGTGCACATCCGGAAACGGAGATTGCAACCTCTTGAGGACTGCTTTTTCAGAGGCGGCGGAAGGAAGTTGGGACACAGACAGTCGGGCATTAAAGTCACCTAGGTAGGGCCTACTTTTTTTTGAAACATTTCCAGGTAGACGGAGACAGAGTTGTGAGACGAATCAAAATCTAGTGGGACCCATCAATCAAGCACAAAAGAAGCCTAAAGGCGAATGCAAAGGCCACAAAAGATATCGTCAGATTTGAGATTTCCACAAAGATGAGTTTGAATTAGTAATCATCAGATTTGAGATTACCACAAAGATGAGTTTGAATTAGTAGAAGTACCAGCTTGTGTTTCAATGACAGGTAAGGTCATCGCCCGTGAAAGCAGCTATTCTTCGCTCTTGATTTAGCCCCTTCCTTGATCTTTCCTATTCCCGCCGCTTGTCTAGGCGCTAGGTCTTATCTGTCGAATTACCCTCTTCCTTTCTCTTTATTATGTCTTGGTTTAGTTAAATGCAGCCGTACCGCAGGGAACCGTAGCATGGGGTGACACCCTCATCCTTTAGTTTCCTCAAGGCTGGCTAATCATACGCAGCGGAGCGAACCTGGTTCAGAAAGACACATGAGTCGTAACCTACTATGATTCGCACCACGTCGACATATTATTCAAAAGTCACTCGGATCTTGCTTTCGTTTCTGAGTGATTTTTCGGAGGATTCCTTCTCTTTTCTGGTGCTTAATTGAACATGCGGGGGCGATGGGATTCTGGGCTCAAGCACAGGAACAAAGAACAAAAGCCCAGGATTGAAAAGGTTCCACCAGTGCAGGAGAGATTGCAAGAGTACTGATGCGTCTCACATGCCAACTCCAAAAGGAGAGGTCAGAGGCTAAGAGAAGTTTAATGAAGAGAGGCTAGGAAGATTATATCTAGTTGGGCTCTTTCGATGCTGGTTTTAATGCCCTATAACCAGCCAGCGGGAATTCGCAATTTCTCTAGTCAGCAGAGGACTGAGGCCAATCAACGTCAGAAGTGAATTACGAGTCGGACCACGAATTGAGCGAGCTCCCCTTGCAATGATGTGGTGGTGAACCTCTCATTCGTTTTCAGTGCTTTCCGAACCGTGCGGGAATGTTTCCCCCAAATATTTATCAAATTGGGGGAATGGATGGGGGCTGGTTTCATATAGGAAAAGTCAGGGAAGAGTGGAAGACTATTTAAAATGGGTAGGCGCAACTGGAATTCTTGCTCAGACTCACGACTACCACAAGCGTGATGTATGTAAGAATTGGAGATCTTAGCCAAGTAGAAAGAGAGGACATTGAACTCGAAGTAAAGCAGAGAGGCCAGACACGAGACTCAAGAAGAGCCGACAAAAAGTGAGGCACCTTCCACTTTTATAAAAAAAGAGTTTAAGAGATGAAATCAGACAAGTCCACGATCAAGCCAACCACAATCCAAAGGTGGCCATTCTATCAAAGATTGGAGAGGGTTCGTCCAATGATGTCTTCTAGTGCCCGGGTAATTGCTTTAAACAGCATGTGGGTGCAATAGGGCGAGCTGAGCTTTCAGGCGAAGGAGCTAGCTAGTCCTAAGCAAGAGCTAACTCTCTTACCATCCATATCTATAATATCAAAGTGGATTCGAGGGGTTAGAGGCTTCACATCTAGTTATAACCGATAGCATTGCGCTGGCAAAACGGCTCCCCCGCCACTCCTCCAACCCATGCTTTAGCTGCCCTGGTTAGCTGCAATGCGGTTTTTTTGCTCGTCCGTCCACTTCCTCCTATGTTCATCTCGAGGGTCCGGTCAGAAAGCCAACTTCAGAGCACCTGCACTCGGGAGGTGCCTTTGTCCCAACCAAAAGTTGATTGGGAGAGAGCAGGGCTACAACATCCAAAAAACCCAGAGAAAAGGTCGGGGCAACTTGTCCAGTCATGACAGAGACCTATATAGCCTAAGTCGAAACAAGACCTTCCGGTGAGTTAGTGACTCTTTCCGTCTCGCAGGGCTAGATCTCAGGAAAGGAGGCTAAGTATCGAGCTTATTAAAAGTATAGTGGCGAAAAGGGATCCCTCCCCTTCGGGAGGCCGCCCGGCATGGGGACTCGGCGAAACAACTCTGGAAACGGAGATTGTAGCTGCTTGGCCTATATGTAATTATAGCTTCACGAGTCTCGCAGCTTGCTTATAGGCGCTATGTTTAGCTGCTTACGAGAGGCTCTTAGGAATGACCTAATTTTCAAGAACCAGAGTTTTACTCTGAAAATGTAATCGCTTGTTGTTCTTTATTGTTTCTGGTCCACAAGTTAATGTACATTGACTCCTTTTTTAAGATAAATACAACTTTGGTGCGGTGAGTCCTAACTCGGGATATCACCCTCTTTTTACTAAAAGAAAAGCTATACACAAAGAATACAACTCAATAAATGCAACTCAATAATTATTAGGAGCAAGAATCCCATCCCTTTTGGATTTCTAATCATAATATGACTCCTATCTCTATTAAATTGTAACGTCCCGGGCTTAGGTCCCCGATCCGTTATCGAGGAAAACTGGCCGTGACAACTTGTTGGGTTCAGGCCCAAATGGACCCGTTGACAACCGCCCAAAATGCTTAAGCCCAAGTTGACAAGTAGTAATCCCCATCACTTATAAGCCATACCTACACTTCGTGAGTTTTAGGTATGGCATTATGTTCTGGGGGTATGGGTGTTACAACCTCCCCCACTTATATTCGCAACGTCCTCGTTGCGACATGACACATCACTTATTCCCAATGATAGTGACAGCTGCACGCTCCGGGTAGCCTTTTTCTCCAACCTCTTTGTAGGGGCGGCTCCACCTCTCGGGTAGCCCTTTCCACTATCAGAGAGAACATGGCTCTGATACCATTTGTAACGTCCCGGGCTTAGGTCCCCGGTCCGTTATCGAGGAAAACTGGCCCTGACAACTTGTTGAGTTCATGCCCAAATGGACCCGTTGACAACCATCTAAAATGCTTAAGCCCAAGTTGACAAGTAGTAATCCCCATCACTTATAAGCCACACCTACACTTCGTGAGTTTTAGGTATGGCACTATGTTCTGGGGGTATGGGTGTTACATAAACACTCTTAACAAATACGAGGATAAATAGGAATAATTAATGTTGATGGTTTTGCTTTGATGTAACAATCTGATTGGTTATGGAATATAAGAGATGAAGCAATAAGTGTACTCCTCAATGGTTGGGTTATATGGAGGTAGACGGTATTTAAATTGATTCTGGTAATTCATATTCCACACTGTACATTACCTTTTGCTTCCAGAGGCCATGTTTATCGTGAACACTGTAAGGACTCGCTTCTTTTCATTATAATTTACAAACAGGTGCTTTGTTTTTGTTCACATGGTAACATCCGATTATAGCTGAATTTATATATTTTAACTTTTATGATGCTTAAAATTAGGCGAGGTGGATTCTTTGCTCGAAAATTATATTATTTATCTATCTTCTAAACTAGGATTCAATCATTCAGCAAAGGTTTATTTTATAGAATTCAGAAATGTTGCTTGCAGGGGGAAGTTCGGATAATATAATTTCTTTTGGAGAGCATACAGAGGGTGATTACTGGACTAATAAAACGGAGATTAAGGACAAAAAACATGGTATATTAAACTGGTTTAAATCCAAGGTATGTGAAAATATTATTAGACATTCATTTTCCTTTTGCCATCAATAAATTGAAACCTGTTGGGAGAAATCCGTGATATGTTATTCAGAGAAACCCTAGGCTCTCTTATATAGGGAGAGACCTTAAGGGTAAAGTACATAGTAATCCAGGGAAAACAAAGAAATAACAAACATGAATATAGCATAATAATAATATCTATCTCTACACTCCCCCTCAAGGTGGAGCATAGATGTCTATCATGCTCAGATTGGATGAACATCTCTGAAAAGGCCCTCTGAGCAACGGCTTGGTGAATACATCCGTAGTCTGATCCCCTGAGCTCACGTGAGTTGTAGATATCAACCCTCTCTGGATCAAGTCTCTAGTGTAGTGGCAGTCAACTTCTATATGCTTGGTTCTTTCATGAAAACCTGGATTGTTGGCAATGAACAAGGCTACCTGATTGTCACACTGAAGCTGCATGGGTAAAGGTACGGCTACATGTAGATCCTCTAGTACAAATCGAACCCACATCATCTCCGTGCTTGCTTGCGCCATGGCCCTATACTCGGATTCAGCACTGGACCTTGCTCAACAGTTTGTTTCTTGCTTTTCCAAGAAACCAGAGAGCTTCCAAAAAAAATTGCAAATCCTGATGTTGATTTTCGATCCTTAGGGCATCCTGCATAATCGGCATCAGCACATGTTGAGATAGACAAATTTGTTCCCTTTCGAAACAGCAACCCTGAACCTGGAGAAGACTTCAGATACCTCAGTATCATATGTATATAGCCTCCATATGAACTTGTCTTGGCTGCTCCACAAATTGACTCACCCTGCTTACTGCAAAGGCAATATCGGGTCGAGTTATAGTAATATAAAGGAGCTTGCCCACCATTTCTCTATACCTCCTCTTGTCTACTTCAGCAGTGTCATCATCATACAACTTCATTCTTGGATCCATGGGAATACTTGATGGTTTGCATTCAGCCATGCCTGTTTCAATCAAGAAGTCTGTAATGTACTTCCGTTGGGTCATCACCAAACCCTGTGCATTCTTGGTAAATTCCAACCCCAGAAAGTATCTTAGGGTTCCAAGATCCTTCGTAACGAACTGACGGCTTAGGAATGCCTTTGCCCTTTCTATGCCCTGAATATCATCTCCTGTAACCAGAATATCATCGACATAGACCATGATAACAACCGTACCTGCCGATGACTTCTGAACAAACAATGAGTGGTCTGCATTCGACCTCTTGAATCCCTGTTGTTCAATAAGACTGGAAAGCTTTTGGAACCACGCTCTTCGACTCTCTTTGAGGCCATAAATTGCCTTGTGAAGTCTACACACCATATGCTTCTCCCCCTCAGCAGTAAACCCTGCTGGCTGCTGCATGTAGACTTCCTCCTGCAGATCTCCATACAAGAAGGCATTCTTGACATCCAGTTGAGATATACTCCAGTCACGGACCACAGCTATAGATAAGAGAATGCGAAGGGTAGAACGGCGAGCCATTGGAGAGAAAGTATCCATATAGTCCACGCCATAGATTTGTGTAAAACCTCGCACAACCAAACGTGCTTTGTACCGATCTAGACTGCCATCAGCATGGTATTTAACTGTGAAGACCCACTTATAGCTCACAATAGATGCATCGGGAGGAGAAATAACCAAAGACCATGTGCCACAAGACTGCAATGCACGCATCTCATCTTCCATAGTCATTCTCCAGCAATCAATCTTCATAGCTTCATGGTAGGTCCGTGGTATATCCACGGTAGACAACGCTGCAGCAAATCTCTGAAAGTCGCCAATGAGACGGTGAAAAGACACCTGTGAAGCAAAGGGATAAGAGGCACACATCCGCTTCTGCTTCTGGATAGCAATAGGAATATCAAGATCATCTTCCTCTGTACTGGATGATGTAGTGTCTTCCTGCAATAAAGAATCCAGTACATGTACCATATCTGACCCGTCAGTAGTAATGCCATCTAAACATACCTAAGGCGTGATGGGTGTCTGACGTGTAGCCTGAGCAGGACCTGACCGACGCGTATAGAATTTTGGTTGAGGTGGAATGTGAGGTCGTGGAATAGGTGGAGGTGGAGGTGGTGGTGGTGAAGATGACGTAGAGGAAGGAACAAGAGTAGACTCAGGTGAACTCCAAGTAGGAGGTGGAGGGACATAGACATCATCATTGGTAGTGGATGGTACCAGTCTGTCACCTGCAGGAGAAAAATACATAACAAACTCAAAGAATGTGACATCAGCACTAACAAAGTATTTCTTGTTTATGGGATCATAACACTGATAGCCTTTCTGAGTCCGAGAATAACCAACAAAGACACACTTGACAGCTGTAGGAGAGAGTTTGTCAAGTACAGGAGTCAGAAGATGAACAAATGCCACAGTACCAAAGACACGAGGAGTAAGTGAGAATAATTCCTTGTCTGGAAAAATGATAGAGAGAGGAATTTTCTCACCAAGAACAGAAGATGGCATACGATTGACTAGATAATGCAGATATGTTCGTACAGATAATGCTCTAGAATACTGGGGTCCGCCTGGAGGTTGACAGCGAGTCTGGGGATCCGCCGGGGGGGGGGGGGTTGGCGGTGGGACAGGAGGGCCGCCAGGAGGGTGGCGGTGTGGTTGACGTGGAGCAGGTGGCGGCGGTGGGAAGAGAAAAAAGAGAGAGGACGGCGGGTGGGGAGAAGGGAGGGAGCCCTAGGGCTTGGGCTCTGATACCATGTTAGGAGAAATCCGTGATATGTTATTCAGAGAAACCCTAGCCTCTCTTATATAGGGAGAGACCTTAAGGATAAAGTACATAGTAGTCCAGGGAAAACAAAGAAATAACAAACAGGTACATAGCATAATAATAATATCTATCTCTACAAAAACGATTACAATCAACAAAGAATATATTTCCGTATAAGTGCAACAATCAAGCCTTTTCCCACTTAGCCAGGGATGTCTATATGGATTCCTTGCTTCAAAGAAATCTAATTTGGGCCATCTCTTCTCTTAGATCGCAAAAAGACATCCTTCACTAGAGCACTGAATACTCTTCTTTACATATGTCCAATCTTAACTGTTCATTTTATGATGTATTAGTGCCTTTAAAACCTTTTTTTTCTAAAAATATTCATTGTGAATTTATTTTTTCTTTGTGCTAAGATGGATGTGTGGACATACACGTAAAGATTGGATTCGGAATGATGCAATCAGAAAGAAAGTTGGTGTAGCTCCGATCGAGGATAAGATGCGAGAAAACCGCTTAAGATGGTTTGGTCATTTGCGAAGAAGGTCAACTGATGCACCGGTTAGGAGATGCGAGTGTTGGGATGTTGAGCCAGCTAAGAGAGGGCGAGGACGGCCCAAGAAGTGTTGGAAAGAGACAATACGAAGGGATCTTAGTTTTTTGGATATAAGTACGAGATTGACCTAAGATAGATCTGAATGGAGGCGAAGAATCCATGTAGCCGACCCTACTTAATTGTGGGAAAAGGCTTTGTTGTTGTTGTTTGTGATCATACATCCATCAAAGCTTTGGCTCAACTATTGATATTCTCTATTGATGTCGATAGTTGGTTGTTAAGATCTATATTATAGGTTGAGGGTCTTTTCAGTTCATTCTTGGGTGTTTCTATATTTGACTCAATGAGCACCCTATATCAATGGTAACTTGTGTTAATATTAAAAACCCTCCCATTTTTCTATATAGTATTAGACCCCAGTCTAGGGGTGCGAATTTAACAAAATCATTCGAATTTGGTTAGGATTTAATAGAAAATCGAAAAAAGTTCGATTCGAAATAACTTGGGATTCGATCCCCAAATTTATTGAATCTGAATTAACTTGAATTCATTCAATAATAATTCGATTCTATATTTATATACATGCATGCATATGTATATCCTTGTATTTATATTCTTATACATGATACATACACGCATACAATAGATACATATTTACATACACACATGTAACAACCCCCTAAGCCGACCAACATCTTTTTCAAATATTCTCGTGTAAGGAGTTATAGTATAATTGCATCAAAGAGTTAACAAGCATTCAACCCGATTCATCTGTAAGTAAATAGATGCAGAAAAAATAAAATGAATATATATTAACAAATGTTATGACATTTAAATCACATTGAAAGATTTATTACTTGCATTATATTACTAAGCATAACATGTCAAAAGTATGGCAAAAAAGCAACTTCTCATTTCTATTTTTTATTTCATCATTCAAAAAATTACTAATCATACTTTGGCTGCTAAGTGTGATAGAGAAAGAGTGATAGCATCACCTGATTCTCGTTGCAACAAAATATAAATGTACTCTCCAACCAACTTACTACAGTAATTAAGTGGTTAACTAGGCTTCATTGGTATGATTTATCGTGCACATACTTCACCGAAATGCTCCTTACTGCCTTGCTACATCAATGTGACTTGTCAATGCATGACATGCATATGCAACATTAGGTCTTCGTAGTGAGAACTAGTCTCTTTTCTCTCTCTTTATAACTAAGTTCTAGTGGTTTGGCTCCGAAATACACTGTGAGTTAGAGATGTTGGCCATTCGTGCATCAATTACACAAAACATTTAAGTTCAAAACATTTAAGTTCTCATCTCTACTTATTCTAGCCTAGTTATAGTAGCTAGGTATGAGTTACTTATCATATAAATATGATAATTAATCTTGATATTCTATTTAGAAATTTCGAGGCATTAAGAGTATCATAAAGTATTTTAAGCCATTCTTAAGTTAATATGTATGCATGTATAATCTTATTAGCTAAAGACTAAATATTGAATATAAAAAGAGTAGAAAATATTAGCCATAAAGTCCAATAGGAAAGTTCAAATGTTTAAGATTGTTATCCCAATTCCTTATCCATATTTATTTTCCTGTTCACACATTCCTTATCATACCTTTTCCATTCCCTTTTCATTATTGTTATTTAAAGATCCCACAAGCCTAGTGTATATTGTTGTGCTCCTCCTAATACATGAAAACGACGGTCCTGCTACTTTGAGTTTGTCTAACATTTGTCGTGGTTTAAGATTTATCGACATATCCCTCCATACCTTTTTATTATTTTCTAATATTGACGATCCTCACACTCAATGAAGAGGATTTATCTTGTTAAGTTTTTTTGCTATTCTCATTATTTTTAAATAATAATGTTAGTTTATATTAATTTTCTACATGGGCTTGATGCTATCTTTCTTTAACATGCAATGATAATCATAATGTGTTCAACGTTTTCGTCAATAATATTCTATCTATGTAATAAGCTCACATAATTACTCTGCAGCATAGAAAAATATATGTAGATTGTAAAAGACATACAGTACTGGCAAAAATTAGGTATTTTAATCCATTATATATCATCTCTGTATTATTTTCCTTGATTATCTAGTTTTTTCAACCTATCTTCGTAATCTACATTCAAAATTAGAATTATGAAATAAAATCTTTTAATTATATTTTTATTCATATAATTTTATTTATATGATATTTAAAACAACAATTGATAATTCATATTCGAATTAAAATGAATTGAATTTGAATATTCAAACTCAAAAGCGGATTGAATTTTAATTTAAGTTAGCAAATTCGTTTAAAATTCGATTTGATTCGATTTTGGATTCAAAACTTTTATATTGAATTGAATTAGAATCATGGTATATTCCAAGGCATTCAATTTGATTGCACCCCTACCCGGTCCTAGGCTATGGATTTGACCTGATTTGAAACCTTAAAATCCCATGACATTAAACCTTAACTATTGCCATCTCTGAAGTTCTGTTTGGGGCGAGGCGACCATTGCTCAAACACCCATCCCCTCGACCTTGCATTGTCGTTATTTATTCAGAGCCCCTTGCACCTCTATCGCTTGCTCTCTCTAGTGAATTCATAGCTCTCCATGGCCACTTATGCCATCATCAGGATTAGCCAACCAACCCTTGTGGTTAATGCCGCAACTGTATTCCACAACCACTAGCTTTCTATGTCTCCACAACCCATGAAGATTGTCTTACATAATTAGATTTATCAGTTAATCGTTTCACTATTTTGAGGACCTTTAGTTTCTTTCACATGAAATGTATTAGTCGTGTTGTGCTTGCTCTACACTCAACACTCATATATCATCTATATGCTCAAGTAGGCCTTGATTCAAACTTTTCTTAATTTCTGCATTTCTGCATGGCTCTCCCATTGATTCTGGTGTCTCAATGTGCCAACAACACGTATCATTTCCCCAGCTTTTCTGACATAGAGTGGAGTGCCCTCATACCTACATGTCGATACCATATTTAGAGGCATATTGATTGCTTCTAAGATAGTCAAAATTAGAGAGAAACTTCTTGGGTATGTTGAAATATCAGTTATTATGGGGATATGAGGGGGCATGCCACTATTATTGAAAGATATGTTAAAAGTTGCTGCAAAACCTTGGAAGTGTTGTTGTGGAAGCAGAATAAGCATAAACGATCAATCAAGAAAGAACAAAGACGTACGGATTTGCAAGGTTCACCTGTAAGTAAGCTACATCATTGGATGGCAACGATCGTTTTTCACTAGGTGGAGAAGAAGAAAATATAGAGGATACTGAGAGTCCTAACCCTTGGGAATTTTTATATTACTCCCTTACAAAACAGATCCTAAACTCAACGAGACCCATGTACTGGTAGGGTATGGTGGCACGAGGAGTGGGGAGGGGGGACATCAGACAGTTCTTCAACTTGTGATTCAACACATATCAACATTCTATACCTTGAATTGGATCATTTTAGAAGCTTTATCGTGTCGCAGCCAGCCCTTCTTTGGATCTACTGCCATCTGTCGACATTGAGCAAGTCCAAACAGTGTCTGAACTTACTCCCAAGAATTGCCTTCATGAACATATAAGATGGTGTATTAATTGTCTCGACCTTCACCTTGATCCTCTTCTCGGAATGAATGAAGCAATATCTGACACCTATGTGCTTGGTCCCCTTATGATGCACCTGATCCTTGGTTAAGCATATTGCACCGAGGCAAGACTGTCAAAATATACTATAGTCTGATCCTATTGTAGATCGAGATCTCCAACTAGGCCCTTAAGCCAGATGCCTTCTTTTGTAGCTTCGTCAAAACCATATTGATGCAACGTGAAACAGATAAATAAGGCTGTATTTTCGTCTGTTAATTAATTTAGGGTTGAGTTAATTTTTATTGAGTCTTTTGCAAATTTATTTTAAATAAAGCGATCACATGTGATCTCAAAACATTTAGTTAGTCGGTTGTAGTGAAGTTAGTCAGTTAGAGATATTTAGAGTCTATTTATAGTTAATTAGGATAAGTTAGAATTTGAAAATTTATTCGCTTTCTATTTTTGTAATTCCTCCCCTCATATATAAAGGTGATGGTAGTCTAATGTTTTATTAATTCATAGTTAATTAAAAATCGAGATTTTTCTCATATCTCTCCATTCTCCCTTGAGGCGATTTTCGTGCTTCTTCTTCCCCAAATCCCTCGCATCCAACTAGCCTTCTCTCCTTTCCCCTTCGATTTCTTCCACCAAATATTTTTCCACCATTGAAAAAATTCTTATTTGCATCACATATACTTTGTCTTTGTGGTCAAATAGCCTTCCAACTAATGACAAAACTCTCCAAGGTGAAAATGTGGCCTATCATTGATTTCTTCCCATCAACATCTGCAACATAGTTTGAATCTAAATTGAATCTCCATCAACCAAAAACTCTGAATCACTTCTGTAGATGAGACCACTGTCTGATGTTTGTCGTAGATACCTTCCCTCGGTTGTCCATGAATCTGCTAACAACGCTCGCAACATGAGCGAGCATGTCTTGTGCATACCATGGCATACATAAGACTACCAACTACGCTGGCTTAATGAACACGTGACATGCATTGCTTCTTTGCGTCTGATTGAGGTGCGAAAGATACTGAGAGATAAGTATTTGTAGTGGATGGAGTACCTAGAGGATTGACAGTAGACATCCCAAAAATCATTAGAACTTTCTCAATGTAGTTCTCTTTTTTGACAAGCCTGGTTTTAGCAGCTCGGCTATAATACTCAAAAGTAACCTTACAAGAGGTGACCTTCTAGGGGATAGCATGGAGTACAAATGGTTCGTAGTCCAAGATAAAGAAAAAGAAAGAAAACATAGTTAATGAAAGAAAAGCATTGATAAGAATTGTTAAGATATTTGCGTTACTCAGTGGCTCTTTCATTTGTTTATTTTTGTTGTCTTGTTTATGTAATTTACCTATAGAGCTTTTCTCCCATATAAGAGAGCTCTAGGGTTAGATGAATGTTATGCTCATTTTCTCCTCAACATGTATCAGAGCGACGGTCCTAGACCGGAGCCCCTCCCCACCAAGAACCACTATCTCCTTGCGCGGCCTCCCCACGCCGTCGCCGTCGTCGGGCCTCGCCACCACCGTCGGGCCTCCTCGTCCCCCCTGCCGGGCCTCCTCATCGCGGCCGCCAGGCCTTCTTACGCGCGTCCCCTGCTGCCGTCCTCACGTGAGGAGGGGGGTGACGCCGTCATCCCTCTAGGACTGCCAAAGCCCTGCGTGTTCGCCATCCTCATTTGATCGAGAGTTAGGTCCTTCTTTGGACCTCTAGGGTGTGATGGGTTCATCTAAAACACCCTAGTCACCAAAACGCAACGTCTAAGAATGGAAGAGGTTGTGGTATAAGTCTACACCCACGACTATCTTCCCATATGTTTGTGTAGACACAAGTCTTGTTCGTTGTGAATCCCATTCTTGGTGATTATCGTTGGTATGTGTGACAACAAAGTAGATGCTTCATCCATGGGGGGCTTCAAAGGTCCATCCCCCATCGTCAAAATGGATGGCACGAACTATGAACTATAGGCCATGCAGTTCATGAGTCTGATACAATGTAATGGCAAGAAACACATCCTCACGGTGGAGGAACCAAGTGACAAGACCGGGATAAGTGCCTCATGGGAGGCAGATGATGCTTATGTACGAGTATGGCTATCTGGGACCGTGTCCTCTGAGATAGCTAATGATATTCTGAGCCAGCCAACGATGAAGGCTATGTGGGACATTTTCGCCGCCACATACTCACCGACGAAGAATGAGTCGAAGATACTCTAGCTCCAGCACGACATCTTCACATCCAAGCAGAATGGTCGTCCCCTTCATACCCTCTATACTTCCTTGAGGGGTATGTTTGAAAAGTTGCATGGTTACATTCCCTTGACTGCTACGCCAGAGCAACTCAAGGCATACAGAGATTCTGTGATGACCGGAGTCTTTCTAGTAGCTCTTGATCTTGAGTATGATGCTGCTCGTGCTCAGATCCTTACTGACGCTACCATACCTCCAATGGAGGAGGCATATCGTAGATTGAGTAGACTGTCTATATCCTCAGGAGGTACTCTGCAGTCCCAGACATCTTCAGCTATGGCTGCCTCTCGTGGTATGGGAAGCCATTTTCCATATCGTGGAAGAGGGAGCACAAACCGTGGCAGAGGAGGGGGTGGTC
Organism: Ottelia alismoides; assembly: GCA_037367405.1. Lineage (NCBI taxonomy): Eukaryota > Viridiplantae > Streptophyta > Magnoliopsida > Alismatales > Hydrocharitaceae > Ottelia > Ottelia alismoides. Next base: position 1,002,672 of record JAZKJV010005521.1, on the reverse strand, counting down.
GACCCCGTTCGCCGTGCACCTACTGCCATAGATCAGACCACTTTGAGGATACATGCTATTCCAAGCATGGGTTTCCTGCTTCAGCCCGGGCAACAGAACAGACACTTCCAGTTGTGAGTCCTCTACCTGCTCCTGATCAGAGATTTGATGAGCTTGTTGCTCGACTCAGGGATATTATGCCCACTACCAGTTCGACTGGATCTCCTTCAGGATCTTCAGAAGTGGCTGCCTCGGCATCAACATCTACGTCAGGTACAAAGTATGCCTTTACTACTTGTTACAGGGCGGACTTGTCAGAGTGGCTCCTATCATCTCTGTGGCGACAAAGGTCAGTTTAGTGACTTTCGTCCTGTCCAGCCCGGACGATCAGTTGTGATAGGATATGGTACACATTCCCCCATTACTGGTAAGGGGGAGGTGCAGTTGACTCCTACCTTGAGGCTTCCTAATGTTCTCTATGCCCCTGAATTTTCTATGAATTTATTATCAATTAGTCAAATCACCAGAGATTTACATTGTTGCGCCATATTTGTTCCATCTGCTTTTGTGTTTCAGGATATACTTACGGGCAGAGTGATTGGAAGTGGTCGTGAGCAAAGGGGGCTTTATAGACTTGTGCAGTTTCCGTATGTTGGTGCCTCATATTCTCTATGCACTGGGTCTGTTTCTCCGTATATGTGGCTTATGCGATTTGATCACCTTCCTCTGCAAAAGCTCGTGCATGTTCTTCCTCAGATTTCTCCTCGCTCCACTTTTCAATGCGAGGCCTGCTAGCTTGGAAAGCATCACTGGTCCTCTTTCCGGAGTTGTTAGGGTCCAAGTAGCCATTGTCTGTTTGAGTTATTTCATTTTGATATTTGAGGTCCTAGTCGTGTCCCAGATCATCAGGGACACAGATTTTATCTTGTTGCTGTTGATGAGTTTTCTACGTTGTCTTGGGTTTTTCTTCTTAAGAATAAGTCTGATGCTGGTCCTGTTATCCAGTCTTTTATTAACGAAGTGAAGAACATCTTTTCTGCTAGAGTCAAGTACATACGTTCTGACAATGCTCTAGAATTCTGCAGTAATCAACTCTCTCAATTTCTTAAGTCTCATGGCATTGTGCATCAGACATCGTGTGCATATACCTCCCAACAGAATGGGGTGGCTGAAAGGAAACACCGCCATCTTTTAGATGTTACTAGAACCCTTTTGATTCAGAGTCGTGCTCCTCATTCCTATTGGGGAGATGCGGTTATAACTGCTTGTTATCTGGTAAATCGTATGCCTTCTTCGGTGTTAGGGTAGAAGATCCTGTTCTCAATTGCATTTCCCGAGAAGGAACTTTTCTCGCTTATGCCTAGTGTTTTGGTTTGGTTGCGTTTGTTCATCAGCTCTTTCCTGGTCATGACAAGATGTCTCCCATATCTGTCAAATGTGTGTTTGTTGGGTATTCCAAAACCCAAAAGGGATATCGTTGCTTTGACCCTGTTCGACGAAGATACTATGTCAGTGCTGATGTCACATTCTTTGAGTCTGTGGAGAAAAGAAGAGAAGAATATTGTGTGTTTATTCTGTGAGGTCTAGGGGTCCTTATATAGGACTAAACCCTAGGGTGCTCAGAGGAGAACTTACACAAATACCCCGTGGGGTTACATAGGGAAACAATACATAAGGAAAAAGTGACACATAGGGAAACAATGCATAAGGAAATAGAGGTAAGTAAAAAAACAACAATATACAGTAATCTCTAACACTCCCTTTCAAGTTGGAGCATATTCATCAATCATTCCCAACTTGGAAGTTATCCAGGAAAGCCGCTTCTTAGTCACTGTCTTGGTAAAGATATCAGCAAGTTGAAGATCTGTTGGAATGTGCGGCGTGGTTATCTTCCCTCCTCGTACAACATCTCTGATAAGGTGACAATCAATCTCAATATGTTTTTTTCTCTCATGGAACACAGGATTGGTAGCAATGTAGTTAGCTGATTTGTTGTCATAGTACAAGGGAATAGGAGTGGATGTAGCAGCATTTAGTTCTTGTAGAAAAGTGAGCAGCCACGTGGTCTCACATGTAGCCTGAGCCATTGCTCTATATTCAGCTTCAACACTAGATCTTGAAATAACTACTTGTTTCTTGCTTCTCCAACTAACCAGGTTTCCTCCTACCATCATGGCATATCCAGTTGTAGATCGACGATCTTCAGGAGAGCTTGCATAGTCGGCGTCAGCATATGCAGTAAGGTTTGTGTGACTATTTGCTCCATAGAAGATTCCTCGTCCTGGCGAGTCTTTTAGGTAGCGAAGGATTTGAAGAATATCTTACCAATGGCTGTAGCATGGTTTCTCCATATATTGGCTGGCTCTGCTTACAACATAAGATATATCAGGTCTAGTAACTGTAAGATATAGAAGTTTGCCAACCAGGCTCCTATATCGTGTAGTGTCTTCAAAGAGAGGATCATTGGATGCACAATGTTTTCTAGGCTCTGCTGGAATTCCTGAGGGTTTGCACCCAAGTGGTCCTGCCTCAGTTAATATGTCAAGGCAGTATTTCCTCTGTGACATATGTAAGCCTTTCTTAGTATGTAGAGTTTTTATGCCTAGAAAATAACGAAGTTGTCCAAGATCCTTGGTGGCAAATACTTTTTGCAAGAAAGCCTTGGTTTCTAGTATCCCTTGGTCATCATATTCAGTAATAATCATATCATCTACATATACAACAAGAATTACAACACCAGTCTGTTGCCTCCTGACAAAAACCGAATAGTCAGTTGTAGTCCTTTGGAATCCCATGGTGCCAATCTCTGTACTCAGTCTATCAAACCAAGTTCTTGGACTCTGCTTTAGTCCGTAGATAGCTTTGTGAAGTCGGTATACATACTCCCCCTCGACTTCGTAACCTGGAGTTTGTATCATGTAAACTTCTTCATCAAGCTCTCCATATAGAAACGCATTCTTGACATCTAACTGAAACATAGGCCACCCTTTGTTCACCGCCACCGAGATGATAGTTCGTATGGATCCCATTCTAACCACAGGGGAGAATGTTTCGAAGTAGTCTACCCCGTATGTTTGAGTAAAAACCTTTGCTACACGTCTTGCTTTTAAATGATCAATAGAGCCGTCAGGGGACTGCTTTGTAGTGAAGATCCAGCGACATGCAACTGGTTTAGATCCAGGAGGGCATTTGACAAGGTTCCATGTTTTTCGAGACTGTAATGCTTCCATTTCTTCATTCATTTCCATTCTCCATCCATCATCTTGTAATGCAGTATGATGATCTTTGGGAACAGAAATAGCCATTATGGCATCTGCATATCTTTTGTCAGAGCAAGATAACCCATTAGTAGAGGTGAAATGAGATATTGGGTGAAGTGTACATTGCCTCTTTGTTCTTCGTAGTGCGATCGGTAGCTCCTAAGGACTATCCGGGGTAGCATCGGTGGGAGCACTCGAGGATGGCGTAGTGTCCTGCAACAGTGGAATAGGTAAAGGAACCTGAACAGGATTAGACACAGTTCTTCTTTTGTACACAATTGGTGGAGGGGGGAATTTTAGAGGAATATTAGATACTGTCTGAGTAAAGAAGTTGTTTTATTCAAAGATGGTGACATCAAGAGAAATGTAATAACGATGTCCTGTAGGATCGTAACATATGTATCCCTTTTGAGTTTGAGAATACCCTAGAAAAACACATTTGATAGCACGAGCAGATAATTTGTCCGTGGTATGGAAATTATGGACAAAAATTGTGCATCCAAAAATTCGTAAGGGCAGAGGGAAAGATTTCTCCTTGGGATATAGTAAGTTGAAGGGAGTGGAGCCATGTAGAGAAGCAGAGGGGACCCTATTTATAAGATGAACAACAGTAAGGATAGCATTACCCCAATATATCTTGGGAACATTCATATGGGTGAGTAAGGATCGAGCTATATCAAGAAGGTGTCTCAGTTTTCTTTCAGCAACCCCATTTTGTTGGGATGTATATGGGCAAGATGTTTGATGTATGGTTCCCTGGGAGGCAAAAAAGCTTATCAAGTCATTCTGAGTAAATTCCAGAGCATTATCAGAACGAAAGATTTTAATAGTAGTAGAGAAGAAATTTTTGACATAATGAAAGATGTTCTTGACAACGATATTAATTTCTGAACGTTCTTTTAACAATAATACCCAAGATAAGCGACTGTAGTGATCCACAAAAACAGCAAAGTACTTATGACCACTAATGGTTTCGACCAGACAGGGTCCCCAAATATCACAATGAATTAGGAAGAAAGGAGTAGTGCGACGAGGCTCAGTTCTAGCAGGAAAGGAAACTCTATGATGTTTTCCGAACTGACATGTTTCACACTCAAAAGGTTTTAGCGTAGACAGTTCATGGAACATCATAGAGAGAGCTTTGGCAGAAGGATGTCCCAGACGAAGATGCCATAGAAGGGGATCTTCAGTGATGGAGGTAGCGCCAACAAAGTTGGAAGTGATAGGGCTGTTGAGGTAACATAGGCCATTCATCTCATGTCCCCCACCAAAAATCTACCTCGTCCGGATGTCCTGAAAATAGCAGCAGAGTTCATCAAAAATAACACGACAATGTAGCTCACGACATAGCTTCTGAACAGATAAAAGACTGAGCGGGAAAGCAGGAGCACAATGCACATCTGTCAGTCGAAGTTCGTTAGAGAATTCAATAGTTCCAATAGCAGTAACGGGAGAATGATCCCCATTGGCAACACGAACGCTCTTTATAGAGGTAGAGGGTTGAGATGAGGTGAGTAGACTTACATCTCCCGTTAGATGAGTGGAAGCTCCAAAATCAATAATCCATGCATGTTTAGTAACAGAAACTGAGTTTGCTACTGTACCTAATGTAGTGGCAAGGCTAGCGGTAGCAGCAGATCTGGTCGTGTCTTTTGTTGAGGGAGCATAATCATTTAGAAGTTGTCGCAGATGAGTATATTCAGAAGCAGTGAATAGAGTATCTGTACTCTGAGTAATTGTATCATTGTTCGTATCATGTGATTCATCGTCATAAGTGTTATGAGCACTTGGTTGCCTGTCAAATGTTGCCCAATAACGTTCAGACGGATGATTCATGCGACCACAGTATATGCATGCAGGATAACGACCAGTAGAGGAATCACGACCACGACCTCGTCCAAGGTCACGTCCGCGGCCACGACCTCGGCCTCTAGGATAAGACTGCCGCCCTCTTTGCCCAGATGAATAGTGGGTTGTTATCTCTGTGGAAGAATGAACCAGAGAATTTGAACCGGAGCTTCCAGTTCTTGTAGTCGACCGAATATGGTTTCAATCGTAGGCAATTTATCTTCCATAAGAAATTGATCTTTTACAATTTTGTACTTCGGGTGAAGTCCCGAGAGAAACCTATAGACCTGCCACTCAGCACGTTCGCCTATTTATTTATCACAACATGCAGGTTGAAAGATTAGAAGTTCCTCAAACAAGCTTGTAAATGTCCGGTAATATTCAGTTAGACTGGTCTCTTCTTGATTAGTAGACAAATTCTTGCGTATATATCAGAGAGATGAGTCTTGGTTGTTTTCTGGGAATATGTGTGCTGAAGATTTTCCCACATGGCTTTTGCAGTATCTTTATATAAGAGATTTGTAACAATATTTGGATCTACACTATTAGTCATCCAAGTAATTACCTGGCAATTGTCGACAAACCAGGCTTCATATTCTGCATCAGTGATAGCAGGAGGAGTCTTCGTGAGGATGGCACCCTTTCGTTGGCCACCAATAAATATCTTGAAGGATCGAGACCATAGAACATAGTTTTCCGAACCTTTCAACTTGATAGATGTGCCTTGTACCATTAGAGAAGAAGGTGGATACATAGGCTTGGTCTCGGTGGACGTCATAATAGTGTCTCTAGGTCAAGAAAAAGTGACCTACATGAAGTTGTAGTTGATATGTAGAGCCTCCTTAGTTGCACATTAGTAGAGAGTTGTGGAGGTTGAACACCCTAAATCGGAGCCGAACAGGGGCCTAGGGCTGCAGCGTCGGGGTGCACGCAAAAGCTCGATGCAGAGGCGTGCAGGGGTGCGGTGCATGGGCGCACAGGGGCAGGGCGCGGGGCGCAGGTGCGCGAGGGAAAAATTAGGTCAGAACACCGGTCTAGGACCGCTGCTCCGATACCATGTGGATAAAAGAAGAGAAGAATATTGTATGTTTATTCTGTGAGGTCTAGGGGTCCTTATATAGGACTAAATCTTAGGGTGCTCAGAGGAGAACTTACGCAAATACCCCTGTGGTATTACATTGGGAAATAATACATAAGGAATTAGTGATACATAGGGAAACAATACATAAGGAAATAGAGGTAAATAAAGAAACAACAATATACGGTAATCTTTAACAGAGTCTATTATATATTTTTCTTCCACAGGTGACAGACTTGCTCCTTCAGACGATGGAGAAGATATCTATATGCCTCCTGTCGTTATCATGTTCTACTCCACCACGACCTCCACCACCACCGGCTCCTACTTTCTTTCCACAGGTCTACCAGCGAAGACCCCCTGCTCCTACGCCTCCTCCATCATCCAGCATGCTCGAGGTATGTACTGAGCATTTGTGTTCTACTAATGGCATGGGTGATTTGCATGTACAGAATGAGGTACAGGGTGCAGATAATATGTTTACTACTTCTGTCGATGATCTGGATATCCCTATTGCACTTTGGAGGCAGAAACGTGCACGTACGATGAACCCCAAATATGGAGTGGACTTTGGTTCTAATGTTTTCTTGGAGCGTCTGTCTACGGATTTTCGGAACTTTGTTGTGGGGTTGTCAGCTGTACAGATACCACGGTCGTATCAGGAGGCTTTGCAGAGCATTCAGTGGCGTTTAGCCATGGAGGAAGAGATGGCAGCGTTACAATCGCGGGGTACTTGGAGTGTCGTCGACCCTCCACCAGATGCGTCTGTTGTTGGTAGCAAATGGGTTTTTATTGTGAAGCATCGTGCTGGTGGTACAGTGGATCGATACAAGGCCAGGTTGGTTGCTCGTGGGTTCACCCAGACATATGGGGTGGACTATCAGGACACATTTTCTCCTGTGGCGCGTCATTCTACGAATTCTCGTTACTGTGGATGTAGTCCGTGATTGGCGACTTTTCCAGTTGGATGTCAAGAATGCCTTCTTGTATGGTGATTTGCAGGAAGAGGTCTATATGCAACAACCACCTGGGTTTGCTGCTGAGGATGAGTCCAGTATGGTGTGTCGTCTTCATAAGGCTATATATGACCTTAAGTAGAATTCAAGGGCTTGGTTTCAGAAGTTCTCAGAGTTGATAGAACATAAGGGGTTTGTCAGATCTAAAGCAGACTCTCTTTGTAAAGAGAGACCAGAACGGTGTTGTGGTCATCTTGGTTTATGTTGATGACATTGTTATCACTGGCAGTGATGCACAGCGAATCCAAGTAGCCAAGGACTTTCTTGGAGAGCAATTTGTTACCAAGGATTTGGGTACGCTTCGTTATTTCCTTGGATTGGAATTTGCACGAAATCAGCAGGGTATGGTTATGACACAAAGGAAGTACGTTATTGATCTTCTATCTGAGATAGGTATGACTGGATGTAGACGAACTACTACCCCTATTGACCCTAATGTGAAGCTTCACGATGATGGATCTGAGGAGGTGGACAAGAGACGCTACAGAGAACTGGTAGGAAAATTAATGTATGTTACTATTACCAGGCCTGATATATCTTTTGCTGTTAGTAGAGTAAGTCAGTTCATGGAGCAACCCAGGCGGGCGCACATGGATGCAATATTCATGATTTTGAGATATTTGAAGTCATCTCCAGGCGCAAGTCTTCTATTTAGAAGAGACACGTCTCTCTCAATTACAGGGTGTGCGGATGCAGATTATGCTGGGTGTCCTAATGACAGGAAGTCTACTTTAGGTTTCATTGTAATTGTTGGCAGCTCACTAGTCTCGTGGAAGAGTAAGAAACAAACTGTTATTGCTCGATCCAGTGCAGAATCAGAATATAGGGCAATGGCCCAAGGTAGTACTGAGATGATGTGGGTCAAGTCTGTCCTTACTGATCTAATGATTGAAGTACTTCTTCCTATGCATCTCAAATGCGATAATCATGCAGCTTTATTTATAGCTAATAATCCAACATTCCATGAAAGGACGAAGCATATCGAGGTAGACTGTCACTACACTCGGGACTTGACCCAAAAGGGGCTTGTCTCAACATCTTATGTTGCATCAGGAGATCAAATTGCAGACATGTTTAGTAAAGCTCTGGCTAGAGGTCCTTTTCATCGCTGTTGTTCCAAGCTGAGCATGATAGATATATATGCTCCAGCTTGAGGAGGAGTGTTAAGATATTTCCGTTACTCTGTCGCTCTTTCATATATTGTTTATTTTCGTTGTCCTGTTTATGTAATTTACCCATAGAGCTTTTCTCCTATATAAGAGAGCTCTAGGGTTAGATGAATGTTATGTTCATTTTCTCCTCAACAAGAATCAATGCTTTAACAGAGTTAAATCTTCTTGCAGAGATCTTCTAGCCAATCTCCTTAAGCAAAGCGGCAAGCCAGCAACAATCTTCCAAGGCTTTCCCAAAAAGATTGGGCTTCAAAACTACATGCATTATCATGGAGCCTTTAGCAGCAATAACATCAGAACATTCTCCAATAGCATCTTCTTTTTGCTCCTCTTCTGATATTGCAGTTTTGTTTTTTTTGCCATTCATCTCCTTTGGGATGTCATCTGAATCAATGATTATTACGTCATCCTCTTCCCGTATTGATTTATCAAGTGCTTCTCCAGGGAGTCTCATTTGAAGTGTCTTAGGATAAGATGGATACAAGACTAAAGCCAAGTTATCTTTCACCTTGATTCCCTTATTTTTTGGAGACCTCTGTATCTTATTCATTTGAATAGGATACCAGGTATCATTGCAATCAGCTTCGACAAGTCTTCTATGCTTAGATGGAAATGCGTTCAGATTGATAGCACTCTCCAAATACTTATTACATGATAGCCTAATGAAAGGGGAAAACTTTTTCCCTCTGCTATTCAATCCATTCTCAGCTATCTTCACAAGAGCAACCTCAACATCTCTAAAATTGGTAGTCTCAGCATCAATCTTAGCAATCTCCACTGCTTTCTGTAGATTTAACATTACTTTTTTCCATCTTTGTCAGCTCTTCATACAGGGTAGAGGAGGATGAGAGCCCCAACAAAGTTATCAATGGTATTCACAGATTGTTCCCTCTCCCTAAAAGATTCAACAAAGAGATTCACCATGTGCTTTCGACCATCAGAGTCAACAGTTCTCTGTAAAGCCATGAACTGCAACAACCCAAGTAGCTTATGTTGTTGCCTATCTTTAGCTTCTTCAAAGAGTTTAACCAAGCAGAGTTTTCTCAAGTGGAAAGCCATCATAAGTTGGGTTTGGTCCAGCAATATCCTCAGCCACTGGCCCTTTCAAAAGTAGATTGTTGTAGCCTGTCAGCTTCCTCGGAAATGTTGGATTTGGCCTTTTCTTCAACAATAAGATTTTCAACCCACGAACCATCAATTGCTAGATTTGATGCAGCAGGATCATCAGCAACAGACTCTTTTGTATTCTCTGCCTTTGCTTCAGAAATCATAAGGATGTCAGCAGCTTCAATATGTCTTGATTCTGCTAGGATAATCGGCTGCACAGAAACTACTTTAGATGTAAAAGTATCAGCACGCTTCTTTAGTTCTTCACCATGATGTCTGTTTTTGGAAAGTTGAGTGAACTCTTCTGCCATTTGTAAAAATCTATCTCTTGTTTTGATAGCTCTATCACATTCCTGTTTTAGCACCTCTTTAGAAACCAATCACCAATGTATTTGAAGCATTTGTCCCTAACTTCCAAGGTCATATGGCTGGCCTTTTCCAACAGACCTTCAGCTCTCAAAATATGATTCAAGTCTGAACAAGATGATCCACCTTTGCTTTTCGGCCTTTCTTCTTTAATCTTCATTGCCTCTATAAATCATTAATGGCAGACCTCTATTTAACAATCTCAAGATCTAATTCTCCTTTGATAGTCTCCCCTGCTTAAAACATTGAATTCGATGCTTGAATCTTTCACTTTTGTCTTCAAAAATCTCCTCACAATTTGCTACCATCCACTCAGTACATTTTATCAGACATGTGTGCATCAACCGCCTTGGACATAGTGCTTCAATTCTTATGGTTTTGAACAGTCGCAGACCTGAAACAAAAAACAGCATCAACTGAAAGGATCCTTTGTCTTCAACAAGGTGACCACTGAGGAGGCTTGAAAGGAGGTCCAAGAGCCCTAAATCGCTTCTCCCGACTGGCCTTGATCGTCTAGCATAGGAAATGAGCTTTTCAAGTCGTGTGTTGGCAGAAATACTAAAGCCCAGCAAGCAGATGACCATTAAAGCAGTAAAGGCCCAAAGAAAGTTCCAAAAGAAGTGTCGCCTAGGTCTGTTTCCTCAAGGCCAACTCCTGGATATCAAAACGAAGTATAAGGTAAAATTAACACAAATAGAAGATCTAACATGGGGATAGGAATTTAGCTGTTTTGCACACATCCGAAGATATGTGCACTTCCCTATCTCCTGGCCCTTGCCAAGACCCATAGTGCCCAGCTTTTGTGCACACATCCATAGATGTGTGCATTTCCTTCCTTGTTGGGAAAAGAGAAGAAGATGTTTATTCCATCAGCCCTAGGCTCTCTTATACAGGAGAGTAGCCTATGGGTAAATTACATAAAGCATACGACAGAAAAGAAAATAACAAAGAAGTACAAAAGTAACTAATATATGTTTACACTCCCCCTCAAGATGGAGCATGGATATCAATCATGCTCAGCTTGGACGCACACTTCTGAAATGGGCCTCGTAGTAATGCCTTGGTGAATATATCTGCAGTTTGATTCTCTGAACTAACATGGGATGTAGCAATGAATCCCTTCTGAATCATGTCACGTATGAAGTGACAGTCAACTTCAATGTGCTTGGTTCTCTCATGGAACGCTGGATTGTTTGCAATGAACAAGGTCGCCTGATTGTCCCATTCTAAGGTCATTGGAAGTGGGACTTCTAAACATAAATCTGTAAGCACAACCTTTACCCACATCATTTCTGTGCTAACCTGAGCCATAGCCCTATATTCAGATTCAGCACTAGACCTGGCTACCACAGTTTGTTTCTTGCTCCTCCATGAGATTAAAGAATCTGCAACGTAAACCGCAAATCCAGAGGTGGACTTCCTGTCCTTGGGACACCCTGCATAATCTGCATCTGCACATGCTGAGATAGAGATCACCTTGCCTTTCTTGAATAGCAAACCCGCACCTGGAGATGATTTGAGATACCTGAGTATCATATGTATGACATCCATGTGAACCTGACGTGGTTGCTACATGAATTGGCTCACACGATTCACAACAAAGGCTATATCGGGCCTAGTAATAGTGACATACAACAATTTGCCCATCAGCTATCTGTATCTTCTCCTGTCCACCTCCTCTGTATCATCATCATATAGCTTCATACTGGGGTCCATTGGTGTTGTAGCAGGCCGGCAACCGATCATTCCTGTTTCACTCAACAGATCCGTAACATATTTTCTCTGCGACATTACTAACCCATACGGATTTCTGGCAAACTCCAGCCCCAGAAAATATCTAAGGACTCCAAGGTCCTTGGTAACAAATTCGCTACCCAGCATTTCTTTCGCCTTCTTTATTCCTTGTGCATCATCTCCTGTAATCAAGATGTCATCTACATAAACCATGATTGCAATAATACCTCTTGAAGTCTTTTGTACAAACAAGGAATGATCAGCATTAGAGCGTTTGTATCCCTGTTTTTCAAAGAGGTCTGAGAGCTTCTGAAACCATGCTCTGGGGTTCTGCTTAAGGCCATAAATAGCCTTATGAAGTCTGCACACCTTGGAACACTCCCCCTCAACAGCAAAACCAGGTGGTTGTTGATGTAGACTTCCTCCTGTAAGTCACCATATAAGAACGCATTCTTCACATCCAACTGATGAAGCGGCCATTCACGAGTAACCGCAACCGACAGCAAGATCCGTAGAGTAGAATGACAGGCTACTGGCGAGAATGTATCAAGATAGTCCACCCCGTATGTCTGTGTAAATCCACGAGCAACAAGGTGAGCCTTGTATCTGTCAATAATGCCATCTGCATTCTGCTTGACTGTAAATACCTACTTGCAGCTCACTGGGGACACATCTGCAGGTATAGGAACCAGACTCCAAGTTCCTCTAGATTGAAGTGCTGCCATTTCTTCCTCCATTGCTAGACGCCATCTACTGTCCTTCAGAGCGTCTTGGCAATTTCGTGGAATCTCTACAACTGACAAAGCGACCACAAAGTTCCTGAAATCCCCAGATAGTCATTCAAATGACACAGAAGCTGCTAAAGGATATAAGGCACAGCTTCGCTTCGATTTGCGTATAGCAATAGGAACATCTAAATCAGTTGTATCCTCATCTGTACTCTGTAACACATCTTGCTTAGAAACATCATTAGATCCATCAAGAGTAATATCTTCAGAACATACCTTAGGCGAGCTAGGTGATGAGTCATGACCACGAGCTGGAGTAGGCCTGTGGGTATAATGAAATGGTAGTGGTGAAACATGGATAGTAATAGGAGGTGCAAATGATGGTAAAGGAGCTGCTGGTGGTGGTGGTACTGGTGGTGGTTGTGGTGGTGTCACATAGATGGCATCGGTAGTAACTGGAGGTAGCAACTGATCACCTGAGGGTGAAAAATACATTACGGATTCAAAAAATGTAACATCTGCACTAACAAGATACCGCCTGCGCAATGGATCATAGCATTTGTACCCCTTCTGAGTTCTGGAGTACCCAACAAACACACACTTGACAACCCTAGGAGAGAGCTTGTCAGTACCGGGAGACAACTGGTGGACAAAGGCAACCGAACCAAACACACGAGGAGTAATGGAAAACATATCTTTACCAGGAAAGATAAAGGAGAAAGGAATCCGTTCACCTAGTACAGAGGACGGCATACGATTAATTAGGTAGCATGCTGTGAGAACCGCGTCATGCTAGTAAGAATAAGGAGCATGACTCTGTATAAGAAGTGACCTGGTGACATCTAGTAGGTGGCGATGTTTCCTCTCAGCGATCCCATTTTGTTGGGAGGTGTAGGCACAGGATGTCTGGTGGATAATCCCTTGGGATGAGTAGTAATTGGCCAGGACATGAGTACACAATTCCAAGGCATTATCACTTCTTACAATTTTAACCGATGTGGAGAAAACATTACGAATCTCATTAAGAAAATGGATAATAATATTTCCTGCTTCAGATTTATTCTTCAACAAAATTACCTATGACACACGAGAGAAGTCATCCACAATAACTATATAAAATCTGTGTCCTTGATGATCAGGAACACGACTCGGACCCCAGATATCAATATGAAATAACTCAAACTTGGAGGTACTACAACTCTGACGACTGGGAAAGGTAGACCGATGATGCTTTCCCAATTGACAAGTCTCACATTGGATGGATGTGTGAGCAGACCCTGGGGTAACACACGACACAACTTCTGAAGCGGTAGATGTCCAAAGCGCAGATGCCATAGCAGAGGAGATACAGGTCCAGTAGGTAGGGATGAGGTTCCAGCAAAAGAAGTCTGATTGAGTCGATAGAGGCCTCCTTGCTCATAGCCACGACCAATCACGTTACCCGTAAGGATGTCCTGAAAAACAAGAGAAGATGGATCAAAAATTGCCCAACATTGTAAATCCTTTGTAATCTGACTGATTGATAATAAATTCATTGAAAAATCAGGCGCATGTAACACATTTTTGAGCTGCATAGAAGATGTCAGTCTAATCTCTCCCTGACCAGTAATTGGGGAATGTGTACCATTGGCAATGACCATTGTTCGGCCTGGAGGGATCTGAATGTATCCTGTAAGTAAACTCTGATCGCCACATAGATGATGTGTGGCTCCCGAGTCCATAATCCAAGGTAAAGTATCTGATCTACTACTAGTGAATGCAAGTGTGCTACCTGATGCACTGGTAGACGTAGAAGCAGATGCAGCAGCATCAGATTGATTCTCAGTAGTAGGTGTTGGGCCAGACGGAGAAATAATTTCCCTTAGACGGGCAACTAGATCATCGAACCACTGATCCAAAGAGGCAGCTGATGGAGGCTCTATTTGCTCGGTGACTCGTGCAGATGTAGGAAATCCATGCTTAGAGTAGCATGTGTCTTCATTGTGTCTGACACGATGGCAGTAGGTACATGTTGGCCGAGTGCGGCCTCCTCTACCGCGAGGTCCACGACCACGGGTCTGATGATGAAATCCACGACCCCTGTTGACAGCCATGGCTGAAGCATTCTGATTCGTAGTCATAGAGGGAACAGTGATCCGGCTCAAGCTGTGAAAGGCTTCCTCCATAGGAGGAATAGTAGAGTCCGCCAAGATCTGAGATCGTGCTGCCTCATACTCAAGATCAAGGGCAACAAGGAAAACTCCTACCATAGTCGCATTTCGGTAGGTCTTCCGTTGCTCTGGCGTAGCTGTCAGGGGCATGAAGCTGTATAGCTTCTCGAACATCCCACGCAGAGATGTGTAGCACGAATGTAGAGGACAACCATTCTGCTTAATGGTGAATATATCATGCCGGAGTTGCAGAATCTGTCTCATTCTTCGCTTGAGAGTATGTGGCCGCCAGAATATCCCACATGTCTTTACCCGTGGGCTGATGAAGAATATCATTGGCAATCTCGATCGCCAACGTTCCAGATAACCAGACTTTGGCGTATGCATCATCTGTCTCCCATGAGGCATTAACTCCAGTCTTCTCAGCGGGCTCTTCTTCGGTAAGAATGTGCTTCTTACCAGTTGACTTCATCATACTCATGAACTGCATCGCCCACAGTTCATAGTTCGTACTATCCATCTTTACGATAGGCGCTGGACCACGAAAGGCACCTATAGATGGAATATCCGCCTTCCTTTCTGACTTACTGGAAACAGAAGACTGGAGCGATAGACTGAAGATAAGATCGTCTACACGGACATAGACGGGTTTAGTTGCAAGGTGTAGACTTCAGGCAACCAAACCCATTCTTTTGGAGTTGTGCGCGCTAGACAAGATGCCGAGCTGATTCTCGGCTTAGATGCGCACAGGAAGGGGTGCGCGATAGAGCGCGCAAGGAGCACGTGAGAGGTCGCGCGAGAGAGTGCACAGGTATGCGTTGGTCACGCGAGGGGATGCACTGGAGTCTGCGCTGGATGCGCAGGAGATGCACGCTCAGCGCATGACCGGGAGCACTGGAGGATGCGCGCGAGGCGCACTGGATCTGTGCGTGAAGTGCACTGGAGACGCGCGCTGGAGCGTAGGCGAATCGCGCGGGGCGCAGGCAAGTCGCGTGATGCGCAGGGCTCAACGCAGAGGAGGCGCGCTCGGGCACGGGGCGGTGCACGGCCGGCGGCGCGCGAGGGGGTCGAGGTGCACAGCCGGCGGCCCGCGCGGAGAGAGGGAGGCTTGACGGTGAGGCTAGGGCTAGGGTTAGGGTTTCAAGAACTCCGGTCTAGGACCGTCGCTCTGATACCATGTTGGGAAAAGAGAAGAAGATGTTTATTCCATTAGCCCTAGGCTCTCTTATACAGGAGAGTAGTCTATGGATAAATTACATAAAGCATACGACAGAAAAGAAAATAACAAAGAAGTACAAAAGTAACTAATATATGTTTACATTCCTCATTAGCCAATACCCAATCTTCTTATCTTCAACAAACTTCCGGATAGCTTTTCCGTGAGCTGTAAGCAATCAAGGCCAGATGTAGCATAAAGTGGCTTAATAACGAAAGAGCTAGCAAATCAGACACGGAAAGGGACACATTTTTTGTGATGTGTGCACTTCCCTTCTATGTAAATATACCGGTCTTCATTAAGAAGTCTTAAGCAACCATCTGGATGTCAAAATACAAAGATCCAGTCCTCAGAAAAAGCCAATGGAGTTGCACCTAAGGAACTGCAAATTAAGTTATGCAAGAGTTAGAAAAGATAGGCAATGAAAAGAGGAATTTAAAGATAAAAAAGGAAAATGGACTTAGTTTTGATGCATGCACTTACCTCCTCCAGTGCTAAGATCCAATCCTCATTAAAACAATATCCCATCATCTTCTACAGAACTCAGCAACGATTACTTAAATCTGACATAAAGAAGATTATTTTTCTCTAGAATGTAACTGCCAACAGCCCCCTTGGGTTTGATGCTTCTGATCATAATATTATCAGATCTATCTCGGATACCTTGTTTGCTAAAGCATCTTCTACTGAGTTAGCTTCCCTGAAGATACGAGTAACATGACTGATAAGGGCTTTAGACTGCATAAGCACCGTCCATTTTTATAGGTAGCTTATGTTACAGTGGTCTGCATTTATCATTTTTGCAAGTACTCCAAAATCGTTCTCTACTAGGGATGCAAACGGACAGATACATATACGGATATAGGTATTACCATATCCTTATCCGTTTCAAAATATGGATACAGATACAGAAAGGAATATCATACGGATATCAAAAATTGAATACCATATCCCTAAATACGGATGCGGATTCGGATAATCATGATTCGGATACGGATATTTAAGAAACGGATACAGATTATCCTATAAATATTAAGTGCCTCCTCATACTTTTAATGTCTTTACGAACTTGTATTGATGGATGACTAATCCTAAATTCAATAAACTTACAATGTTACATAATGAATAAGAAATAAATTAAAATATTGAATGAAGTAAATTGAAGAGCATATAATAAAATTGTACGATAATATACCTCTATCTTCCTTCATTTGAAATGTTTCCAAAATATTGGTAATACTGTAACATTCTAACCAACTAATAAGATAAGGGTGATATGGTATATTTTGTGAAACGTCATTATGATAAATTATAAAAGTTTATTACCTTTTTTGACATTTCATGATGAGGTACAATTTCGTATCAGTGCTACATTGAGGCATGCAAAACATTTGTGAAGCTGAAATATTACTGAAAATATGGATAATACGGATATCCGTATCCATATCCGCAAAAAATATATACATCTGTATCCGTATCCGTATTCGAAAAAAATTTTATAATGGTATCCGCATCCGAATCCTTATCCGCAAAAAAAAATAAAACTATTATCCGTATATGCATCTGTATCCGCTAAAATCTGAAAATGTATATCCGTATCCGCTTAAAAGAGGATACAGTAGCGGACGGATACAGAAAAAATCCGCGTCTGGTTGCATCCATGTTCTCAAGCTATTAGAATAATTATGTTATTTAGTTTCTTTAATTGTCCTGTCTTTGTAAATTACCCAAGAGCTTTTCTCCTATATAAGAGAGCTCTAGGGTTTGATGGAAAGTTATCTTATGTTTTCCCTCAACATGGTATCAGAGCGACGGTCCTAGACCGGAGTTCTCGAAACCCTAACCCTACCCTACCCCACCCGCCGACCTCTCTCTTTCTCTCTCTTTCTCCGATCGGCACCGCCTCCCCCCCTCTTCCGCCGCACGCGCAGCTGCGCCCCTGCTCGCGTGCCTCCTGCGCGTGAAGCCTCGTGCGCGTCTCTTCCTGCGCGTGAAGCCTCCTGCGCGCCTCGTGCGCTGCCTTGCGCGCCACCTTGCGCGTGCGCCTGAAGCCTCCGTGCGCGCCAGAAGCCTTGCGCACCTTCTTGCCTGGAGTCTAAAGCTTGCGCGTGTACCATCCAGCGCGTAAGCCTTCTGTGCGCGTGAACGTGCCCCTGGCTTGCCCTCTGCGCACGAGAACCATTCACGCGTGACTGAGGGTGCGCATGTGATTACCAGTTCCCGTTTGCCCTATCAGCAACAGCGGTTCCGTCCGAGGCATGGAGGGCGTTGTGGTTTGAGTCTACATTCACAACGGCCTTCCTATATGTTTACGTAGACATGATTGTCTAGTTGTCTAACCCCAGTCGCAGAATATTGTTGTCATCATGTCAGACAACAAAGTTGATCTTCCGTCTCTGGGTGCCTTTAAAGGTCCAGCACCCGTTGTGAAAATGGACGGCACGAACTATGAACTGTGGGCCATGCAGTTCATGAGTCTTATGCAATGCAATGGCAAGAAGTATATCCTCACACAAGAGGAACTTGTTGAGAAGACTGGGGTTAACGCCTCATGGGAGGCTGACGATGCATATGCACGTGTATGGTTATCAGGTACCGTGTCCATGGAGATAGCCAACGACATTCTGAGTCAACCCACTGTGAAGGCTATGTGGGATATCCTAGCTGCCACATATTCTCCGGCCAAGAACGAGTCCAAGATCTTACAACTCCAGCATGACATTTTCATTATGAAACAAAATGGCCGTCCTCTTCATACCCTGAATACCTCTCTGAGGGGTATGTTTGAGAAGCTACACAGGTACATTCCGTTGACAGCCACACCAGAACAACTAAAGGCATATAGGGACTCAGTGATGACAGGGGTATTTCTAGCCGCCCTTGATCAGGAGTATGACGTCGCCAGATCACAGATTCTTACAGATGCTACCATACCTCCTATGGAAGAAGCCTATCGCAGGTTGAGCAGACTCTCCATATCTCATGGTGGTTCTCAGACGTCCTCAGCCATGGCAGCATCTCGTGGCAGGGGAGGATCTCCAAAGTTTCGAGGTAGAGGTGGTCGTGGCAGAGGAGGAGGTTACAGACCTCCTCGACAACCGTGTACCTACTGTCGCAGGCCTGGTCACACTGAGGGCCTGTTTGGTTGCAGGGTTGGGCAGGGTTGGGTTGGGCTGGATTGGGCTGGGTGAATAGTAATCTGTGAGGAGGAAGTATCCTTGTGAATAGTAACCAGGGTTGGGCCAACCCTGCCCAACCCTGCAACCAAACAAGCCCTGAGGAAACATGCTATTCTAAGCATGGGTTTCCTACTACTACAACACGTGTGGCGGAGCAGACTCAGCAGGATGGGGGTTCTTCCCATGTCCCGGATCAGAGGTTCGAGGAGTTAGTGGCGCGGCTTAGAGAGATCATGCCAGGTCAGGGGCCAGCAAGTACATCAGGGTCTTCGGAGATAGCTGGTTCAGCATCAGCATCCACGTCAGCTACAACATATGCCCTTACTAGTTGTTACAGAGCAGATCTATCAGAATGGATCATGGATTCAGGAGCATCTCATCATTTATGTGGTGATAAAAAGCAATTGGATGGTTTTTATGCAACTCAGACAGGACGATCTGTGGTGATAGCTGATGGGACACACTCTCCCATCACTGGTCAGGGGGAGGTGCAGTTGACCCCTGCGATACGGCTTCAGAATGTTCTTTATGCTCCGGATTTTTCAATAAATTTACTGTCAATTAGTCAAATCACTAAAGATTTAAATTGTCGTGCCATATTTGACCCATCTGCTCTTGTGTTTCAGGACATCCTAACGGGCAGAGTGATTGGAACTGGCCGTAAGCAAGGGGGTCTCTATAGACTGGTGCAGTCTCCTTATGCTGGTGTCTCTTCTGTTAGTGCTGGATCTGTCTCTCCTTACACATGGCATCTCCGCTTTGGTCATCTTCCGTTGCAAAAGATGGTCCATATTCTTCCACAGATTTCTCCCAAGTCTACTTTTCAATGCGAGGCGTGCCAGCTTGGGAAACATCACCGATCGTCGTTTCGGAGTCGTCTAGGTCCAAGTCGCCATGGTCTGTTTGAGTTACTTCATTTTGATATTTGGGGTCCAAGTCGTGTCCCTGATCTTTAAGGGCACAGGTTTTATCTTGTTGCTGTCGACGATTTTTCTAGGTTATCTTGGGTATTTCTTCTTAAAAATTAATCTGATGCTGGACATGTTATTCAGTCTTTTATTATTGAAGTAAAAAATATTTTCTCTGCTAGAGTGAAGTATATCCGGTCTGACAATGCTCTAGAATTGTGTAGTACCCAACTTTCTAAATTTCTTATGTCTCATGGGATTATACATCAGACGTCTTGCGCATATACCTCCCAACAGAATGGGGTGGTTGAACGGAAACATCGTCACTTGTTGGATATGACCAGAACCCTTTTGATTCAGAGCCGTGCCCCTCACTCCTATTGGGGGGATGCGGTTCTAACTGCTTGCTATCTGGTTAACCGTATGCCTTCCACAGTGTTAGGAGAGAAGATCCCGTTCTTGACTGCATTTCCCGAGACAGATCTTTTCTCCCTAACACCACGTGTTTTTGGGTCCGTTGCGTTTGTTCATTGCTTCTCTCATGGTCTTGACAAGCTCTCTCCTAGAGCTGTCAAATGCGTATGTGGGTTATTCCAAAACCCAAAAAGGTTACCGTTGTTTTGATCCAGTTAGACGACGGTATTATGTTAGTGCAGATGTCACCTTCTTTGAGTCCATTATGTAGTTTTCTCCTACAGGTGACATACTCACTCACTCAGAGGAAGAAAACGATATCTATGTGCCTCCTCCTCCTCCATCTGTTCCATGCTCTACTCCAACACCACCACCACCACCACGGCATACTCCACCACCACCACCGCCACCACCAACTACTATTTTTTATCTTCAAGTCTATCATCGTCGGCCCTCTGCTCATGTGCCTCCTCCATCATCCAGCACGCCCGAGGTATGTACTGATCATTTGAGTTCTTCTGATGGCACGGGTGATTTGCATGCGCAGATGAATGTACAGGGTACAGATGGTACTTCTACTCCTCCAGTTGATGACCTAGATATCCCTATTGCACATCGAAGGTAGAAGCGTGCGCGGATGATGAATCCCAAATATGGGATAGAGTTTGGATCTTAGGCCTCGTTGGAGCGTTTATCTCCGGACTTTCGCCAGTTTGTTGTTGGGCTATCGGCAGTACAGATCCCGCAGTCATATCAGGAGGCACTACAGAGTAGTCAGTGGCATTTAGCTATGAAGGAGGAGATGGCGGCGTTGCAGTCGCGTGGTACATGGAGTATTGTGCATCCTCCACCAGGTGCGTCAATAGTGGGCAGCAAATGGGTCTTTACTGTTAAGCATCGGGCTGATGGTACGGTTGATAGATACAAAGCCAGGTTGGTTGCTCGTGGGTTCACCCAAACATATGGGGTGGACTATCAGGAGACGTTTTCTCCAGTAGCACGTCATTCTACCTTACGGATTCTAATTGCAGTTGCTGTTGTCCATGACTGGCCCCTATTTCAGTTGGATGTCAAGAACGCTTTCTTGTATGGTGACTTGCAGGAAGAGGTTTATATGCAGCAACCACCAGGGGTTGCTGCTGAGGGGGAGTCCAGTATGGTGTGTCGTCTTCATAAGGCCATATATGGCCTGAAGCAGAGTCCACGGGCTTGGTTTCAGAAGCTCTCGGAGTTGATTGAAACAAAGGGCTTCGTCAGATCTACAGCAGATCATACTCTCTTTGTAAAGAGAGATCAGCGAGGTACTGTGATCATTTTAGTATATGTTGATGATATTGTTATCACAGGCAGTGATGAACAGGGCATTCAAGCAGCCAAGGATTTTCTTAGCGAGCAGTTTGTTACGAAGGATCTGGGTACACTTCGTTATTTTTTGGGATTGGAGTTTGCACGAAATGCGCAAGGCATGGTAATGACACAAAGGAAGTATGTTACTGATCTGTTATCTGAGACAGGTATGGCAGGATGTAGACCAGGTACTACTCCTATGGATCCTAATGTTAAACTTTATGATGATGACTCTGAGGAGGTGGACACGAGACGATATAGAGAGCTCGTGGGAAAGTTGTTGTATGTTACTATTACCCGACCGGATATAGCCTTTGCGGTGAATAGGGTAAGTCAATTCATGGAGCAACCCAGGCAGGCTCACATGAATGCTGTTTTTATGATTTTGAGATATCTGAAGTCGTCTCCAGGTGCTGGTCTTCTGTTTAGAAGAGACACCTCTATATCTGTCACAGGTTGTGCTGATGCAGACTATGCTGGGTGCCCTAATGATAGAAAGTCTACCTCAGGCTTTATTGTATTTGTTGGCAGCTCACCAGTAGCTTGGAAGAGTAAGAAACAGGCTGTCGTGGCTCGATCCAGTGCAGAGTCAGAATATAGGGCAATGGCCCAAGGTAGTGCTGAGATGACGTGGGTTAAATCTGTTTTGACTGATTTAACTATTGAAGTACCTCTTCCTATGCATCTGAAATGTGATAATCAGGCAGCCTTGTTTATAGCCAATAATCCAGCCTTCCATGAGAGGACAAAGCACATTGAAGTGGATTGTCATTTTACAAGGGACTTGATTCAAAAAGGGCTTATTTCGACTTCTTATGTATCATCAGGAGAGCAGATTGCAGACATGTTTACCAAGGCTCTTGCTAGGGGTCCTTTTCATCTCTGTTGTTCCAAGCTGAGCATGATAGATATATATGCTCCAGCTTGAGGGGGAGTGTTAGAATAATTATGTTATTTAGTTTCTTTAATTATCCTATCTTTGTAAATTACCCAAGAGCTTTTCTCCTATATAAGAGAGCTCTAGGGTTTGATGGAAAGTATCTCTTATGTTTTCCCTCAACACAAGCCAAATGTGATTGAAATTCTTCTCTTTGCAAATTCTCAACCCAATAAATGCTGCTCATAGTTTAGCATCCATTTTAGTAGCACGGCCTAATTACCAGGAGAATCCAAAAAGAAAATCACCTTTGTGTTCTCTTAGGTTACCTCCCCCACCTGCTATGCCAGGATTCCCCTTACTATCAGTGTTCAGCTTCAAGATTCCCAGAATTGGTTTTTTCCAGTGGATTATCTTCCATTTTTTCACAGCTTTCAGTATTAAAGCGAAACTAATCATCAACCTCTTCTCAGTATAATTATTTATGTATCTAGAGCAAACCATGCAGATAATGGTTCTGTTATCAAATTGTAATTTCTCAAGAAGGAACCATAAAGAAGTATAATCATTGTCAAACCTGTTTTTGTTTCTTTCCACCTAGATCCCTCAAAGAAGTCAAGCTAGGAATCCACCTCTAGCGTTTTAGAAGTCTGGTTCTCCATCTGCCCATCAAGATCTTCCACTACTCAAAATGCTCTACCAAGTCCAACATCAGAGTGCATGCACCGTGCTCTCTCTAGAAACATCTTGTTCTTCAAATCAAATTTTCTATGGCGTATCTCTGACGGTATGGTGTCTCACAACACCCTTTTCCTTGCAAAATTCATTGAGCTTTGACGAATAGAAATCCAGCCCGTTATATCTACATAGACGCTTCACCTTCTTAGAAGTCTGGTTCTCCACCAAGATCTTCCACTGCATGAAGGTCTGAAATGCCTGGCTATTATACTTCATCATGTACACCCAAGCCATCCTGTAGTAATCGTCAATAATAGATAGAAAATACATGACACCTCCCAAAGATGGGACCCAGAAAAGGCCCCAGTGATCAGCATGGATGTAGTCAACTGTCTCCTTCGCCCTATGAATAGCTTTAGTGAATTGCTTCATGTGTTGTTTCCCAAACACACAATGCTCACCGAACTTTAGCTTGGACCCTTGACATCTCAGATGCAACTCTTTTGACTGCGGATATTCATTCCCATCTAACTCATGTGCCCCAACCGCATATGCCACAATTTGGATCTGATTTTACGGCTTGGTATGCCTCTATACCATAACCCGTGACTATATACTCGTACATGACGTATAAGGTGTTCTGCCTATTTCCCTTTATGACAACCACCTCGGTTTTGGCAACCTGCATTGATACACCTTCTACACTATACCTATACCCTGTAGAGTCCAAGACTCCAAGGGATATCATCTTCTTTCTCAGATAAAGAATATGTCGTACTTCTATCCAAGGTTACAGAAGTCGGTAGTCAGTACTCGGTCGGACGCTCACTGACTAAGGATTAATCGACAGTCAGGAGACTAAACGGATATTAGTCGGTTTTGAATTTTTTTATGATTTTAATATATAAATTATTTTTTAACATATACTCAATCATAAATTTGCATTAGCAATTTTCAAAGTTATAACAACTAAAAAAAGAAGCAATCGAATGAAAAGAAGGAAAAAAGCAAGTTAAGAACAAATGTTGGATACTTAACATTAGTTAATGTTCACAACTAGATACATGTCAAAACAAAATTTGGCATTATATCATGAAAATATGGCATTATAGCATGAAAATCCAGCTACTTCCTTTTTTCACCAATTTTCAGCTATCATTTTAGAGGAAACATCTGGGATTAGAACATGAAAATCTGACATGCATGATGATAATGACATGATAACAACAATGGCAATAAAAATGGCATAATATCATGAAAATCTAGCGTGATAGCATGAAAATTTTATGAAGCACTATACCATATAGATAACAAATCAAATCCACACCTATCATAAAAAATCCACATGATAACAATGGATAAAAATGAATTATAGATTAGAGGAGGTGAAAATGCTGGAAACCCTAGCCTTTAGGGTTTGTTTGGTTGCAGGGTTGGATAAGGTTGGGTTGGGGTACCCCTGTGAATAGTAAACTGTGAGGAGGATTGGGAGGGTTGGAAGGAAGGGTACCCCGGGTTGGGCCAACTCAACCCTCCCCAACCCTGCAACCAAACGAACCCTTAGAGTTGGCGATGCTGGCTAGTGCAGGAGAAGAGGAGCACCGAGCAACCAGAGGAGGTGCAACAACTGGAGGAGGTGGAGATCGAAGGTGCAATGACCGAAGGAGGTGGCGATCAGAGGAGCGGTAATTCGATCGTGTGGAGAGGGTTCAAAGAGTTGGGTATCGGGTTTTTTGAAGAGCTATGTGAGGAGTCGAAGAGCCAGAGAGTAACCTAAATCCCTAACTTGAATCGGGTACCCGAATCCACTTGCAAAAGTCGCATGATTAGTCGGCCGACTAAAGGCCAATTATCCCTAGTCGAGTCGGCCAGGCCACCGAGTCGCTTAATCGGATCGAGTAGTCAGAGTCGATCAGTCTCAACCACAGATCAGTCACGAATGTCTCATCAACGGCCTTCGTGATAATCTCATCTGCTAAACACGTCATGATCGTTGAGTGCGCATTCTCTTCATATATCGCAAATTTAATTTGGAGGATTCAAGTGCCTTCGCCCTCTTGCGGTTTAACAATGCCCAAATCAACTGCTGCTTCAGAATGCATGCATCTTGATCTGTTATAGAATGAATCCATTCCCCTCGTGTACTTCCCGATCTCCAGATTGTGCAACACCATCTTGCTTGATGATCTTGACGGAATTCGTTGCTCTGATGCTAGTTTGTTATGAATCGCGGAAGTGGAACAGACACAAATGATTAATCATACAAGCACATAGACACATGAATTTACAAGGTTGGGATATGTCCTTGGGCAGTGATTGGTTTTCACTATGTGAAGAAAGAAGAAAGTACAGAGGATTAGTATACATAGAGCCCTAACTGGACAAGAGTTTATATACTACTTTTGTACAAACAAATCCTTGATACAAATAGATCTATATATTGAATAGAAATAAAACCATTAACAAAATTTTACCATGCAGGGGGGAGCGTACCTGCTTCCCTTCTAGACCCCTCACAGGCTCGTTGATCGAGCATCGAGACTTTCGTCTTGTTGGGGTGTGCTACAACAGGAGGGGGTGCATACGACAGTTCTTCAACCTGAGTTAGATGGTTAGGACTCAAGACATATCATCAGGTCATGTTCTTGGCAACAATTGTGAATTCTCTATAATATGAAGGTAAAATGATAGTACAAAGGATGAATATGAATATTATTCTTACCTCAACGGTAAGATCCTCTTTTTGAGACGATGGGCTTCCATCGTCAACAATGTGAGGACACAATGAAATTTGCAATGTATTGGGTTGGATAAATATGTTAGGATCCAGTGCATCTCGACACCCTCTATTCTTTAACAAAGAGAGACCTAGTCGTCCAAGAGATGCAACTAAGTCGTCGTTCTCGTGGATTTAACCATCTTGTAGAAGAGGATTTTCATGTAAATTTTGTATCTCCCATTGTTAATTATGTGTATTGTAATATACATATCATAGCATCGTGTTATGCTCATATTTAAAGATTTGTATTTAGTCATGGAGAATCTTGTAATTGCTTCGAAGAGGATCATCTTCAATCCCATCCTGTAGGTTGTTGGGACATGTTGGAGCAAAAATAATCTAAAGAGCCTTCTCGGGTACCACCATATATTTAGGGCGGGGAGTGTCTTTGTAAATTACTCAGTAGATTTACTTTTATTATATCATTACCAACCTCTTTTTGATTTTTATAGGATAAACTATAAGCATAGGGAGAGAAAAAAAAGAAACAAAAAAATATTCAAAGAAAACTTGGGCTATCAGAGGGATGGAAAACCTAAACACTGATCTTCTAAATTAATCCTAAGCTGATTTCTTTCCCACCATTTGATAACCACTGACAATTTTTATTAAAAGGGATTTTTACACACATAATCTTGAGTAATTTCACAACTACAATCATAACCCCACGGTCATCATCCCCTTCCTCCCTCCCCGATCTCCTCCACCAGACACTGAGCCCCCCCTCCATAGTCGCCTCCCTGCCGCCAATCTAGTCTCATCGTCGAAACTCATCCCCACCATTACCGCCCTTCCTGTAAAGCCTCCCCAGCAGCCCAACGCCTTGAGCCCCCACCCCCTCCCCGGAACGTGTTCCCGAAGAGATTGAGTGTGTTGAGATTCGGCAGCGCCGCGATCTCCTCCGGTATTTCGCCAATGAGATTGTTACGGCTGAGATCGATTGATACTAACGATATGAAGCCGTGAATGCTCCCTGGTATGGGCATTGCGATCACGCTTCCACTGAGATCGAGCTGAGATAGATTTCAGAGCTCCCCAATCTCCAAGGGAATCATTCCTGTAATCCAATTTTAATCCACCACAAGCGTCTCGAGTGCGGAAAGCCTCCCAATCGATGGAGGGATCCTCCCGGAGAGCCAGTTGTTGGAGAGGATGAGCATTCGGAGGTTTTTCCCACTGATCTCCACAAGGAGATGACCAAAAAGGTAGTTGTCACTGACCTCCAGCATGCCGTTGTGCGAGAGGTTGAATAACCCGGGTAGGATCATCCCATGCAGGAAATTCCTCCCGATTCTCACTCGAGTCAGCGTCTTGCACTCGCCAAGTTTCTCTAGAATCGAACCAAAGAAAACGTTCTCCATCAGTATCAAAATCGGCAGCCTCCTGTTGTGCCATAGTCCACTCGAAATCAACATGGTGAGTCGGTTCCCAGTGATGTCAATTCCAACAAGTCGCCCAACGCCCCGATCCCCACCCCTCCCCGATCACCTCCATGTTTCCCCTACCGTTGAAACCCATCCCCATCTAGCAACGGCCCCCCACATTCGCCCAACGCCCTGACTCCCCACCACCTCCCCGGTTACCTCCCTACCGCCCCCACCGTCGTAACCCTTCCCCGTCCAGCAAATCCCTCCTCCCCCCGCACAAAAAAACCCGCACCCCCACGAGGCCCCACCGCCCCTCCAGTAAGCCCTATCGGTCTGACTCCAGCAAAGCCCACTGTCAGCAAGAACCCTCCACCCCTGCCTGCAAGCTCATAGGTCGGAGAGAGGGAGAGAGGGCGGTGGCGGCGGGAGGAGTGGAGGGAGGATAGATGGAGGAGGTGGTGACATTGGAGGGGATTGTTGGAAGGGGGAGGGAGTTTTCTTTCTTTTTTTACTTTGATTAATCCCAGCCGTCAGATCATAGATTGGTTAGATTAACCAAGCCATCTGGTTGAGTTAACGAATAATCTAACGAAGGGTTATGAGTGTAAGACGTCACACTTATTCATAATCCTGGATGTAATTCGCAATTACACGGGGTTATGATTGTAATTGCGAATCTACTCAGGGTTATGGGTGTAAAAATCCCTAATTAAAAACATTAGTTGAATTCATACTCTGCAGCTAATCGTTGGATTGTTTGCATTAAATAATGTCAAATGTAGTTTTCACTTCTGTCATGTCTAACACAATCCTTTTTCAGGATAATGCAAAAGGCATTGATCCTATAAACCATCTCAAGGAGGGGCTAAAGAATTTGGCAGGTGAAGCATCAAGGCCTTCAGACATTGCGAAGCACATTTCTGATGACACATTTTGTAGTGCTAAGAAAAATCACATTGAGGTAGTATAATTTCTGCAAAATTTCCTGTTTATTTTGCAAAACACCATTGTGGCTATTTGTTTATTACTTTTGTGCACTCAAGATGGAAGTTACAAGATAACTGATGAAATTTATTGTCGTTTAGTGCCATCTATTTGGAAATGTGAAGTTCCTAAAAAATAGGAAATGAGAAAGATTTCTGATGAAATTTTTGCTTTTTAGTTGGAAACGATAATCTTCTAATAAAGACTTTTAAATGAGAAAAAGATTACTTTTGAAGTTTCGTTGCATTTATCTACATGGTTTTTGCTCTTTGGCACCCTCAAATGGTAAATGAGAAAGATAAACATTCAAATGTTGGGAAAAGATGAAAAAATTGTATCCGCCGAAAAGCAGTCACATCCATCACCTGTAAGATCACTGGATAAGAAAGAAACACCTGATCTATCACTGGTAAGGAACTAAATCTGATAGCTATTGACTGCTTGCCCATGATGGCCGTGAGAATTGTTAATCTGCAATGGGCAATCTGAATACAATCTCATAATGAAGTCGTATGAATGAGCAGACCTTCGATTTTTGTTGTAATTAATTAGCTAGAGGCTCTTTTCTCGATTTTTACCATTTGATTCTTTTTTTCTTCAAATTTTATCTTAAAAGTGCAGATAAAAGAGTTATTCAAGATCAGCTGCGTCATAAAGTATGACTATTTCGATTATTTCCATTTTTCAAGAATCTATATGTGGCAGCATCTGTAAATGGTAAAGTTTCTGAAAGTCATGCCTGCCAGGCTCTAAAATGTCAAGAGTTGAAGGAAAGAGTTGCCTTGATGCAGCAGAAACATGAGCAATTTGCTGGAACAGTTGAGGCTGGGATGTCTTTTCAACAACCCTCAAAAGGAGGATCTGCATTGCAGGTGGAGCTTTTTAAGAATAAAGAAAGCATCCAAGCTATGAATATCAAGGCTGAACTAGTGTGCCAAGAGGAGGTTTGTAATTTTCGAATTTATGTTCTTTAAGCTTTAATTTTTGTAATTCCCCATTTATCTATTTAGCGTTGATAGTGGTTGGAAAAAGATCAAAATTGTATTCCAAAAAACCCTAGAACTCTCTTATATAGAGAGAAGCCCATGAGTAAATCACATAATATGGAAGAAAAGAATATAAACTATAAAAACATTACATATACATAATAATATCTCTATACTCCCTCTCAGGATGGAGCTTAGATGTCAATCATGCCCAGCTTGGATGTACACTTCTGAAAGAGTCCTCTGCGTAAGGCCTTGGTGAAAATGTCTGCAGTTTGTTTACCTGAGCTTACATGAGAAGTAGAAATAAACCTTTCTGAATTATGTCCCGTGTATAGTGACAATCTACTTCAATATGTTTAGTTCTCTTATAAAAACATGATTATTTGCAATGAATAAAGCTTCTTGATTATCTTCTTGATTATCGCACTATAATTGCATAGGAAGTGGCACATCAATATATAAGTTAGCTAAAACACCTCGGACCCACATCATCTCTATGCTCCCTTATGTCATAGCTCTATATTCGGATTCAACGCTAGACCTGGCAACCATGGTCTGTTTCTTTCTCTTCCAGGACATTAAAGAGCCTACAAAAATACAACAAAGCATGAGGTAGACTTCTGAGATGTCCCGACCCGGGATTCGGGTTACCCGTATACACAACATTCGCATTATTATTTTCGATATTGATCGCATTAGGTTACCAAACATGAGGGAAAATTTTTCACTTTCCGAATAAATTTCACATTTTTAATAACAAGCTACAGAATAACAAGTGTCACCAAATTCACATTTGCATTAATTTCCGCGTATGTTTAAATGTAACAGTAAAACTGACAATTTGTACATGCATCCTAAAATATAGAAGAGAAAGAAAAGCAATTATATTATCCTATGCAAAAAATATAACATGTGTATCGTCGAAAGTAACTACGGAAGCTCAGCGTCCAGCTGTCAGACTACTGTAATGCAAGTGCTTTATCTGCCATTCATGTTTAGAACAAGAGAAATGTCAATAAAAGTTGAGTACGATCTAATTCATTAAAAATAAAATAGGTATTTTCCTCATTTTCAAAAAGAAACAAGTAAATAGGTGTTGTCATGTAAATTTAATAAGCTACTTACGTGGAAATTGATTTTCATGTTGATCTATATATGCATCCTCTTTCTTACTCATCATACCTTAATTACCCATACCTAATATTTTCACATTATGATTATATTATCCATATTTAGGCTATCACTTTTTTATTACTTATAGTTCATGTTGATAGATCTTGGTATTGAAGATGATAAGTCTCGGATATGATCTTTATCTTTGTCTAATTTCTCAAGCCTAGTAGATAGTCTGTGGTCTTGGTTTGAATGTGACCTCACACTATGACTCTAAGTCGTGAAGAATACCTTAGGATTGGGGTGCTTCCGTAGGTATGCGGTGGATTATAATGCATCCTAACTAAGTTCCAAACACATCCACTAGCTTCTCCTAACATCCATAATAGTAGTTCTAAATTCTGATTAAATGCCAATGATTGATGATTTCTGTCTCATGATCTTTTCTTTGTCATTCCTACTAGCGGTATAGTAACCAAAACTCATACCAAATTCAACTGTAGCCAAGCACCTGACAACGATCTTTTCTTTACCAAGACCTATTGGCGAACATTAGTCAAAACTCAAGCGGTGATGAAGCCTCACCCTCTCAGTGGAAGTCTTTTCCAAGAGAGGGCTAGGCATACTCCAAACTACGCCCTAGACGGGTGGAAGAGATTTTCTGGACTAAGTCACTCCAAAACCGACCCAACCAGTACAAACAAAAAGAGCTCGACAAACAAAACCAAGGGTCCTCATGCCTAGGTACCCTATTGAAACAGAGTCAGTGGAACTGGTCAAAAACCTGGATCCCAACGATGCGTAAAAACATTGCGGGCTCGTGTAAAAATTGTAAAAAGGATGGGGATCCTAGACCTGCGTACTAGGCGGCTTCTGTCCTAACTGGGCTTTTTCTCTCCCACCAGTTGAGGATCACTGCGCTTTCTCATGGTCAAGTGTAAGGGTCAACGTGATTGACGCTACTAATTATCAGTCATCACTGATTCCCAACATTTTTTCACTTGCTTGACTTTCTTTCTTAATTCTTCTGTGGTTGATCGTACAGATCTAGGTCTTTTATCCATAATTTTATCAATAGTGATCTATATTAATAGATGATGCTCAAGAATAAATTGATTAAGGATTAATAGTCATACTGATAGTAAGAAATCATTTGTTGACTTTATAAGAGAAGAGTATTAATATTTTAATATGTGTATTTCAAATCTCTTCTATAAGGTCATGATATTTAGACTAATTATTGAGTTGTTTTTGGGTAAATTACATGCTAACTTTATGATGTTTCATCTTTTTAAATCAAGGATTATAGAACTAATTGGTGATATGAGATTTGAGTTGATTTCATGCCAAGACACCTAACTTCTTTATTTTGTTTAATTAATGATATTTAGAGCTACTTATTAGATCTGAATTTAAGTTCAATTCTATGTAATTTGCCCCAAATCTTTTATCTTTAAATCATGAGATTTAGAACTACTTATTAAATTTGAATTTAAATTCAATGCTACACAAAATTCTCAGTTCTTTTAAATATTAAAATCATGAACTTAGTAGCTTAATAAGTGATCTTCATTTGGATCTAATTTGTATATTGATCACGCCCAAATCTCTCAATTCAATCATGAAATCTGAAGCTATTTTTGTTTTGATTTAAGACTCAAATCACATGCAATTTATCCCTAATCTTTCACAATTTAAGCATGAAAACTGTAGCTATTGTGGTCTAAATTTTAGACTCAATTCACATGCAATTCATCCTTATTCTTTCACAATTAAAGCATGTAAACTATAGATATTGTGGTATGAATTTTAGACTCAATTCACATGAAATTTATCCCTAATATTTCAAAATTTAATCATGAAAACTGTAGCTATTGTGGTTTAATTTTAGACTCAATTCACATGCAATTTATCTCCAATCTTTCAAAATTTAAGCATTAAAACCGTAGATATTGTGGTCTGGATTTTAGACTCAATTCACATTAAAACCGTAGCTATTGTGGTCTGGATTTTAGACTCAATTCACATGCAATTCGTCCTTAATCTTTCGCAATTAAAGCATGAAAACTGTAGCTATTGTGGTCTGAATTTTAAACTAAATGCATGCTAAACATCACTAATTTCTCACCTTTTAAGTATACAAAAACTGTAGCATATGATCTTGGTTTAGACCTAATGCATGCAAATTCTTAGATAGTCCAAGAGCTGCACCTCTGTCTACTACTGAACCCCTTGCTTCCATTAGTGACTTCTTTAGTTGGTCCCTTCTGTCTTGAGCTTCTGCATAGGACTCGGAGCTCGAAAGTCAAGAACCGCTTTCACCCTCACTTCTCTTCGGCCTTATCATCCCTAAAAAAGACGAACTTCACATTAGGCAGTCTTCATCACTGAAAGCAAGTCTCATCCTGGCTCTCATCAAGTGCTAACATCAAAATCAGGAGAATATGGCGATTTGAAATTAGGTCTATTAGCATGCAATTAACTACCAAATCTTTAATTTTTCAAGATGAATTAGTGGCTAATTTAGGACTTTTGAACTTGGATCTTAATTTACATGAAAGGCAGCAAGAGGGGGGATTGTACCTATTTTCTCCAAGTTTGGAGATCAATCTCCAGCATGCATCAACAGCTGCAGATGACTGTTTTGGAGAGCAGCACATGAGCTCAACAAGGAGCTCCAGCAGCTTGTAGAATTAGGAAGAGAAGCAACATCTCTTCTCTTGGTTGAAGGTCTAGCAGTTGCTCAAACGAGAGCTTCTTTAATTGGTTGTTTGGAGGCTTCAGGGGCTGCAGCAGCTCTTTGCAGGAGGACAAAGGCTGCTGGACAACAACAAATGGCAGTTAAAGGGCTCTAGTAGGAGCTTCCAACAGATCCTGGGGAGGGGATCAACTCCAACATAAGATGGGAGCAGCATGAGGACAACTGTTGCTTTGGAGACTCCAGCATGGGATGCAGTAATTTGAGAAGAATTTTGGGAGAGGATTAGGGCTTTCTCGAAGGAGATGCTGGAGGGATATTAGGGAATTTGAGTTGTATTAATAAGGGAAGGAGACTTCTTTTGTTGCCAAGTGGATGGAGAGAGAGAGAAAGTGTGTTGTCAAGAGCAGTGTTGTAAAAATCGGCCGACTAGGCCGACTAGTCGGTCCGACTAGTCGAGTCAGGGTGGTAGCTGAGCCGACCAGGCTTAGTCGGCCATTAGTCGGTCATGTCGACTAATCGAGATGACTACTCGGCCGACTTTTACATAGAGTTTTTTTTTGTTTTTTTCTAAAGCATACTTATTCTATTAAGCTTAATGTTATATTTAAAGTCAATTACTTCATTTGTTGCATTATAATAGTATAGAAAGTGTACAAATATTCTTTCAGAAAAATAAAAATGTACAAATCTACGCAAATATATAAGAATATATGTATAAAAATGATTTATATATATTTAAAATCATTAAAAAAATCAAAATCGACGAATGGCCAACTAAATCTGGCTAGTCGTCTGACTGTCGATTAATCTTTAGTCAGTGACCCCGACAACTGAGTACCGACTACCAATTTCTGCAACCTTGGTCAAGAGGAAAGAAACCCAAGTAGGGATGAAAATAGTCGGATATAGATACGAATATATGTGTTATCATATCCTTATCATTTTTAAAATCGGGATAAAATATGGCACGAATGTGTAAATGTAAAATCATATCCTCAAAATACGATTACGAATGCAAAACAGATATTAATAATTCGGATACGAATATTTAACAAATGAATACGAATTAATATATGAATATTATGCATGTCCAAATTTACTTAAAATCTATAAATATTTTAGGTTCATAATAAAGTATATTAAATATTTTAATAATGAATATGTGCATACAAATTAACTAAATAATAAAAGGAAACGTAAAGATATAACTAAATAATAAAAGAAAGCTTAACAAATTTACTTCTTCGTGTACCAAGTTAATATTGGTATCAACCAGAATTTACATATTCGTATCCGTATTTGTATCCAAATTCGTATCCCAACAAAGCGAATATTCATAGTCATATCCTCAAACTTTTGACCATTCGTATTCACATTCGTATTCGTCAAAATTGAGGATATTATATTCATATTCATATTTGTATTCGACGAGTGTTGAATATTTCCATTCGTATTCGCATTCGTATTCTCCAGATACGAGAAAATGGCATCCATATTCTCTATTTGACGGATGCGGATACGAACGAATACGAATATATTGTATTCATTTTCATCCCTAAGCCCAAGTGTTGAGGCTATTGTTCTGTTGTTGGAATTTCTGAATTCAAAATTGTATATTTTTTATTTTTTGAAATATTATATCTCTCTTGTTATGGTAGCATATAGGAGCTTCCCTACTAGTTCCTTGTATCTCCTCTTATCTATCTCCTCGGTATCATTATCATATAATCTCATGCTTGGATCCATAGAAGCAGTAGCAGGCTTGCACCCTGTCAAACCTGTCTCTAATAGATCAGTAATAAACTTCCTTTGGGTCATCACAAGATCTTGTTGGTTCCTGTCGAATTGTAATCCAAGGAAGTATCTATGATTGCCAAGATCCTTGGTCACAAAGTGTTGACCTAGGAACTCTTGGCTGCATGAATGCCCTGCTCATCATCACCAGTGACAATAATTCATCAACAAGAAAAGATTATTAATTGTACTTCTGTGTATCCTATGAACAAAAAGTGAGTGATTCGCAGTGGATCGAACAAATCCTGATGTTCTATCAACTCTGAGAGCTTCTGTTACCAAGCTCTAGGACTCTGCTTCAGGGCATAAATCGCATTGTGGAACCTACAAAAACCTTCTGATACCCCCCCTCATCAACAAACCCTTGTGGTTGTTGCATATAAACTTCCTCGTATAAATCTCCATATAGAAATGCATTCTTCACATCAAGCTGATAAAGAGACCATTCACGTGAAACAACAACAAATAGGAGAATGCGTAATGTTGAGTGTCTGGCCACTGGAGAAAAGATATCCTGATAATCCATGCCGTAAGTCTGGGTGAAACCACGTGCTACAAGCCTTGCCTTGTAGCGATCCACACCGCCATCCGCTCCCTGCTTCACTGTAAATATCCATTTGCACCCCACAACGGATACACTTGGAGAGGCAGAAACAACACTCCAGACTACAAAGCGGCCATCTCCTCTTCCATGGCATGTTGCCAACTGCTATCCGGTATGGCCTCCTGATATGTTCGTGGTATAGTAATGGATGAGAGGCTCATAGCAAACTTCATGTATTCCTCTGAAAGATGGTCCAAGGAAGTATGCACAGCTAGAGGGTACTTAGCACAGTTGCAACGGGGCTTCCTTAAAGCAATAGTTACATCAAGGTCATCAACCTCTCTGTTCTCTGCTATCAGATTCTCCTGTGTAGTATCTTGTGGTTCAAGCATATCATCGGTGCCATCAGCAGAAACAATGTGTTCATTACATACCTTGGGCGTGCTGGATGACTTGGAAGGCGTAGGAGCAGAGGGGCGAGTAGAGGACCTGTGAAAATAAAAAAAGAGGTTGGAACTGAGTCATGGCGGGGAGGAGAGCATGGGGGGGGGAGGCGGGGCGCGACACGTGGGGGTAGGGTTAGGGTGGGATACATGAACCCCAGTCTAGGACCGTTGCTCCGATACCATGTTGGGAAAAACCAATAACTTGATATTCATAGGACCCCTGGGCTCTCTTATATAGGAGAAAAACCCTTGGGTAAATAACACGATAGGTACACGAAAAAAAGGAAAATACATAAATAACACTTAAAGATAATAATAATCTCAACAAGTGTCACCTCACATATGAACGAGTCAAATATTACACAGGAAAGGGTTTAATTTGGCTTATCCACTAAAGAAGTTGAAAACTTGAAATTGGATGTAATACTTAAACTGTTTAGACTCAATATGTTTCATATTACATATTTGCTTGTGTGTATTATTGTGGATTTGTAATATGCTGCGATTTTCTACAAGGTTGATTAACCAAAGTTTAAAATTTTGTTATTCTTGCTCTTCTTAATGATTTTCTTCTCGGGTGTTCGTGAGAGGTGACTTGCCATTAATATAATGCGACTTTTTCTTCGTGTGCTTCCATGATGATTAATTGTGCATGTGTTTTCCTCAACAATACCATCGTATTGAAATGATATTCTTGGTTCATGTAGATTGAGGCTAAAATTTTGGAATATGGCATAATTTGTATGTTGTACATAAGAGCTAATTACTATCCTCTTCAATCTGCATGGGACATATGGTGTTTATAAATCTTCACAGGCTCTGGACATGGACGAAATGAAGCAGAGATTAATTATACTCACAACTGAAAGAAATCAGCTTGAAGTCCAAAACAAGACGTTACTAGAAGAAACATCCTATGCAAAAGAGTTGGCTTCTGCATCTGGAATGGAATTGAAAACACTCTCTAGGCAAGTCACAAAGCTTATGAAGCAAAATGAGAGGCTTGCAACTGAATTAGCTACATTGAGAAATGCAAACCGGCATAAAGTCAACAATGTAGGGAAAAAGAACGTCAAGCAAGACGGCATCACTAAGCGTTATAATAAAAAAATGATCCAGCAAGAAATGGATGCATCTTATGAGCAGGAATTGTCCCTCGAGTCTACCCTGAGGGAGACCCAACAAAAAGAAGCAGAGCTTCAGACGATAGTTGCTGAATTGAAAAAGAAGGAAGCATATCTAGAGAATGAATTGGCTAATATGTGGGTCCTCGTTGGGAAACTAAGGAGTGCTCATGGCATTCAAAATGACGAGATGGAATTGAGGATTTGTGAACCAAATGTAGCTCATTTGCTGAGCACTCCCTTCTCTTAATAAGATGGGGCCCTTAATTTGATTCTTGTTGGGTGCAAGTCGGAGAGAGACTTCCTGTTATTTGCATATGTAGAATGTTATGACTACATATGCAATCAACCAGTACAAATGCTAGGAATGAAGCCGATTTTAGTCTTGATGTATGGTAAAAAGAATATTGAACCTTGTTATGACTTGCTATAAATAAATAAGGTTGTCCTTGTTTCTTGCATGAAAGAACGAAACCTCTATCCTCATCTTACATGGACGAATTTATTATTCTTGCCTTGCAAAAGTTCAGGCATTGTCTATGGACGAGCCTTATATTCCACAAGAAATGGTTTGACTGGTTTCACTAGTAAATAAGTTGAAATTGAATGCAATATTAACTGTTTAGACTCGATCTATTTCATATTACAAAATGTCCTTTTCTTAGTGATTTTTCTTCTCTAACGCTTGTAAGTAGTGGTTGGCCATTAATATATTTGGACTTGTTCTTCATGTACTTACACGATAGTTTTCCTCAACAACACATTTGTACTAAAATGATATTCTTGGTTTGTCTATTGACGATAAGAATTTGAAGTATGGCATATATTACATGTACATAGAAACTAATTGGTGTCCTCTTTAATCTGCATGGAACATGTGTTGTTAATCAAACTTCACATGTTCTGGATATGGATGAAGTTAAGCAGAAATTAATTAATTGTACTCACAACTGAAAGGAATCAGCTTGGAGTCCAAAACAAGAAGAAACATCGTATGCAAGAGAGTTGAATTTTGCACCTAAAACGGAATTGAAACACTCCATAGGCAGTCACAGAGTTTATGCAGCAAAATGAGGAGGTTGCAACTGAATTAGCAACGATGAGAAATGAAAACTGACAAAAATCAACAATGTAGGGAAAAAGAACGTCAAGCAAGATGACATCACTAAGCATTATAATAAAAAAATGACCTAGCAAGACGTGGACGCAACTTATGAGCAGGAATTGTCCCTCGAGTTTGCCCTGAGGGAGACCCAACAAAAATAAGTCGAGCTTCAGAAGATGGTCGATGAGTTGAAAAAGAAGGAATCTTATCTAGGGAATGAACTGGCTAGCATGTGTGTCCTTGTTGGGAAGCTAAGGAGAGTTCATTGCTTTTAAAATGATGAGATGGGATTGCGTATTTGTGAACTAGATGCAACTCAATTGATGTGCACTCCCTTCTCTGAATGATTGGGCTAGTTTTTTTTTGTAGATGTACAATATTATGACTAATTATGCAATTGACCATGATAAATGCAATAAATGAGGCGGATTTTACTCTTGCTATACCATGATAAATGCAATAAATGAGGCGGATTTTACTCTTGCTATGTAGTAAAGGATGTTGGACCTTGCTATGACTTGTTACAAATAAAATATGTTGTCCATACTTCTTGTGTGCAATAACTGTGCTTGTTTCCCCATCTTTATATGGATGGGTTTGTTAGTATCACCTTCTTGTAGATGTTGGAGTTCTTACTACCTTTGAACGAGCCTAATATTCTTTGAGAAATGGTTGAATTTGGTTTCATCAATAAATAAACTCAAATTTGATGCAATATTAACTATTTATACTCGATCCACTTCATACTGTATATTTGCTTTTGTTTAGTGTTGCAGATTTGTATTAGGATATGATTTTTTGTAAGGTTGACTAGCCAAAGTTTGAAACTTTATTGTACTTGTTTCAACAGATTTTTCTTCTTTCGCGGTCATGAGAGGTGACCGACAAGTAATATATTATCTCTTGTTCTTCATGTGCTTCCATGATTGTTCATTGTTTCCACTGAGCCTAAGACTTTTCTTATATGGCGTTGCGAGAGATGGCTAACCATTAACACATTGTGACTTTTTTTCACATGCTTCCATAATGGTTAATTGTGCATATATTTTCCTCAACAATATCCTTGTATCGAAATGATATTCATGGTTTATGTCTATTGAGGCTATGATTTTGTAGTATGGCATGCATTGCATATTATACGTTGAAACTACTTGTTGTCCTCTTCAATCTGCATGGAACATATGGTGTTTATCAATCTTCACAAGATTTGGATGTTATAAAATAAAGCAAAAATTAATTGTACTCACAACTGAAAGGAATCAACTTGAAGTGCCAAATAAGATGGTACCAGCCACTTGATCCCGCGATCGATGTCCATCGCTATGGATCTAATACCATGTGCAATATGGCTCCACATAGCTAGAAGTTGGGCTTATTGCTGAACTAGATAAGAAATCTATAACAAGGCCTCCCTTTGATGGCTCGGATGCACAGATGGATGGTGATCGATGGTGGGCGGGAGTGCACTCTTTAACTGCTAAATAAGAGACACCTTGGTGATCAACAATGGCTATAGTGCCTCCTGACTTTCGTTCTTCAGCTCACATGTGGGTGGATGGAGCTTCACTAGAGACTAGAAGGTGGCGATCCATTTCAAGATAGTTCCAACTTGTGTGCGAAAAGCAAATAAGCTCACCCTAGTGGATCTTAGTCTCTGGTGAAAGGTGAGAAGGTGATTACTCTCTCTGGTGGGCTTCTTCTGCTAAAGCAAGAATGAAAATGAAGGTGATGGATGAACTTATGGGACCTACTTGCTTGGAAATTGAGGTGTTATGGAGTATATTTTTGATGGTAGAAGTTCTTCTGAGCCCCAAAAAAATTGATTAAAACTGAACAACACCTCCCTTTGGAGAGAGCGACTCTGGTGGTAGAAATCCTCCAAGATGCTCCTGCAGTAGAAATGAGGAAAGTCTAAGATAATTGAGACTCGTCTAGGTGTTAGTGGAAGATGGGGAATGAGCAGAGAGCTCTGGTTCGAATAATTGGAGAAGAAGCTCAACCTTTGACCAAAGAGATTGTTTGAGATGACATATATGAGGGATAAAATAGGAAGTGGCTAGGTCGTGGAGGATGATCGATGGGTGGTTATTATGGATTGATCGAGTGCAGGAGGATGAAGATGGATGTCTCTAGTGCTGTGAATAAGATGGGGGGATATTGAACTCGGTCCCTTGTAGGGATCGAGGTGAATTGAGTGGGAAGGTGTAAAGAGTAGAAGAGGTGTTCGTCGATTATATTTGGGGTGGATTTCAAATGATAAGAAAAGAATAAGATAGGGGAAGGATTTGTAGCAGAGTTAAGGGAGGATGAATAAAAGAGGAGTGAAGGAAGAAGAGGAATAAGAGGAGAGGTGGGTTAAGAAAGGGATACTATGAAAGTGGTTGTCGAATGTGGCATGGGTAGAGCTGACAGAGCTGCTCAAGTGGTCCGCGCCCGAGTCATATGACAAAATGATGAGCTTGAGCTGCTCTAGGAGGAGGTGCTACAATGTTGGATGGAACACCAATGGACCTCGTTAGAGATTGAACACTGATCGTCGCTCATCTCAGCTTCTCGTGCTCAGCTTCTGATGCGGACCCCTACATTAAATGTTATTGTAATGTTTGATAAATTAATAAAAGTTATTGGTTTATTTCACTCCCTATTTGAGATTGAATGAATGAATGTACTAAAAGGCCCCTTAGTACAATTAGGGTTATGTACCATAAAATAATCCCAAATTAAATCAATCAAGTATGGAGATCCATGGGATGGAGATTGCCTCCTTCCATAGAGGGGAGACAACTACCCTTTCCTAATGGGAGTTGGTGACTCTCCACCCTCCCAAGTAGGAAGGTGGCTATCTCATGTAATCTCATGGGGATTGCATTATTCCATGGAAATCTCCAATATTTACAACACTTGTTGTAAATTATTCTATAAAAAATAATTTATAATATTTTTTAAAAATTTCATTCATACCATTGGAAAATTGAGAATCACATTCACAACCCAAAATAAAAATATAAATTTCATTTTGTCTAATGTGAATCCAATTCACATCAACATTTAAATTATAAATGTTATTTACAAATAGCTCTCATATATTATAAATCACATTTATAATATATATATATATATATAATTCATATGGATAGTGATATCCACATTATTTATATCCATAATAATTAAATCACATTTAATCATCTTGGATCTCTATTCTCATGTGCCCAAATAATTTGAATCACATTCACACTATTCATATCTTTGATTATTAAATCACATTTAATATCTTAGATAACTCTCTTTATAATATGAATAAAATTAATATTATTCATGACAATTAATTCACATTTAATTATCAATGTTCTCAATGCTCGGAAACATATATCAACAACGGAATTATCATTAACTCTTTCAAGAATAATCCATTTTCTTCGTGGATACTTGCAGATAAGGACAGGGCGATTGTGATGTCCCACGTATAATGACTTGGAAGTTGAGATCAAATCTCAAATCTAGATCTCAGGGACCTCCCATAGATGCTTGATTTATATCAAAGCCATAGATCCAATCTTCTCATTGCATCGGAATCACATTTAGGTCACTGTCCAATACTTGGACAAAGATTAGATCACTTCTCTATTGAGAGAAGTCACTAAAATCCATACCCGTTTCATCACTCCCTAGGAATAGAAGCGTCATGGTTATACAATCGTTTATGATCACATCACCCTCAGGTATTCCTAGTACGTGTACATCCTGCATACTGGAAGACCCATATTAAACCCAAAGTTTTAGATCTCTTTTAGATTGTCTCCTTCAGGGTTTTGTCATTAAGTTTCTCATTCAATCATTGGGAGTCAGTATCGATATATACTTTCCAAAAGCATATATCATACCTATGTGTTGATCATATACTTTCCAAAAGCATATATCGAACCTACAAATTCAGTCAAGCTTCTAAAATCAGATGACTGTGCGCAGAGTTTGATTCTTCCCAATATCTAATGAGTGAGCTCATGTCTTCCCATTCAGTAAATGAACATGTATGATCCCTTTGAGAGATCGTATTATTCTTATTCCCTTGTATGCTTACCAGCACGTCAGTGTATAGATCTCGATTAGGTCATCATCTTATTGGTCTGCCAAATGTACATACTCAGATATTTAGTAACACATCTATCTCCGGTCAGAGGATGTGTGACTATATCATGAAAGCATATGACATATGTCTTTGTTTATCTCGATCTCGTTAAGTCAACTATTTGACTTAATCTTATCTAACACCTCCGAATCTCTATTCCTATATAGAGGACCTGCATCAAGAGGTTGGTTAGATATCGACCTTTAGAGAAAGAATTTCCATCTCCTTCTCATGATGGAGATCATCTCTTAATAATCATTTGACAATGCTTATTGAGTCATCAATCTAACTCTTTAGATATTTATCCAAGCACTAACCTCTATGATTCAATAATTGATACAACAATTATATGATCATTAAGATGACCATGGTATGTAACCCTAATTGTACTAAGGGACCTATTATGCAAATTAATTATTCTTCATTTTAGATCACGAAATGATATTTGCAATAACATTTATTGCATAATGGCTCGCCAAAGGCTTGCATGTTCAACTATTTCCCACTAGCCCAAAGAGCCATTAATGGGCTAATCTTTAAACCCACACTCATGTGACGATCGTAGGCTCTTTATAAAACTAGCAAGCTAAGTTGATCGGTCAATCTGTTCCCAAGAGACTATGCCAAGTCCTTTTACGACACTTGCATATCTCCTAGTAACAATGCTAGCCTCCAATGCAAATGTTACGTCTTATGCAATCAATACTCAATCTTGTTAGTTATAGTGTCCTTGACACTATATCTCAATAATTATTATAACCAATATTTATTTTCTATTGTCCTCATTAGAATACCCTTATTCTCAGATATCTCTATCTCCTAAGATAACTGCAGTTAAGACCCTTCTAGATCACTATCTATAATGTCTTAAGTTTTTAAGATAAGACTTAGAGATCACTATCTCTAAAGTCTTGTCATCTTTGTTATTATTGCAATTAATGTTTTATTTCCATAGTAGGATCCAAAAAGAAGTCATTCCCTCTTGCTGCCCACTCAAAGCTTAGTAAGCAAAGTGGAGATCCTCACTTCTTCACATGCCTCCGTCCCCAAGCCCTCAATAGTAACAGCTTACTACTCCCATTGCATGGCAGACTCTCGCTTCTCATAACTGAGGCTCAAGGGCAAGAAGTTTTAGCATTCACCTCCTCAACTCTTTGAAGTGCTATACCTTTAGACATGCCATTACCATATCTTAAGGGAATGGACCATTCCTTTGGTTTTTTCCAAAAATGGAATATGTCCAAGGTATACCACTTAATATGATGGTACTAATACCCTCTTCTCTTTGCTTCTTAACAACTTCAGAACTAAGATTTAAGAGGTATCCTTGAGATCATATCTCAAGGTATGGAGCGACCAGATTATAAACACTTATTATCATCCACATATCATTCCAAATGGTATATCATCTACATTAGCATGATGAACACAATGACACTCCCACTAAGCTTCACGTGGTTCATCAAGATTCTATATGAAATCGTAACCTTTATAATTTCATCAAATCTGATGTTCCAACTACAAGAAGCTTATTTGAGTCCATAGATGGATCTCTTTAGCTTGTGCACCTTGCTTTCCTTAGCTATGAAGCCTTGGGGCTACTTCATATGAATATCCTTGGTAAGGAATTCATAGAGGAATGCAATATTTACTTCCATCTTGTAGATGTCAAAGTCAAGTTACGTAGCTATAGTTAGGAATATCCTGATGGGTTTAAGCATGGTCACTGGAGAGCATGACTCATTACAAGCAATGTCTTCTTTTTGGTGTGTATCTTGAGGATACGAGCCATGCTTTGAAGGTCTCTACCTTCTCATCGTGTTCTCTCTTTATCTTGAAGATCCATTTATGGATAGGAGGTTTTACCCGTATAGGTAGATCCTCGAGGGTCCGTATACAACACTTGCAAATGAGATCTACTTTAGAGATTATTGCTAACATCCATCTTTCCATGACATTATCTTTAGAAGCTTCATCATATGAAATTCGATCATTGTCAGATTTCACTGACACATGGAATCCATCCTCAAACTTATTTGAAGAGGTATTAGTGTTTCATCTTTAGTTATCCTTTTAGTTTCCGATTTCAAGAGCCTCATTATCTACTCAAGATTAAATGAGTTCCTTTCCTTCATTTTAATCTTGATTCTCAAGAGAGTCATCCTCTAAGAATCATATCCTTAGATATGAAATCTTTTAAGAATCTCAAGGTCATAAAGTAGGTATCCAATACCATCCTTTATTTTCCAAATGAAGCAGCACTCTCTAGTGCTAGATTCTTGCTTACTTGTATCCATGACAAAGTTATGGACCAAGCAACCCTAGATCCTCTTGTGACATCCGTATTTGACACGTGGGTTCTTTTTAAGCTGCTCAACAAGCACTGGTGGGATACGGTAGA
Organism: Ottelia alismoides; assembly: GCA_037367405.1. Lineage (NCBI taxonomy): Eukaryota > Viridiplantae > Streptophyta > Magnoliopsida > Alismatales > Hydrocharitaceae > Ottelia > Ottelia alismoides. The sequence goes on along the minus strand of JAZKJV010005521.1, from coordinate 958,142 downwards.
GAACATGATATATATATATATGTATTTATTTATTCTTGTAATTCTTTTATTTTATGTTCACGTACATCAACCATATTAATTTGAGGTAGAGAATACAATAAAATATATAATGATATAATAATAACCCAAAGATGAGGTCGGCAATATCAAAGGTTATTAAGAACTAGAATGTTCTACTATGGACTAAGATTGGTATCGCATGGGGTGGGATATACGTGTTGCAACTCCATTAAGTTTTCTCAAATTCTCTGGTAACGTGGATGGAGTTGAGAAAGTAAGGGATATTATATAACGTTATTCACAAATATAACATCTTACTTCACTATGCAACGGATGTGATCGACTTCTTCGGTAACAAGGGGAAGCCATTGAAGGACGACTGCAAGGTGAGTTAAGCTGTAACTTGTACAAGTTTATTCACTTGCATCAACTTAGATTTTTTATATCCTGTAAATCAGACCTGAGAGGGGAATACGCATAGAATTAGGGAGAGCATATGGACAAGGGATTTGTACAAATTTTCCATTCTCATGCAGCATGGGTCTTGCTATCATGACCAATTAAATTAATTTTATTCTTCATAGTATAGATTCATAGAAGATTAAATTACAGGTGTATACATTGGAGTGATGTCAAATGGTTAGATGAATCATTAGGTTAGAAATATAATTTAGATAAATATAAATCACATGGTAGGGATGGAAACAGCAAGGCAAATAAAAGTTAAGAGAGAAATCTTAGTTTAACGAATATGTCTATATAGATTAATTTAGAATTTGTTTCAAGATATACACAACTAAATAACTAATGGAGAGGGTAATTGAAGATAATACTAACGTGGAGGCTATATGTAACCCCTGCTAATTAAACCGCAAATTTTTTTAGGAAAAGTTGCGAGACCAGTGAAGGATTGGAGATTTTTGTGAACTGTTGAATACGTGCCATAATTCCATGTGAGTGGTTTCAAGCCTATTTTAAGATATAATCCCTATTTCATAGATACATTTCAATATTTCAGTTTGAGATGCCTTTTGATTATGCTATGTACATGTATAGTTTAGTTTGGTAATTAAATAAGCTGGTTTTTGTCCAAGATGATGGCAGCTTAGTGAAGTTGGTATTGTACGCAAGCTTAATGTATGGTAGAAAAGCTTAGTTTCATGTTTCAGTATTCATTTATGTCGTTTAATACTACAGAAGTTTCCAGATTAATACAGAAAAGTTCAGTATGATGATACGATTCAGAGATCATAGATTTATCAGTTTACAATTATATTACTATGGGTCAAAAAAAATATGTCAGAATAATGACCACCACAGTAGCTCTCAGACATGGTCATGAACTAGCCATCAGATATGGTGATGTCATCAGATATGACCCTGAAACATGCCATCAGATATGGCAACCGTCAGATATGATTCAGAGGACTTTGGGTCCGCATTTTGTATACATATAGGCTTTGGGCCGTATGCAGAGTGTTCTTTAGCCTTTGGGGCTGTCTACGCGTATGACTTAGTTTGTTTCAGTGTTCATGGACGTAGTATGTTAGCCACAGTGGTGTTGTTATAACAGCTAGAAAATAGAAATTTGTTTTTATTTCTGCAAGATTTTAGACAGCCAGATAGTATATTAATTTCAGTTTATCAGTTTGATATTTCAATTTCTGTACAACATCATTTTTTCGCAAAGCTTCATTTTTCCTATGAAATTGCCCTACTATAGCATTACATTTTATTTCAACCAGCCAGCAAAGTTATTTTCTAAATAGCCAATATTTTTCCTTACTAAGTGCTTGAGACCCACTCGCTGGGTCTAAGCTCATTTTGAGTTTAGACTCAACCCTCTATTATTAAATATTATTTACAGACACATCTGAGAAGGAGGCATAGAAGAGGCGAGGGAATGAATTATGTTTTTGCGGCTAGTGTTGGGACATTCACTCTATTCCTGTGACATTGCAGCACATTTTTGTACTACAGATAAATAGTCAGTACCCAGAAAGACATGATGTTTTGTGAAGTAAAAAGAACAGTTGTATCTGGACTTATAATAGTAGATGATGGTTGTACATAAGAAACAATGTATGTGTTTGGTACTGCGAATGTGGATTATACTTTGGATGGTTGTGGTGGTTAATTGTTAAAGGAGAATTTTATGCAAAAGTTTTATAAAGATTATTTCAGGTACAGGGCAGCGTTTGGGAGTCCATAAAATAGAGGAATTGTTGTCGGATTTTTTTAAACATGCTAATTACGATAAAGATGATCAGATTGTTTTAAATGTCGCGCTCGTCTCGGCTAGCGGGGTGGGTCGTGACAATTCTGGTGGTATCAGAGCAATGGTTTATAAAATTTGATCAAACTTGATATTCGAAGTTGATATATGAATACATCGGTGATTACGATTTATGTATTGGATTTCAATATGAAATGGAAATGATATTGGAAGTAATGATATTTTTGATGTTGAGTATTTATCTTAATTTTGACATGAGATTTGAGGATTCATAATTTTGAGAAGAGCTAATTAAGGAATTTTATTTATGTAGGACACAATGGCAGCCGAACAACCTTCTCAGACCTCACAAGGACCAAGTGGTGGACATGATGGGAGTAATAATAACAATATGCAAGAGACCTTGGCATTAATAGCCCAGACCTTGGGAAGCATGGCTGCTCGATCGATGAGACCGCCTGAATTTGAAAATCAGTTGCAATTTGAGCATGTTCGGAAATTAGGTGCAAAAGATTTTGTTGGCACGACAGATCCGAAGGTGGCAAGAGACTGGTTCGAACACATAGAGAAGATATTTGAATTGATGGAGTGTACTGAAGCACAAAAGTTGAGATATGCAATATTTCTGTTAAAAGAAAATGCTGATGACTAGTGGAAATCAGTGAAGATGAAGTACACCAATCCATCTGAGATTACTTGGCAGATATTTGAAAAAGAATTCAATGAAAAATATTATCCGAGAGTATATCAAGAAGATCAATGCAAAGAATTCTTATTTCTTACTCAGGAGAGTTTTTCTGTTGATGAATATGAGAAACGCTTTACGGAATTATTAAAGTTTGCAGCCTCTTTAGTGAAAACTGAAGAAGATAAATGTCGGCGTTTCGAGGATGGACTTCACATAGATATTAAGTCAATGATCTCAGCCAATGGATTTACCGAGTATGGTAAATTAGTGGAAGCTGCACATAGATCTGAACGTGTGATGCAGGAAAGACAAAGGTGTAATGATCAGAATAGGAAAAGATTTGGGGAAAGACCACCATGGAGAGGACCCGAGAACAAAGTTAGAAGAAATTTTGAAAATCCAAGGCAATACAACTTATCTGCTCAAAGATATAGGGGAAGTCAAATGGGTAGATTTGCTCCAGAAAATTCTAGAAATGCAGGATTTTCTTATCCTCAATGTACCATCTGTGGGAAGCGTCATCCGGGAGAATGTCGCAGTGGATCGTCAGGTTGCTATAATTGTGGACACACAGGCCATGTACGCCGAAATTGCCCAAATCTTATATCAAACTGGGGAAATGCAAGGACACCAGAATATCCATGCTAGGGCCATAACTCAAGAACCCCAACCAAAGAAAGAAGAAAGGAGAAATGATATTATAAAGAAAGGGAATAAAAAACCACAAAATCAGGGAAAAGCTTTTGCGATGACACTCCAAGAAGCCATCTCTGCTGAGGATGTGGTCTCAGGTACCACTGTTATTTTTGGCAGAAATGCCTATACCCTTATTGATTCTGGTGCCAGTCATTCATTTATTTCTCGAAAATTTTCTGTGTTTGCGGATAAAGAAATGGGTATACTTGATCATGCATTATCAATCTCCTTACCTAAAGGAGAGCCTGAGATTGTTTGGAATGTCTTTAAAGACTATTTGATAGAGATTGGTGGAGGTCGGGTGATTCTGAATCTTATCCCTATGGAAATTAAAGAATTTGATGCCATTATAGGAATGGACTGTTTAACATCATACCATGCTTTACTAGATTGCTTTCAGAAGAAAGTTTTTTTTCGAATGCCAGGCGAGACAGACTTTACATTCTATGGAGAAAGAAGTGTATATCCTACCCGCGTCATTTCTAACATAGTGACACACAAATTACTCAGGAAAGGATATTCATCTTTTGTTGCCCTAGTATACAATACAAAAGCAGAAACTATATGCTTAGAAAATATCCCAATAGTGAAAGAATTTCCTGAAGTATTTCCTGATGAACTACCGGGACTTCCTCCAGATAGAGAAATTGAATTCAATATTGACTTGATACCCGGTACCACCCCAATTGCATTGACTCCTTATAGAATGGCTCCAGCTGAACTCAGGGAACTTAAGATCCAATTACAAGAATTAACAGATAAGGGATTTATTCAGTCTAGTATTTCTCCGTGGGGGGCTCCTGTTCTTTTTGTTAAAAAGAAAGATGGTTCTTTGAGACTTTGTATTGATTATCGAAAGTTGAATCGAGTGACCGTACGCAATAATTATCCTCTTCCTCGAATAGATGATTTGTTTGATCAATTGCAAGGGGCTTCTTTATTCTCAAAGATCGACTTGCGATCAGGCTATCATCAATTGAAGATTAAAGCCGAAGATGTCCCTAAAACAGCTTTTCGGACTCGTTACGGACATTATGAATTTTTGGTGATGCCTTTTGGGTTGACAAATGCTCCTGCTGCATTTATGGATTTAATGAACCGGGTATTCCATCCTTTCCTGGATAAATTTGTGATCGTGTTTATTGATGACATTTTGGTATACTCGAAGTCAGAGGAAGAACATAAAGATCATTTGAGGATTGTATTACAGACGTTGAAGGACCATCAGTTATTTGCAAAATTTGATAAATGTGAGTTTTGGTTGCATAAGGTTGCATTTCTAGGACACGTTATCTCAGGAGAAGGTATATCTGTAGATCCAAGTAAAATAGAGGCAATTCTGAACTGGAGACAACCCGCTAGCGTATCTGAGATTAGAAGTTTTCTTGGCTTAGTAGGATACTATAGAAGATTTGTGGAGAATTGTTCGAGAATTGTAGCGCCATTGACAAGATTGACTAGAAAGGAAGTAAAATTTGTCTGGGAGGATGAATGTGAAGAGAGTTTTCAGGAACTTAAGAATCGTCTGACCTCAGCTCCTATTCTTAGCCTTCCTTCTGGGAATGGCGGATTTATAATTTATAGCGATGCATCACGTCAAGGTTTGGGATGTGTTTTAATGCAGAATGGAAAGGTGATTGCATATGCTTCTAGACAACTTAAGCCGCATGAGCTGAATTATCTCCTACTCATGATTTGGAATTAGCCGCAGTAGTATTTGCCTTGAAAATTTGGAGACACTATTTATATGGTGAGACATGTCAGATTTTTACTGACCATAAGAGCTTGAAATATATATTCTCTCAAAAAGAATTGAATCTTAGACAGAGAAGATGGTTGGAATTGATAAAAGATTACGACTGTACTATTGAGTACCATCCCGGAAAAGCAAATGTAGTAGCGGATGCTCTTAGTCGGAAGTCTAGGGGTGCATATGTTAAGGCTGAACAACATTCATTATTGTCACATTTAAGGGCACTACGTGCAAACCTGACAGTACATGATTCTGGGATTTTATTGGCTACCCTACAGGTTAGGCCTATATTATATGATAAAATACGAGAGGCTCAAGAATCTGATCAAGAAATTAAAAGAATACAAGGAAAAGTGGAGAATGGAGAATTGCCTGATTTCATGATAAATGAGCATGGAGTACTATTTTTCAAGCAAAGACTGTGTCTCCCACAACTTACAGAGCTTAGAACAGAAATTCTTGAGGAAGCACATAACTCTATGTATGCAATGCATCCAGGAAGCACAAAAATGTATAGAACATTGAAACCATGCTATTGGTGGTCAGGAATGAAAAGAGAGATTGCAGAATATGTATCTAGATGTTTGATTTGTCAACAAACTAAACCAGAACATATGCGACCAGCTGGTGCATTGCAACCTCTCCTGATACCAGAGTGGAAATGGGAACATATTACTATGGATTTCGTTACTGGATTTCCCAGGACTCGTCGAGGTCATGATGCGATATGGGTAGTTGTCGATAGATTGACCAAATCTTCTCATTTCTTAGCAGTTAATATGACATATACATTGGATCGTTTGGGTAAAATTTTTGTGGATGAAATAGTAAGGTTACATGGAGCACCTGTGTCAATTATATCTGATAGAGATCCTCGCTTTACATCTAGATTTTGGCCTAGTCTACATAAAGCAATGGGTACAAAATTAGCTTTCAGCACAGCTTTTCACCCACAAACTGATGGGCAGTCTGAGCGAACTATTCAAACTTTGGAAGATATGCTTAAAGCTTGTGCATTATGTTTTAAAGATAGTTGGGACGAACATCTATCGCTTATGGAGTTTGCTTATAATAATAGCTATCAGGCGAGTATTGGGATGACGCCATATGAAGCCCTATATGGTAGAGCATGCAGAACTCCTATTTGCTGGAATGAAGTAGGAGAGCGTAAATTGGTCCAACCGGAACTAGTACAAAATACAGTGGAGAAAATTGAAGAAATTAAGAAAAACTTGAAAACTGCACAAGATAGGCAGAAAAGTTATGCCGATAAGAGAAGAAGAGATTTAGAATTTCAAGTAGGTGATCAAGTATTTTTACGCGTATCTCCGTGGAAGGGTATAATTAGATTCAGAAAGAAGGGAAAACTAAGCCCACGATACATTGGTCCGTATGAAGTTACAGAAAGAATTGGCAATGTAGCATATCGCCTTCGACTTCCATCAGAGTTAGTTAGGATACATGATGTTTTTCATGTTTCTACTCTTCGGAAATATATTCCAGACCCATTGCATGTTATAGAACCACAAGAAATACAATTGAAAGATGACCTTTCCTATAAAGAGATTCCAATACAAATTTTAGATTACAAAGTTCAAGAACTTCGGACAAAAAGGATACCACTGGTAAAAGTTCTTTGGAGGAGTCATGCAATAGAAGAAGTCACGTGGGAGAGAGAATAGGAGATGCAATCTCAATACCCACACTTATTCTCAAATGAGCAAAGGTACGTATTCGAGGACGAAATTTATTTTTAAGTTGGGGAGTATTGTGACATCCGTATTTGACACGTGGGTTCTTTTTAAGCTGCTCAACAGGCACTGGTGGGATACGGTAGAGAACATGATATATATATATATATGTATTTATTTATTCTTGTAATTCTTTTATTTTATGTTCACGTACATCAACCATATTAATTTGAGGTAGAGAATACAATAAAATATATAATGATATAATAATAACCCAAAGATGAGGTCGGCAATATCAAAGGTTATTAAGAACTAGAATGTTCTACTATGGACTAAGATTGGTATCGCATGGGGTGGGATATACGTGTTGCAACTCCATTAAGTTTTCTCAAATTCTCTGGTAACGTGGATGGAGTTGAGAAAGTAAGGGATATTATATAACGTTATTCACAAATATAACATCTTACTTCACTATGCAACGGATGTGATCGACTTCTTCGGTAACAAGGGGAAGCCATTGAAGGACGACTGCAAGGTGAGTTAAGCTGTAACTTGTACAAGTTTATTCACTTGCATCAACTTAGATTTTTTATATCCTGTAAATCAGACCTGAGAGGGGAATACGCATAGAATTAGGGAGAGCATATGGACAAGGGATTTGTACAAATTTTCCATTCTCATGCAGCATGGGTCTTGCTATCATGACCAATTAAATTAATTTTATTCTTCATAGTATAGATTCATAGAAGATTAAATTACAGGTGTATACATTGGAGTGATGTCAAATGGTTAGATGAATCATTAGGTTAGAAATATAATTTAGATAAATATAAATCACATGGTAGGGATGGAAACAGCAAGGCAAATAAAAGTTAAGAGAGAAATCTTAGTTTAACGAATATGTCTATATAGATTAATTTAGAATTTGTTTCAAGATATACACAACTAAATAACTAATGGAGAGGGTAATTGAAGATAATACTAACGTGGAGGCTATATGTAACCCCTGCTAATTAAACCGCAAATTTTTTTAGGAAAAGTTGCGAGACCAGTGAAGGATTGGAGATTTTTGTGAACTGTTGAATACGTGCCATAATTCCATGTGAGTGGTTTCAAGCCTATTTTAAGATATAATCCCTATTTCATAGATACATTTCAATATTTCAGTTTGAGATGCCTTTTGATTATGCTATGTACATGTATAGTTTAGTTTGGTAATTAAATAAGCTGGTTTTTGTCCAAGATGATGGCAGCTTAGTGAAGTTGGTATTGTGCGCAAGCTTAATGTATGGTAGAAAAGCTTAGTTTCATGTTTCAGTATTCATTTATGTCGTTTAATACTACAGAAGTTTCCAGATTAATACAGAAAAGTTCAGTATGATGATACGATTCAGAGATCATAGATTTATCAGTTTACAATTATATTACTATGGGTCAAAAAAAAATATGTCAGAATAATGACCACCTCAGTAGCTCTCAGACATGGTCATGAACTAGCCATCAGATATGGTGATGTCATCAGATATGACCCTGAAACATGCCATCAGATATGGCAACCGTCAGATATGATTCAGAGGACTTTGGGTCCGCATTTTGTATACATATAGGCTTTGGGCCGTATGCAGAGTGTTCTTTAGCCTTTGGGGTTGTCTACGCGTATGACTTAGTTTGTTTCAGTGTTCATGGACGTAGTATGTTAGCCACAGTGGTGTTGTTATAACAGCTAGAAAATAGAAATTTGTTTTTATTTCTGCAAGATTTTAGACAGCCAGATAGTATATTAATTTCAGTTTATCAGTTTGATATTTCAATTTCTGTACAACATCATTTTTTTCGCAAAGCTTCATTTTTCCTATGAAATTGCCCTACTATAGCATTACATTTTATTTCAACCAGCCAGTAAAGTTATTTTCTAAATAGCCAATATTTTTCCTTACTAAGTGCTTGAGACCCACTCGCTGGGTCTAAGCTCATTTTGAGTTTAGACTCAACCCTCTATTATTAAATATTATTTACAGACACATCTGAGAAGGAGGCATAGAAGAGGCGAGGGAATGAATTATGTTTTTGCGGCTAGTGTTGGGACATTCACTCTATTCCTGTGACATTGCAGCACATTTTTGTACTACAGATAAATAGTCAGTACCCAGAAAGACATGATGTTTTGTGAAGTAAAAAGAACAGTTGTATCTGGACTTATAATAGTAGATGATGGTTGTACATAAGAAACAATGTATGTGTTTGGTACTGCGAATGTGGATTATACTTTGGATGGTTGTGGTGGTTAATTGTTAAAGGAGAATTTTATACAAAAGTTTTATAAAGATTATTTCAGGTACAGGGCAACGTTCGAGAGTCCATACTAAGACTAAGGGCTCTCCCACTTAAAATATAGTCTATCTATCGAATAGATATTTTTACAACAATTACATACATGTCCATGTAGATGACTATTAAACTTTAAGATCAAATTTTCCAGTCTTCTAAAACATAGGCAACCAATTACAAATGTCATTAGAAGAATGAGATACATTTATTAGACTTTGATCTTATCCAATAATCAAGTCAATATCAATTATTACATGTATATATATAATTATTCCGATGCACTATGTGAGTCCTTCTTAAGGATCCTAGATAGTATAGATAGTTACATTATCAGTAAGTTGGCTTATTGGAGTATTGGTATTTATCCAACTCTTTGGATGTCATATGAAAATTACAGAAGTACAGTAAACTCCTTGACTTTCCTTCTGATATGGGTCAGGCCCATGCTTCCACTACGCTTCCTTCATCTATAAGCAACCATTGCTTAAGAAAAAGAATCTCTTATATTGAACTCAAAAGATCTAAATATAAGAGTATTTCGACATTTATATATGTTTCATTCAATTCATATAATATGGATATTATGAAGATTCATGGATAACTTGAGTATAGACAGTAGAATGATGACACTCATCATATCTACATCCATCTTAACTCTTAAAGACTTTGGTTCATATAGGTAATCAAACATTTTTGAGTCATTATATCTTATAGAGCCACCATTCTGTATGATGCAGTGAACCGTGTCATTCAGAATTAAGTGTCGAGAGCACATATGTATGTCATAACATCTTTTTAGATTTTATAAGGATAAATTGACTATTACAATCATCATCGACATATCACTTCTAAAGTATATTCTACGAAAAATCAAGACTATAAAGATATAAAAACCCTAGGGGTGTTGCCCTATTGTCTATTTAATTGTCAGTCCTCATTATTATGAGGAAAACTTATACATCTGACGAGTCCCTAAATACGGTAATTAATTCGTATTCGTTGTTATACGTGTATTTAGCAATTCAGTCAGAACCGAGAGAAGATCTCCGTGAAGAGTGTCTCGGCTTAAATTTATATCCCGGGCAAGTCCGGGGTCGAACACAGGGAGGCAAAGGAACAACTTGGGGTTAGTTTGAAGACTTAGATCTTGATTTCCAAATGTGGTTTTTTTATATTTTTTAATGCAAAATGAATGCCAAAAAAAGATGCGAGTGAATTAAGACACTAAGAAAACACACAACAAGGCCAAATTAATTTAAATGTCAAATTAGTCCAATTTAGCCAAATTATATTTTTTTCTAGAATCCTAATCCAGTGATGAACACAAAACACATCTTTTGTATTTTTATGAATTAAAATGCAACAATGAAAAATGCACACTTTTCATGGGTTTTTTTCGCAATTTATCATACAAACAGTAAGCAAAAATGATGAAAAATTTACTGGAATGAAAACATGATGCATGGAAGCTACGGTAATATTTTTGGAATTTTTTGACAAAATATGAATTTTTTATGGATTTTTTAATGAAATCAGAGTGACAGTGAGTAAATAATTCCTAATTAATCCACAATGTCAAATTAACACGATTGCGAATTATCCTAAGAAGATATTTCCATATAGAATCCAGGAGATTTGAAATTTCGCAAAAAAGATATACGTGGATTTAATTAAAAATCAAATACTAAAAACACTTCACAATTTTTTTAGGCACAGGACAACTCCACTTTGGATGAAATTTGGACAGTATCTCAATCACATATCAAGGCATCATATGTAATTTTTGTGCAATTTTTAGAGCAACCGTGTGTGTGATCAATTTAAGAACACTGATTGAGTAAAATAGCCAGAATTTAAGTTAAACAATTTTAATTAATTACCCATGTAGCATAAAAATCCAAATAAATATTTAGAATGTACACAATTAGTTGCTCAACACAATACCATTTTTCATTAAATAAAAAGATGCAATACTGAAGTCCAAATTTAAGTACGAACACAGGGGTATCCGTGCAAAATAAGAAATTGAAAATGCAATACAAACCACACACAGGGACTCGATTGTAATGTTAGAAACATGAAATATAACCACTGCAATTTTCACGAAATAAAAAAATTCAACCTTCTTCTTCCTTCCTCTTGCTGGGGGCACGGGTGAAGAACCCAACTCGGACGGCGGCGGAGAGCGGCTCAAGAGGGCGCGGCGGCGTGAAAGGGGGACGGCGGAGGCTGGCCGACGCGCGGAGGTGCGCGCGCGGCGTGGTGGAGGAGGTCGGCGGGCCGCTGGGCGGCGTCGGTGGCGACGAGGGATGGCGCCGCCCGCGGCAGGCGGGGGGCGGTGAAGCAGCTCGTGGCGGGCGGAGGGCGGCCGTAGAAGAGAGGGGAGGCCGCGGGGCGGCGCCGCCGCTGGCTGCTGTGCTGCGCGCGGTCACGGCGGCGTGGGGGCGGCCCGCTGCTTGGTGGAAGTTGGCGACGGTGGTGGGGCACTTCCCACTGCTGCTGCCGTGTTTTTTTTTTATTTTTTTAATTTAATTTATGCTGTTAAAAAAATGTTTTTTGTTTTAATTTTTTATTTTTTTAAGTTTTATTTAAACAGAAAATGAAATGAGGGTGGAAAAAATGTGATGATGATGGGTTTGATAAATATAAACAAATGGAGGATGTGTGGGAGGATGTGTGGTGATATGAAGTGTTAAAAAAATAAGAGAATATAACAATGATGATGAAGTGAGACGAAAAATACCTAAGATGGAAACTGTCGCCTATGGAGTGCTTACGAGAGCACGGTCTTCGCTCGAATCGCCGGCGCGCGATGAGCTCGAGCAGCGCGCGGTTGCGGCTGCGATGTTGGCCAAAAAGCCAACGGATCTCACCGGAGAGAGGGCTGTCGTCGCTCGACCGCGGTTGCGTCGCTGTCACTGATTCAACTCTGGGAACTAGGCTCTCCTCACATAAAGATGGATCAAAGGCAAATTGAGGAGGATGGGATGTATATGTAGATGATGAAATGAGAGGTTATTAAAATGGTGGGAGGTTATTTTATTAATGGAGTTGAATGGGAAGTTTAAAAAATGGTGGGGTTGAATGGAAGTTGATGGTAGGATGAGTTGAATGGTGGTTATTGTAGAGAATGTAAAATAAATAAATAAATGAAATAAAGTAGGCTACTTTAATTACAATAGAATAAAAAACAAGAAAATAAATAGTGGAGAATTTACAAGGGAATACATACAACATATACAATTTTTTGTTTACTTTTCTAATTTGTATTTTTTTATCTTTTTAATAAGAGATATTTACAACAGAAAAATACTATAAAATAATATAATTAAAATACAACACAACAATGATAAAATAAAAAAAATGAGGAAAGAATGAATATATACAAAATATACAATGTACATCTAGGTCCCAAAACCCAACTTTTACAAATGAGCTCCGATTTTAATGAAACCACTTCCGTTGGATAGATAATTTTCTAATTTGAACTTTAAAAGTGAGTTTGGTGAATTTGGAGTTCATACGGAGCGGGAATTTGGTTTGGAAGTTGGTCTTTACGGCTTTTTCCCTTTGGGATCTAGGAGCATTTATTTGAGGCAAAATTTGTTTGGTATTTTTGTATTTTTATACAAAGAGAGGAGGTCCGCCTTTCTCCTTGTATATATATTGGGGCAGTTAGAGAGTTTTGGCAAGTTCTTGATGATTGTGCCATTGATCATTCCGGATTGACTATAGAGATTGAGAACGCATTTTCGATTCCCTCTATAAACTGCATTTCTGTTTCAAGACAGGAGGTTCTAGTTTGAATTTGAATGACTATGAGGTTTCCATAATCACTATATAATAATTGGTGTTATGAACAAGTTTGGAGAAAGACATAGCCAAAAAGGAGTTGAAATGAATTTATTAAAAATACATGAAGTTTTGGGCTATTTACATGTATAAAACTCCTTTATTTTTGCGGCTTTTATATGTAATTTATTTTGTACAATCTAATATACATTAATTAGTGTGTTTTATTTACAAGAGTCATTTTGTTAATTTATTGATTTTATGGACATTTTTATGGGATTTTACTTGAGGATTTTGCTAAGATCAAGATATTGAGATGATGAATCGTGGATTCATCAACATTGCAACCACATACATTATGTGTCCAACTGCAAGTACAATTCATGAGATATTACTGGTTATTATTGAGTTTGTATTGAGTGGGTTTAATGAAGATTATCGTAAATAAGATAATTTACATAAATATATAATTTACTTTTGATTTGGAATTTTTATATGAAAGCTGTCTTGCCTTGTCAACACTGAAAGTTCATTCCCTTAATCACTTTCAATGTAAGAGATATACCTACCATTATATCTCAAGCAAGATATGGGATCTCCTTCCTTATCTTTATTACATCCCAATAATATGAGAACATGTAACTCGGATAAAAAGAAGCAGGAGCACATTCCTCCTTGCAAGTCCAACTTACATTCCCAATTTGGTCTTTAACACCCGGGCCCACCACCCCTAAGGTGATATTGACCCGTCATTAATTGAACCAACCATCAACTTAAATAGCACTCGCTATGCGCAATCCAATATCACCCCAATAATATGAGGACCCGATATTGGGGTCACTATGCATACAACCTTACTCTTTTGAGAAGCATAGAGCCCGATCTAGATGTGCTTTTATGCAGGAGCTGTCATTCAGACATGCGTCTCCTACATACAGTCCCTGGTGACGGAACCATTCACCTTGATGAGAGATCATGGATGTCACTTATGTGATCCTCTATATCATATTCAAATTATAATTAATTATTATGTTTCATATTCATATTATTAATTATTCCAAGGGAAATTACAACTCTATTCATAATAGTGTATGTAAATTTTAATTGTATCTAATTAATTTATTTATATTAAATCAGTTATCAATCTAATCAATCAACCAACAAAATTGATTGTTACTTGAAGTATGGTATTATTTCAAAAATACATATTATTCTTATCTTAATAATTAGAAAAATACATCATGATCCCTTCAAGCATTATCCCTTCCTTACCCATTGTCATGGCCAGTATCGACGGGAGTGGAACAGACCCTCACGGAGCAACCTGCTACTCCAACGCTCCTCGAATAGATACCATATTCACCTCAGATCAGGATAATACCAATTGATCACTTTGTACTTGAGATGATAATCGGTCTTTCAACCGAAGTTATACCATATATAATATTCATCAAAAATCTTTTGAAAATTATATAAGGAGATTTGCTAAACAAATCCCCAATACTGTTCAAATAACTATATTTGTTGAAAGCTTCATGTAACCAATTGTGATCAAGATTAATTATCTTATCATATTTGGTTATGGAAATATCATTTAAGAAAATAATCATCATCAAATATTTCACAAATATTCATCAATAATTATTTCAGGGAATTAACCATTAGTTTTACCTATTGATTAAATGAAAATCACAAAGTTCTTGATTGGGAAAGTAATTTTTAATAGTGACCCTCACTTATCAAAATTAGCATATCTCAATCAATAATCCAAATTATGCAAAAAAATTCCATAGTTTGCTAATTTGATTTACAACAGAATCTAAGTAATTTCCATGCATTTCTAGGCATTTCAAAATATAATTAACTCTTTAATTACGTCAAGATTCGTCATCCCCAAAATAATGGATACATGTTCATTAGATCATAACCTGAGCAAACTGATTCCAAATCACGCAAACTCAAATCCCAAGGTTTTCCTATTAAATGGGGAATATAATCCAAATGATAAATTTGTATTTAAAAAATTTAAATAAGGCATAAAATCACATAAAACAAGGTTGCGTGAACAAAATGCGATAAAATTTCACAAATCACAATGAGCCCAAGTCATCCTAGGTTTATGGATCGTATCCGAACCTCTGACCTAAGGCTCTGATACCACTTGAGGGATATGAGGAGATATCTAAGTGCATCATGGAAGAGTGAGGATCACGATCGGGAGAAACTAGTCTCACTAGTTGCTCGAGGCAACGGAATTTAAAATTTTTAATTCGATGAAACTACATGATCCAAGAACACTTATTGGATCATTTCATATAAACCACAAATAAGTATTAGGTTTACCTCTTGAAGCATGGTTGCGATCGAGTCACTAAATGAAGAGACCACCTGTCTAAAATCCGATCCGCGGAGAAGACGCTTGCGAGCGCGTTGATGAAACGATGTTGATGATCCAAGTAGAGAATCTCCTGATCTCGTCACATGAGATCCGACGTATTCTTCATGAGGGAGGCACATCAAAGGAGATGGAGATCCACAAGCAATAATCTGGCAGCATAACGATGATGTGGCGACGATGGTGACTTTCTCTAGGGCTCCATAGTGGACGACCACAATGAGAGAGAGAGAGGTTGGAGTGTAGAGTGATAGAATATGGATGTTGTAACTGTTGTTGTTTCTCTTATTGTTGTTGTAACTTGAAGAGCAAGGGGTGTCTCTTCTTATATTGCATTTTGGGAGTTCAAGGATCACAGTCCATGGACTACACAACTTCAATGGATGAGAATGATTTGTGTTTCTTTCAATGTCTAAGATTTTGTTGTAAAAAACAACATTAATTAATTTAATTTAGATTAAATATATATTGAAAAATCAATATAAATCAATCCTAAATCAAATAAAACAAGCATGGTGATTCATGGATGGATATTGCCTCCTTCCATAAGATGGACGGACGGTTTCCTAATAGGAGATTGTGGCCATCCACCCTCCCAAGTACAAAGGTGGTTGTCTCATGTAATCTCATGATATTACATTATTCCACGGAAATATTCGATATTTACAACAATACTAGTTGCAAATTATTCTACAAAATTAATTCATAATTATTTTGTGAATATTGCAATCATGCCATTCGAAAAATATGAATCACATTCACAATCCTAAATAAAAATGTAAATTATATTTTCAATTAATTGTCCAATGTGAATCCAATTCACATTAACATTTAAATTGTAAATGTTATTTACAAATAGCTCTCTCTAATATATTATAAATTACATTAATATATATGATTAATATAGATAGTGTTGTGCACAATATTCATTTCTATGATAATTAAATCACATTTAGCCATCTTGGATCTCTATTTTCATGTTCTCAAATAATATGACTCACATTCACACTATTCACATCTTTGATAATTAAATCACATTTAATTATCTTAGATAACTCTCCTTATAATATGAATCAAATTCATATTATTCATCATAATTAAAAAATATTTAATTATAAATTTTCTCAATTCTCAGATACATATATCAATAATGGAATTATCCTAAAGTCTTTCAGGGATAATGTGCTTTCTCCGCAGATACTTGGAGATAAGGAAAGGGTGATTGTATTGTTCCACATATAGTGACTTGGATATTGAGATCAAATCTCAAATCCAGATCTTGGGGACTTTCTATATATGCTTAATTTTAAATCAAAACCGTAGATCCAATCTTCTCATTGCATCTGAATCACATTCAGATCAGTGACCAACACTAGGATAAAGATTAGATCACTTCCCTATTTAGAGGAGTCACTAAAATCCATACCCGTTTCAACACTCCCTAGGAATAGAAGCATCATGGTTATACAATCGTTTATGATCACATCACCCTCAGGTATTCCTAATTCATGTACATCCTGCATACTGGAAGACCTACATTAAAACCAAAGTTCTATATCTCTTTTAGACTCTCTCCTTCAAGGTTTTATCATTAAATTTCTCATTCAATCATTCGGAGTCGATATCGATCATATACTTTCCAAAAGCATATATCATACATAGGTGTTGATCATATACTTTCCAAAAGCATATATCAAACCTACAAATTCAGTCAAGCTTCCAAAGCGAGACGACCGTACACGGAATTTGATTCTTCCAAATATATCATGAGTGAGCTCATGTCTTTCGGTTCAGTAAATGAACATGTATGATCCCTTTGAGAGGTCGTATTGCTCATATACCCTTCTATGCGTACCAATACATCGGTGTATAGACCTTGATTATGTCATCAACCTATTGGTTTGCTAAATGTACATACTCAGACATATAGTAACACATCTGTCTTCGATCAGATGATGCATGCCTATATCGTGACACCATACAACATTGGTATTTGTTTATCTCAATCTCGTTGAGTCAACTATTTGACCTAACTTATCTAACACCTCCAACTATTCCTATGCACAGGACCTGCATCAAGAGGTCGGTTATATATCATCCTTTAGAGAAAGGATTGCCATCTCCTTCTTAGGCTGGAGATGATTTATTAGTAGTCATTTGACGGTGCTCAATGATTCCTCAATCTAACTCTTTAGATTTTCATCCAAGCACCGGCCTCTATGATTCAACAATTGAATCATCAACTTTATGATACTTAAGATGACCATGGTACATAACCCTAATTGTACGAAGGGACATATTATGAAAATTAATTATTCTTCATTTCATATCAATGAATGATATTCACAATAACATTTATTGCATTATTGTTCACCGTGGGATCACATGTCCAACAAAAGGGATGATGACCAGTGTTACGATTTGGCTATCTCTTACCTTCGAAATAAAATATCTTGGAGAAGCCTCTTATATCTTGGTTCTGAAGGTTTTCAGAAACATAGTTAAGAGGATTTTGGGATTGTCACAAAATGAGTACATTAAGAAGATCCTTGAATGTTTCTATATGAAGAATTTCAAGAAAGGCTTCCTTCCCTTAAGACATGGCATTCACCTATCTAAAACGATGGCTCGTTAAAGTGTTGAGGATAAGAAAACCATATCTAGATGCCCATATGCATCAGTTGTGAGAAGCCTATTGTACGACATGTTGTGCACAAGGCCATACACTCAATGGGAGTGGTAAGCCGTTACCACTCCTGCTATGGAGAGCAATACTCAAATGCAGTAAAGAACATCTTTAAGTATATAAGACATACACAAGATTACATCTTGGATAATGGAGATTATGATCTCCAAGTCTTTGGATGCACAGATTCATACTTCCGGTCGGATATTGATGATAAAAGTCAACATCATGGTTTATGTTCCTATTGAATGGTGGTGTCGCGACCTAGAGAAGCAAGAAGCATGGCACTATAGTCGATTCAATAATAGAAGACGAATACATTTCTGTATCGAATGTTGCAAATGAAGTGGTGTGGTTGGGCAAGTTCATCCTAGAGCTTGACATAGTTTCCTATGATACTCCTATCCCACTATTCCACGATAATATAGGAGCCATAACTCAAGTGAAGGAACCCAAATGACATCAAAAGAGAAAGCACGTGGAAAGGAAATACCACATCATTAAGGAGATTCAAAAGTGTGGTGACATCATCATCACTAATTTATCCTCTCCTAACAATGTTACTGATCCCTTACCAAACCTTTGACTCAAAAGTATTATATCCAGCATGTGATGATCATGGGTATATGTATTGTGCATGAATAGTTCTGAAGGTTAATGGGAGATTATTAACCATATAATCTGGAGGCGAACCATTTCTACAATAAATGTAATTGTAATCTTTGATATATCAATAAATGTTAATGATTTATTTTCACTCAATGTCTGAGATTAAATGAATGGATGCACTATAATGTCTCTTAGTACAATTAAGATTATGTACCATGGCTATCTTAGTGATATTGCAGTTGTTGATTCAATTGTTGAATCATAGAGGTTGATGCTTGGATAGTTAGTGCATGGATGAATATCTAAAGAGTTAGATTTATGACTCATCAAGCCTCATCAAATGATTTCTAAAAGATGATCTCCAGCTTGGAAAGGAGATGGCAATCCTTCTTTATAGGTTGATATCTAACCAACCTCTTGATGCAGGTCATCTACGTAGGAATAGAGACTCGAATGTGTCAGATAAGTTAGGTCAAAGGGTTGACTTAATGAAATCAAGATAACCAAGATCAATGTCTTATATTGTCACGATATAGGCATGCATCCTATGTCGGAGACGGATGTGTTGCTATATGTCTGAGTATGTACATTTGGCAAACTGATAGGTTGGCCTAATCAAGGTGTATACATCAGAAAGCTATTGTGCATATGAGTGCATATAGTAATATGATCTCTCAAAGGGATTATACAAGTTCACTTGTGAATCAGAAAATATGATCTCACTTATGAAGTATTGGGACCAATCATATTCTATTCATAGTCATATTACTTTAGAAGAATGACATGAATTTGTAGGTATGATATATGCTTTTGGAAAGCATATGATTGATACCAACTCCCAATGATCGAATGAGAAAATTAATGATAAAACTCTGAAGAAGACAATATAAAATAGATTTGAATCTTTGAATTTATTCTAAGTCTTTCGGTATGCAGGATGTAAGCGTATTAGGATTACTCGAGGGTGATGTGATCATAAACAATTGTATAACCATGATGCTTCCACTATAAAGGAGTGATAAAACAAATCTGGATTTTAGTGACTCCTCTTAGTAGAGAAATTGAATCTTAGTCCAAGTGTTTGGCATTGATCCGAATATGATTCAGATGCAATGAGAAGATTAATATCGTTGTGAGGTCCCCGAGATCTATATTTGAGATGTCATCTCAACATCCAAGATTATACATGGAACATACAACCTCCTTGTCCTTATCTCCAAGTATCCGTAGAGAAAATGCATTATTCTTTAAAGAGTTCAAGACTAATTCCATTGATAAAATGTATATCGAAGCATTGAGAAATGGATAATAATTATGATTTAATTATCATGAATAATGTGAATGTGATTCATATTTATTATATGTATGAGAATGATGATATGAGATAAGTAAATATGATTTAATTATAATGGATATGAATAATGTGGATAGTACTATCGGTATTAATTATATATATTATAAACATGATTTGTAATATATTTGAGAAAGCTATTTGTAAATAGTATTTACATATTAAATGTTGTTGTGAATTGGATTCACATTTGACAATTAATTGAAATTTACATTTTATTTTAGGTGTGTGAATAAGATTCATAATTTTCGATGGTATGATTGAAACTATCACAAAATAATGTAGAATTAATTTTTTGAAACAATATACAATAAGAGTTGTTACATATAATGAAAGATTATGTGAGATATAAGATCTCATATAATAGGAATGAGGAGGTCTCCTTCCATAATGGGATGATATACGACCACACTTGATTTAGGACTCAAGGTGGATATACCCCCTTAATTCGAAGGAAGCTTTCCTCCTTCCTGATCCTTCATGGTATACTGATTTGATTGAATTAATTTATATTGATGATTATTCAATACATTTTTAATTTATCTAAATTAATTGTTGTATGTTTTACAACAAAATCATGACCATTGAAAGAAACATAAATCAATCTCGACCATTGATTTTGTATTGTTTATGGATTGTTGTGATCCATGGACTCCCAAACTAATATAAAAGAAGAGGCAATCCTAGCTCTTCTTTTACATCATAGAATTCAGAAGCACTTTCTCTCATCATCTTCATTATCATCATCATCATCATCATGCACCCCCTCTTTAATATGGTCGTCCACTTTTCGATGTAGAGAGGATCACCGTTGTCGCTACGTCGTTGTGCTGCGTCATCTACTGTTCGTGGATCTTCATCCTCCTCAACGCTTCTTGTACACGAGGAAGACCTTACATTTTGTGTTATGAAATTAAGAGATCTGTCTCTTGGATCTACGCCTTGGATTGTGAGAAGGACGTGTCTCGTCAACGCGCTCTCAATCGTCTCCTCCGGCGGGTCGGACTTGAGATAGGTGGTCTTTTCCTTTAGAGGATTTATCACAACCACACGTCAAGAGGTATTCCGATGTCTACTTTGTGGTTTATATGAAACGATTCGAGAAGTGTTCACAGATCATGTGGTTTCATCGCTTTAATTTTTTCAAATTCCGTTGCCCTGAGCAACTAGTGCTATTAGTCACTCCCGATTTTATATGATGCAATCTTCACGCTTCCACGATGGACTTAAGGTTTTTCCTATAACCTTAAGTTCCTATCTCAAATTTCTGGAAATAGGTTAAAAAAGGGATCTTCCCACATTAGATATGCCTCTTCAAAGGCTCTAAACTCCTCATATCACTCATATCTTTTGCATGATAGGATAAGTAATAACCCACACTACAAGAAGCCTTCCCGAAAGTCTAGGATCTCACATGAAATAAAAAGACCTCGATATCCTCATCTCTTAAAATCCTCATCGCAAAGAAAAATTGGCTATAGGACCTTTAGAAACAATACCCACAAACCTTGTAACTTACATTTTAGTGAACTTCCAATTATACCTCAAGCAGTTGACCCTTTCATGAGACTAATCAGAAAACCTCCTCTTTCTTGGTGAACAGAGTCCACTATAGATAAACATTCAGCTCTTTCTCAATCTTTCCCAATATAAAGCAACAACGCCGCTTTACAATTTGTTTTTATCAAAACACTTTCATCCTAGAGTATCCTTCCTCCGATCTGTGGCACATTCGAAACTGATTAGAAAGGGAAACTGCTCATTTTTAATATCTCTAGTATGAGAGGATGTATTTTGTGCCTATCATATGTTGAATCACCTGCCCACTTACTACTTCATTGATCCCTCATCAAACATACCTTGGGCCTTCTAGGTATCCATTGTTATGACAATTGTTTAGATGATTTTTTTTCAATCCCAATCTTTTTCTCGAACTATCCATCCTATTGGCAGATTAAGGTTAAGCAGTTATATGTCTGATAGTTGATCTGGAAGGAACGTTGCAACCACAGTTACTAGGGTATCTCCCATTCTCCATCGAATATTGTGAAGGCAATAATGTTTATGATTGAAAATACACCTTAACCCTTGATAGCTTAAACTAGTGTTTTTATAAGCACGAAATCTCTCGACAATTTTACTTGGTTACTGGGTTATCTTGGAATAAATCGGTTTACCCCTCTTCATTCCTGTGTTGGAATTCCATCACAAATCAATGTGACATCACATCGCATTCCTTATTCCAACCCTCTCGAACTCTCATAACCATCCAAATAGATACTATTCACAAGAGGTTACCTCAATTCATCCCAACACAGGAATCAAACAGACCCATAGTACGATACATCTCATCAAAGGATGCTTCGCCAACTCGCAGGATGATTGACCAAAGTTTCCCCAACCCCTGCCCATAGTTGTTTCCCGCACTAGTGCAGGGTTTTTGGCTTTCTTTTGTTTTATCCAAAATCGTGTAGCCATATATGCCTCTACCGAACTTCGTATATTCTATGCATCTTGTGTGATCCTTAGAATAACTTCTGGTTGTATAAGTACCACATCCTATATATCCTTGCTGTTTTTTTGTGTGGGAACTTTATCACAGATATCTTCTGATGAATGACATTGCAACGGTTTTCAAAGAAAAAAAGGAATAAAGGTGGATCTTACCTAAGAGCTTACTGACATCTTCCAGATCTTATAGCTAGTTATGGGTCATATGTTTTTTAGGAGGGTGGTACCACCCTCGTGTTCGACCCTATGTAACGAAACCAATCGTCCGAGAATGATGCGGAAGCGAGAATATATTGGACAATCTCGGAATCGTTACTCATAGCATCAATCATAGCATAAAAGAGCACTAAAGAACCAACAAAAAAACTTTTCCATAATCATAATAAGGTCACAATTCCAAGAGTTCCTTAATTAAAAGAAAAGATAAATAAATTAGATGAAATCGTATCCATGATTTCCTTATTATAGTGGGTATAGAAGACGTCCTTCCAAAACAAACTTGTAGTAGATCCATACCGGTCCTACTTCTTGAAGACTGTGTCGTCTCCCTTAAACCGTTAATGATCTAATCCTCACGTTCTCCTAAAAAAGATTCACAATACATGTTATGAGTATAACGCTCAGTACGTGTCGAATTGCGGTCAAGCCGGCTAGCGTAGAAACAAGTCATAAAAGCCATTATCATATGAATCATAAATCAACTTATTTAATGCATATAACTAAATTCCCTTCATAACCATGAATCACATAACATATTTATGCATATACCCGTAAGTTTTACCATATTTGCATGTATGCCATAATATTCACATAAATTGGACATATGCACTTAACAATAATATAATTGCACATGTACCCTTAAAATTACCATAAATGGCACATATGCACATACCACTAACATAAATTGCATATATGCCCATAACAATAATATAAATTGCATACGTGCACTTAACTTTAACAGAACTTACACATATATCCATAACAATATTATAATTGCATATATGCACGTAATATTAACATATATTGCACTTATGCCCATGACATTTTTCATGTTTAGAGTGGTCTTGATTGTTACTTCTTAGGTGGCTTTGATGACTTTGATGGTTTACCGCCGGCACAAGCAGTCCATAAACAATACATAATCATGACAGTGTAACTATAACGGTAGAGGACTTATCTTTTGTCTCACACCCCCGGAAGACATTGGCCCTTTAGGCCCTTACGACTCCTTAGTTCGAGTCGGTGCCAAAATTTTATAATTATCTTGAGTATTTAAGCATACATTATTTCTTTAATGGTGAGAATATGGATTTTGCTTAACATGTTTTCTTTCTGATTTATCTCACATTTTGATGTGTACAACTCGAGGGTTAAATTTTATCTTCGATGCAAAGGTTAAATCCTTTCTAATGTCCCGTAATCAACCAATTACACTAGTATTGTTGACGTTCACAGAATTGGATAATTATACAATAATCTAATTCCATTAACTTCAGAAGGGTGTTACGAGAACCTATTAAAAAACTTTAGTAGATGTGCATAGATGTCGATTTAAATGTGCAAATGTACTGCCAGATTATAAAAAGAAAATAATACCACATGCTTGAATATATCATCCGTTCCATTTTTTTAAAGAAACTAGACATCTGTTTTGATTTAAAAAAATGTTAGTAGATGGCATGCATAACTGAAGGAACTTATGGCATGAATGATTGTTCAATTCACTGGTTATAAATTCATATAGATTGCAAACAAGTTCCTACGGATTAAGTTTGACTATTGGAATACGCACACAATTATCTAAAGGATTAGCATGCCTATACGAAATAAATCTCCTCTAATTAGAAAATTAGTCATTAGCGTGCTAATTTCATTAATTCTCAATACAACCATAAAAGAAATCTTGTGTATCGTTCTTATGGGATTCAAGACATACATCTATAAGTCATAATTTTAAATCAAGGATCAACACAAAAAGTCACTTAACGATCTTATGTGTTCGACACATACATCTATAAGTTATAATTCTAAACCAAGGATCAACATAAAACGTCACTTAACGATCATATGTGATCGACGCATACCTCGTCGACGCAAGAAATTCGTCGACCAAGATTCCACCAATCCGGACCGTTGTTGGCCACGTTGCTACTCCTCCAATTTTGTCAGATCAAAACTCCAACATTGACGGAGAGGGTTGTCGATGTTGAATTCAAAAAAGGCACGACGAATGAATGTCGTTGTCGGCTTCTATCTCTCTCTAGACTCTCTCTCCCAAAGGCAATGTGTAGGGAAAGTTATTGGAGTCACATGGTATTTATAGGTGAATATGTGAGATAATTAATAATAATAAACTGAACTTAATTAAGAGATAAAGAAACAACCAACTTGAGTTGTTGGCTATTTTATCTTTTTATATCTTATTATGAATCATCCTTATGGGTGATGTGCTTTATTTTTTTATTTTTTTATTATCCTTAAAAAAGTTCATCTGTTAAAATCTACCTTAAAGAAATTTCGACCTCGAAATTTATACTATAAAAATTCACTTACCAAAGAGATGTGGATAGTATTGACACATTTCATTCTCCAACTCTGAAGCTGCCTCTTCCCTCTGACGATGATGCCAAAGTACTTTAATCATCGGAACTAGGCGGCATCACAACTGGTGTTCCCTACAATTAACGATACAAACTGGTCTTTCTTCATATGTCAGATTCGGCTGAATGTCTGGAACTTCATGCTCAATCACGTACGATGGATCGGGATTATACTTCCTTAACATTGATACATGAAAAACATCATGTAACTTATAATAATGAGGTGGAAGAGCAACCTGATACGCTATTTCTCCCACTTTGTTTATTATCTCGAAAGGTACCATATATCTAGGATTCAATTTTCCTTTTTTGCCAAATCACACGACACCCTTAATAGTAGAAATCTTTAAGAACACATGGTCACCTACCTCAAAATTCAATTCCGCCTTCGATGATCAGCATAAGACTTTTGTCTACCCTGAGTGGTTAAAAGTCTCTTCTGAATTACTTCCACACCCTTCATACAAGCTTGGACTAATTCGGGTCCCAACATATTTTTCCCCAACATCGCTCCAACACAACGGGGATCTACAAGGTCGATCATATAAGCTTCAAAAGGAGCCATCTTAATGCTTGCATGATAGCTATTATTATAAGGAAATTCAACCAAAGGCGAATGTCTATCCCAAGCAAAGTCTAGGGCACAAGCTCTCAACATATCTTCTAATGTATGGATTGCTATTATAGATTGTCCATCAGTCTAAGGATGAAATGATGTGTTGAACTTCAAACTTGTACCCAAAGCATTTTGCATGCTTTTCCATAACCGGCAGGTATATCTCTTATCTCTGTCTGACACGATCGATACCGAAATACCATGCAATTCACTATATCATTCACATACAATTCAGCAAGGCTCTCTGTAGATTGATCCAATTTGATGGGTAAGAAATGTGCTGACTTCGTTAAGGGTGATGTGCTTTAGTTTTTTTATTTTTTTATTATCCTAAAAAAAGTTTATCCATTACAATCTACCCTCCTTAAAGAAATTTTGTCCTCGGAATTTATACTATAAAAGTCACTTACCAAAGAGATGTGGAATATTTACACATTTCATTCTCCAACTCCAAAGTTGCCTCTTCCCTCTGATGATGCTGCCAAAGTACTTTAACCATCGGAACTTGGCGGCGTCGCAACTGGTGTTCCCTACAATTAACGATACAAACTAGTCTTTCTTCATATGTCAGATTTGACTGAATGTCTGGAACTTCATGCTCGATCACGTACGATGGATCGGGATTATATTTCCTTAACATTGATACATGAAAAACATAATTTAACTTAGAATAATGTGGTGGAAGAGCAACCTGATATGCTACTTCTCCCACTTTGTTTATTATCTCAAAAGGTACCATATATCTAGGACTCAATTTTCCTTTTTTGCCAAATTGCACTACTCCCTTGGTAGGATAAATCTTTAAGAACACATGGTCACCTACCTCAAAATGCAATTCCCGCCTTCGATGATCAGCATAAGACTTTTGTACAAGCTTGGATTAATTTGGGTCCCAATGTATTTTTCTCCAACATCGCTCCAACACAATGGGGATCTACAAGGTCGATCATATAAAGCTTCAAAAGGAGCCATATTAATGCTTGCATGATAGCAATTATTATAGGCAAATTCAACCAAAGGCGAATGTCTATCCTGATTTCCAGCAAAGTCTAGGGCACTAGCTCTCAACATATCTTCTAATGTATGGATTGTTATTTCAAATCGTCCATCGGTCTAAGGATGAAATGATGTGCTGAACTTCAAAATTGTACCCAAAGCATCCTGCATTCTTTTCCATAACCGGGAGGTATAACTCTTGTCTCTGTCTGACACGATCGATACCGAAATACCATGCAATTTCACTATCTCATTCACATAAAATTCAACAAGGCTCTCTGTAAATTGATCCAATTTGATGGGTAAGAAATGTGCTGACTTCGTTAAGGGAGATGTGCTTTAGTTTTTTTATTTTTTTATTATCCTCAAAAAAAGTTTATCCCTTACAATCTACCCTCCTTAAAGAAATTTTATCCTCTAAATTTATACTATAAAAAGTCACTTGCCAAAGAGATGTGGATAGTATTGACACATTTCATTCTCCAACTCCCAAGTTGCCTCTTCCCTCTGATGCTGCTGCCAAAGTACTTTAACCATCTAAACTTGGCGACATCGCAACTGATGTTCCCTACGATTAACGATACAAACTAGTCTTTCTTCATATGTTAGATTCGGCTGAATGGCTGGAACTTCATACTCGATCACGTACGATGGATCGGAATTATACTTCCTTAACAATGATACATGAAAAATATCATGTAACTTAGAATAATGAGGTGGAAGAGCAACCTGCTATGCTACTTCTCCCATTTTGTTTATTATCTCAAAAGGTACCACATATATAGGACTCAATTTTCCTTTTTTTGCCAAATCGCACTACTCCCTTGGTAGGAGAAATCTTTAAGAACACATGACCACTGATGAATCCCCATTCATCACTCTTTATTCCTTTATTTTAGCTAGAAACCTTAGCCAAATACCATGTAAATATATGTAAATATCATAAATTGCCAAAACACATGCATCATGTAAAAATGCATAATTAGCATGTTTTTGTGTCAAAATAAAGGAATAAAGAAATACAAGAAAAAGAGGGAAATATTTAGAATAAATATTGAGTGACCTAATCCCAAGGGAGGGCTCAGTATGGGCCTGACGCAAAAGAAACCAAGTAGAGGGAAATAAGGTCAATCATACATGTACATAATCTTATGTATTTAAATAAATTTACTTTCCTCAAAATAAAAATTAAAAAGTGTTTCTCATATTTTATACATATTTGTAAAAATAAAACTAAAATAAAAATCAGAAAATAAAAAGAAAATAAAAATCACTTTCCCCCTTGTATATATACCATGTACATATGTATATAAACCTATTTATTTAACCTATGTAAATAAACTACAAAAATAAAATAAAAATACCTTATTATTTAAAATTTTATGTTGTAAATAAATAAAATATAAAATTAGAATAATTGTACAAAAATAAATAATTAAAAATAAAAATAAAAAATACATATGTATATATACCTATGTATAATAATAATATAATGTAAACATGTTATATATTTTTCACAAAAATAAATAAATATCACAAAAAATAATTTGAAAAATAATAAACATTTTTCATGTTTAAACTATTTCGAAATAAAATCATTTTCTATTTTTAATTGAATTTACAAATAATTAATAATCGGAATTATTTGATTGGTCCACGGGGGATGTTGACCCCCGGTCGACTCCCCCCCGGACCACTTTCTACTCAGACCCGACTCTTGACCCGACTTCGCCCATTTTTCCCGAGTTGCTCCGATCACCTCTCACCCAAACCTCAGGCCCCGATTATAATTGATTCATCCCTGATCCACGCCCGGTGATCATTCCTAGGGATCTGAGCTCCGATTTGCTTGTTCGACCCCATCTTCTCGGATCCCTAGCAGTATAAGACGTCACCTCTGCCGCACATTCCACGCCATCTTTGACCTTCCCCCTCGCCTCCGATGATCTCCTCTCCTCCACCTGAGTGACAGCCGCGTGAGGGAGTGTTGAAGAGAGGACCGAGAAGCCAGGAACCACTGATCCAGCGACTCCCATTGCCGTACGCCGTCGCAAGGTGCGCCCGAGCCTTTGGGCCGTCGACCCATCGAGGCAACGACCCTCGGAGGTCCCTGACCTCCAGCATAGACACCTTCCTCTGCTAGGTAGCATTGATACCCTGTAGTTAAGTCAGATTACAGATTTTAGATTTTCGCTTCAGTTAGCTCCGCCACCGTCGCCCGCCATCTCCGACTATCCATTTGCCCATTCGACTGCTTCTACACCTTCACCAGACTCCTCTCCACCTTCTGCGCCCCTTCATTCCCCCTAGCTCGCCTCGGAGCAGGGCTATCATCCTCCTCCGCCACCGCTTCGCCGAAGGACTACACACCGCCTCGCCATTCACCTTTCTCGTGCTCTAATGGGTCGAGGCAGTTTGCCCTCGACCCCGTGGTTCACTTGTGCAGGTCAAAATGCCAACGGGACCTCATCTGGAGGTCCAAAGCTGAAGCACAGTCGGCTCCAGGTTCTTCTCGTTGCCGGAGCGTTCCTGATGCTCCCGGCCCCATCGGAGCATACCAACAGCTGCAAAATATTGTAATTAAAGCCAAAATTATAGAATAAATAAAATAAAAGAGAAAGAATAAAATATTATAAATATTTTATGACCCAAAAACCCGAGACCTAGACATATTGATGAATAGATCGACAAGGAATAAAGTAGGGGGAGATAAGGGTCAAAATACAATAAAAATAGCTTTCTTTTTAATCCATTCTTTATGCATTTTGGGACCTATTTTTGGTTATACTTTTTGTACTTCAAATAAATAAACTTTGTACATGAAAGTTGTAGATAATTAAATAAAGAAAAATACAAAATTGATTTCACTTAAAAATAATGTACAGATAAAAAGTTATGGTCTGAATAAGATTCCAGAACTCCAACTTCCCAGACCCGTATCTTGCAAATAAAAATTCGAAATGTACCAAACTCACAATTAATTGTATATAGTGTAAAATAAACTATTTAATGAAGGTGGTTTCATATTTTTCGGAGTTACGGTTTGAAACTTGAGTTTTAAACCCCTATTGTATACTTGTACATATTAAAATATTCAATTTATTATTTATTCATTATTTTTGTATTTTTATATTTTTATAATTTTGTAAATATTATTTATAATACATATGTACATTAAAACAGGAAGAAAACCCTAAATAAAATACAAAATAAAATACATGTATGTACTACACCTAGGTATATTACCTATATACATACCTATATAATTACTTATTCTATTTTATTAAGTATATAAAACACTCCAGAAAAATAAAATAAAAATATTTTGAAGTGTATAAATTTTTTTATAATTTTATAAAATAATAAACAAAAATAATAAAATTAGATTCACAAAATAAAAATAAAATAAGAAAATATATATAATATACCTATAAGGGGTATAAAAGGTAACTTGTAAATATATGCCTCATAAAAATAAATAAAAATCACTATAAAACAATTTAGAAAATAATAAACACTTTTCATTTTACAACCTAAAAATAATAAAATCATTAGCTATTTTAAATTGAATTTACAAAATAATTTCTAGAGGTTTTTCCTGGTTGGTCCACGTGGACCAATCAGGTGAGTCTGACAGTTGACCCCGGTCAACTGTCTGACCACCCCTCTGAAGCCTGTCAGAGTTGAGTTTTGACCCATGTTCTCGATTTTTTCGAGGATGCCTCATATCTCCTTTCACGAATCTTTCTTCACGACTTTTGTAGCCTAGTTATCCAAGATACACGACGGGCGTCTATTTCAATTTTTGGATCGTTGTGGCGCTCCAGATTCCTCGTTCTTTGAGCCATGTTCACCATCTTTCAAAAACATCCAAAGTCTTCCATCCACCTTTGAACCGCATTTGGGCCTAGCCAAGACCTCCGAGATGCAGCTTGTGATCTCCGGTGACAGGGGATTGATCCGAGCTCTTCGTTGAGGTGTGGCGGTGGCCTGAAGCGTGTTCCACACCACCTCCGGTGGCCGCCGCTGTCGAGGTCCCATCTCGCCTTCCTAGGCTCGAGGTTCGCGTTTTGATTCATTTTCTCTTGCTTGATTTTCTTTCCATTAGCTGTAGAAACCCTTAGCTACATTCCAGTTCGATCATTGCTCCGTCGTTCGCCCCCGCAATCACCTCACCGGAGATGCTTCGATGATATTCTCCCTTGACGCCTCCCACCATTTTCACTGCTAGGTGATGCGCGACAACTTGCCCGCGCATCCCTTAACTTGTCCTTGCAGGTTTTTGAGCAACTTGTGCATCTGGAGGCGATTTTGACTCTCGCCGGACCTTCTCGAAGCCCCTCCTCGACGTTGATGCCGTAGGAGAGTTCCAGGGGTCATCGATGACTTTTGAAGCCACCAATCATCGGAGAAGACCTGTAGGAGGATATTGAGCCGCCTTGGAGCTTCACAGCACGTCGGAGGAGCCCGAGATCACCGGATTTTTCGCCCCTGCGCTGTTCTTGCATGTTCGTCCTTACAGCCTCTCCGTCGTACGATATGAAGGTAGGCCCAGTTTGATCTTGAGCCCTCAGATTTGGCCACCCACAACCGTCTGATCAGCCTGTCGGATCTGATCTGGGTCGTCATAACCGAAGGGGTATCGGGCGTCTCCGTATCGACACGTGGCGTAAGTGAGTGATTCAGCGCCGTCCGATCCCGCCCAGGTGTGGGTAATTTTGCTTCCTACCCCGCCAAATTTTGTATTTAAATATTAATGCACAATCATTCATCTGCCGTTGTATTAATTTTGTAAAATTTGCAAGTAACCCCCCCTTCGACTTTTGTAGTTTTCCATTTTGGACCCGGTCAAGTCACGTGCTACGCGCACGTGCATTTGGCCATTTTGCAGAGGGACCTAGGGGATTTTGTGTATTTAGTTTTAGTACCAGAACTTTTACTTGCATTTATAATACTTTTGGAATTTTTGCATCAAGGCCCTTGTATTTTTGGATTATTACGTTTATACCCCTCCCAAGCGCGTGCTAGTCACGCGCTTGGTTGGGCTATTTGCAGACGCACCCTTGCGGGTCTTGGGATCTATATTCAGTCCAATAGTTATTTTATTCAGTTATAATTTTTGTGTGGAAATTGCGCAGAGGCCCCTTAACTTTTGACTATTTACATTTAAGCCCTTACCTGTAGCGTAGTTTCTTGATGTTGTCTCTAGTTATTCCATGCATCTATTAATTGCTAAAAATCACCAAAAATTAGTGTAGGCTCCTGTTTTCTTGCTCTTTCACGCCATATTTTTGAATTGCATTTTTATTGCATTTTCATATTTATTAAAAATCAAAAACATGCATTTTCAGCACTGTTTGCACTAGAAAATCCATAAAAATTATAAAAATGTTTTAAAAAATTACAAAAAAAATATATTTTGCTTGTCTTATCATCTTTTAGTGTCAGTCCAAAAAATCATTAAAAATTTCAAAACAAACACCTTAAAAATTAGAAAACACCTAAAACTTCTTAAAAATCTACAAAATCATAGAAAAATCCTAAAAATGTAAACTCAGTTTTTGTAGTTTCTCTATTTTATTATAAAATTAATTTGGGAAAATTTTATCACTGTTTACTATTTTTCATTTCCATTTTAATTTCGTCCAGAACTTTATTCATTATTTTCTTGTATTTTAGCTTTTAAAAATACCAAAAATATTCTGAAAAATCCCCAACAATCACAAAAATAGTAGAAAATTATAAAAAGACCAAAAACATTTGATTTTCTGATTTTTGATCATTTTTCCTCATATTTATAAATACTCTATCCCTCTCTTCCTTGTATTATATATATATATTCTATTATTAAAAAAGAAAATATAAAAAATATAAAATATAAAAATAAAAAGATAAAATCAATAAAATTACAAACCAAAATACAAAAAGTAAAAATGAAAAATAAAATTAAAAAAATATAAAATTAAAAACCCACAAAAAATTGCATAATTGTAGACACTCAATCACATTCACATTTTGGCATTTTGCTTGATCTATCATGCCTTGCTCCTTGAGTTCGACACTATACATACTTACACACTATACATCTATTTGTAGAGTTAAAAATAAATTTGACTCCACATTTATTCTTCATTTCTTGACTTATATATTGTGGGTTCATTGTTAATTAATTAGGGATTTTTTAGCGGTCAACACACCGACTACGGTTTCGCCTTGTGAAACCGTACGACCCTTGATTTCCCTGGTTAACAAGTGGTGCCGTTGCCGGGGAGCAACAACGCATAGTTCGGCTTTTTACTTGTGCTTGTGATTGCTTGTCTACTTTTGCGGCTATATTTATTTGCTTTTTATTTGATATATCTTTTGAGCTGTTTGACCCCTCTCTTTGTTGACTTCATGCGAGGAACCGTGGATTGAGGGAGGCGCTTCACCTGAGGCGCTGACGCACCCACGTGAAGCCGGATCTAGCCAGCCTAGCACCAAGGAGACGAGAAGAGAATTTTGAAGACCGAGCTCCCCTTTAGTTATAGCATTTACATTCTAAATTCATTTGTGTAATTTATTGTGAGAGAGAGACCTTTAATTTGTAATAATACAGGTACTTGGACTCTTGGATATTCGGGCCCAATTTCCAAGTGATTGTTCACTTGGGGGCTCACCGCTGCTTTTTGTCAGGTTTTCATCGCATCTTTTTCCCTTTGTTTTCTCGGTTTTGTTTTCCTTACTTTGTGTGATTGAGCCCCTAGTTTTAGGATTGCTTGCGATAGACTAAGGCCAGACACTTAATATCTTACATGTACCTATAGTGCGTTTTGGACTTAGTTTAAATCTTTAAACAGTCACCTCATCATCTTCAAGCCTACGTACCGCGAGCCCACCCTGTCAAGCGCTACTCCTGAACTCGATGTGTCGAGAAGAGGAGGGGTGAGACAAGACCGGACTCTTGGATTGAGGATCGGTGACCGACTTGTGGTTCTTCACGATAATAACAATTTCTGAAACTTAGGGCGATTTCATCGGCTTTGCATTTGCATATAGATAGGTTTCAATTCTGCTGAGCATCTTTGCATGTAGAGTGCTGGAGGCAAGGTGAGCATTTACGCTTTAGCATAAATCATCGTTTTACCGCTTGCATTGCTTTTCCGACTCTCTACCTCTGATTTTGCCAACATAGGTGCTAAGTAAAATTGACTCCGCGATAGGCCCGTGCATCTCTCATTAAAAATCTAAAAAAAGTGATAATCAGATAAAATTGGGACTGTTGATATTACTTGACCCTAAAATCAACCAAAAAAGCAAAATCTTGTATTGGGGCAAGTAATCCCCTCATTGTCTTCACGTTTACCTGCCCGCGCACACACTAAGGATAGTGCCCAATTCCCATTCAGCCCCCTAAGTGTTTGTGCAACTTCTTGACTTCTCACCTAACTCTAAAACAGACAAGATAAAAAGACCGAATTTTCGGTCTCTACCGAGTTGAGTAGGTGAATTGAGGGTTTGTATTGTGTGAGTTTGCTTGTGATTATTTGTGTGCATTCTAGATCATCTCTGCGCATTTGCGCCTTTCTTCATACTTCTCTTGACTTGACCTTCGTGCTCTCACGAATCATTCTTCTCTTGTTTCAAAATGGCCGACTGGAGCGTATTTATCCGGACATTGCGGATCCTTCGTTCACTCCAGTCGGTCCACCTCCTTTTTTCCAGGAGGACTTTGCTCCTGATTTTTGTACATACCCGCCTCAGCCACAGTATCAGACCTCGGACTTCTACCCACCTCCACCTCCTCCAGTATATTATCCACCTCCACCTTCACATCCACCCGAGTCTGACATGTTGGAGTCACCTCCCATCGATCTCTATGAGTGATATCTTGAACCGAATGATAGAGCGCCTTGATTTGATGAATGAGGATATGGCTATCTTGAGGAAAAAACAGATTGACGCTCCATTCGTCGCGGATACGGAATTCCTTGTGGGAGATCATGGGAGATTGCAATCACCAAAAATACAAAAAATGAGAAAATTTTAAAAACACAAAAAGAGTTTGGGAGTCACACGATTGAGCCACATTGTGAGGAGAAGGGCCAATTGCCCAATCATTTGACCACACAGACACTCACCCCTTGTCCCATCTCCAACCCCGAGGATGTCGTTGTATAGACTGCTCTTGGCATACCTCATGTAGATGTTGATTCCGACTTCCTCCCTTGTAAGGAGGAGGTCCAAAAATTCAAAAAATATTGTCTGAACCCGAAGTGGTGGCCACTATTCATGAGATCATCCGTGCCCCACTTCAACATGCCATGACCGATTTATCTGCTCCTCTTCCCAAGAAGAGAAAGCGGAGGAGCAGATCTGAGCGTCACATTCTGACCATGGCCACTGCCCATGCCATCACACACCGTCCCATTCCCAGGAAGAAGAACACATCTACCACTTTTAATCACCTGCACCATATCTGACCATACTTGTGATCACACTCTCCTAGACGGTGGTGCATCTATTAGCATATTACCCTTCTCATTGGTACAGTCTCTTCACTTAGGGCCTCTCAAGAAAACCAGGATGATCGTACAGTTTGCTGATGGATCCATCAAGAGGCCGAAGGGTATCCTTGAAAATGCCGTCATTTCGATTCAGGGCACGAGGTACAATGTTGATTTTGTCGTATTGCCCACGGAGACCTCCACAGGGGATCCCTCTCCAATCATCCTGGGACGACCATTCCTCGCCTCTGTGAGGGTCATTATTGACTATGGATCAGGAGAGATTCGCTTCCGTCCTGTCGACGAGAGCGAAGTGTTGATTACCTCACCCATAGTAGACCAGCGACCTGCACCTGATGCACACTCACCTGTTCTAGCTGACTCCGAGGCCTATGACCTATCTGATGATATTAGAGAAGTTTGCTTATTGACCGCTGATGAGACCCGAGAAATCCTCCGAACGGGGGAAGACTCGGAAAGCATGGACCTCGAAGTTCCTCCTTCTAGTGTGTGGCGATGTGTTGATGAGATCCGCAGGATTTACGTGGTTGATACCATTGAGCGGAGGGTAGATACCAAGACTAGATAGGACGGATCTGGTTTGACTACTTCCACTAAAAAGTTTGTTCCTGGTCACTCAAAAGTAAAGATGATTGAGGTCGGTTATGATGCTGGCCATTATTTTGATAGATTCTGCTATTTTGATGAAGACAATGATTCAGGTGAAACTCTTGAGGACGATCAGACTTCGGATACTTCCACAGATGATTTCATTCCTTTTGGTTTTGACCTGGATGAGACCTCGTAGGACGTCTCCGACTACACCTCTGCCGATGTTGATGAGTTCGTCCCATTCCACTTTGATATCAACGAGACCCACACGGCCAGACCTGTCCGTACTTATTCCACTCACCCGTCTGCGCCTTCACACCATAGGACCACCAAGGGCGAACCTAGCCATACTACTTCCATAGACCAGTTTGTGCCTTTTCGATTTGACTCCACTGAGGGCCTTCACTCTATCGACCCTGATAGGCTTCCGTCCACTGTGGACCCTGATGTCGACCTGCACCACACTAGATCTATCCCTCAGCGGTCTCTCAAGAAGGTTAGCTTTCAACCTTCTTGATCATGTGTATATCCATATCTTTTGTATATTCCCTTATGTACCTTTGTTCTCTCTCCCGTATTGCTCGTCCACCCATTCTCGTGTTTGCCTTGCTAAGGACGTACTTTGTCCTAAGTATAAGGGATGGACGAGCTGAGTGTTCATTCATCGTTCCGTTTCATCACTCCTGTTGTTGCCTATACTTAGGGTTTCTTTTACCCTAAGTATAGGGGGAGTGATGCGTACATCCGTTTCTATCTTCTTCCATCTATTGATATCTTTTCTTCTTTTCTTCTTTTCTTCTTTTCCTCTTCTATCTTCTGAATCAATCAAGAATGCCGCCCCCTTGTAGATAGTTTTCTATACTTGGGACGTACTTTGTCCTAAGTATAGGGGGGTGTGCACCCCGAGTGATCCTACTCTTTGATCCTCTCCATTGTCTCCTCTTCTTGTCTATACTTAGGGATATCTTACCCTAAGTGTAGGGGGAGACAGTCCGAGTACGATCTGTTCAATCCCACCCTTGACCCTCCCTGCGTTACGTATAGTCTGCTATACTTAGGATTATTTGATCCTAAGTATAGGGGGGCGGTCAACTTCTCATTGCTTTATTCATTCATCTCTTATCTCTTTATTCTTTAGACTTTTCTATACTCAGTACGAGTTATGTCTTCTCTTTTCTCTCCGATCTATGAGGACATAGCTCAAGCTAAGTATAGGGGGTCGTATATACTGTGTATATACTTTAGCCATAAGTTGTACTTTAGTATTTTTACTAATAAATATGGCTGATGATTCTTTAAAATTCATTAAAAACCTTAACAAAAAGATGTGATTATTCCTCAAATTCTCTTTATACTGACTGATTAATAAATCAGGTGAAAATATTTTTTGCAAAATGTCTGAAAAATAGTTTGAAAATCCTTGTGAAAATCTTTTGAAAACTATTTTGAAAGCATTCTGTTACATGTTTTCAACCTTCGTAAAAACATCTTGATTGTAAAATTTATTTTCTTAGTGTGAAATAAAATGTTTGAAAAAAGATTTGTAAATGGTTGAAAAATGGTTGCAAAAATATTTGAAAAATCTATATATACTATTTGGAAAACCTTTGCAAAATGATTTTCAAATGAATGTACATGTTTGTAAAAAAACTGTTTGTAAAAATTATTTTGGACTATAGTTTGCAAAATTGTTTGAAAAACCTGTGTCAAATAAGTTTGAGGAATAAATACATGACACCAAAATTCACTATATACTTATACAATTGACCACCTACCCTGTAAATTCTTAAAAATCCACTTCTTGTAATATATAAGATGCACTCCTGTGTAAATAGTTGTACCTAGTTTTCAGCCACAACCTTTTGTTTTCAAAAAAAACCAAAAACATTTGCAAAATTAAAATTCCAAAACATTTGAAAAATCTTTTTGAAAAATCTAAAAAAAATGCATATGCATCATCTTTTTCAAAAATCCATAAAAAGTTCAAAATCTTGAAAATTGCATCACAAAAATATTTTCTGCATGGCATTGCATAGCATGAGCATTTTTCGGATTGAGTTTGAGAATTGAACAAGTCTAAGTAAAATCCGCAGATTAGAGCTTGATTGGAACTTAAATCTACCTAATTAACAGGAACCTTATAGGAACTGGGATTGAGGTACTTCAGGTCTAGTTGACTTAATTCTTTGAGGATCACGAGACTTGGTTCAATGGATTCTTGACTTCCTAAGTAGAGTACTTCGGAGCACACGTACGACTCTTGTTGATAATGACCTAACTTGGACACCCGTACCTTTATTCTATCATTTTGGCATCAAAAACCCTAGTAAATGCGTGTAAATAGCCTTAATTAGAGCATCTTAGCATTCATGCATGTGCATGTAAATAGTGTATAAAATACTGTAATCAAAGCCAAAATTATAGAATAAATAAAAGAAAAGAAAAAGAATAAAATATTGTAAATATTTTATGACCCAAAACCTCGAGACCTAGGAATCTTGATGAATAAGTCGACAAGGAATAAAGTAGGGGAGATAAGGGTCAAAATACGATAAAAATACTTTTCTTTTTAATCCATTCTTTATGCATTTTGGGACCTATTTTTGCTTCCACTTTTTATACTTCAAATAAAGAAACTTTGTGCATTAAAGTTGTAGATAATTAAATAAAGAAAAATACAAAATTGATTTCACTCAAAAATAATGTATAGATAAAAAGTTATGGTCTGAATAAGATTCCAGAACTCCAACTTCCCAGACCTGTATCTTGCAAATAAAAACTCGAAATATACCAAACTCACATTAAGTGTATATAGTGTAAAATAAACTATTTAATGAAGGTGGTTTCATATTTTTCGAAGTTACGATTTGAAAGTTGAGTTTTGGAACCCTATTGTATACTTGTACATATTAATATATTCAATTTATTATTTATTCATTATTTTTGTATTTTTTTATATTTTTATAATTTTGTAAATATTATTTATAATACATATGTACATTAAAATAGGAAGAAAAACCTAAATAAAATACAAAATAAAATACATGTATGTACTACACCTAGGTATATTACCTATATACATACCTATATAATTACTTATTTTATTTTATTAAGTATATAAAATACGCCAAAAAAATAAAATAAAAATATTTTGAAGTGTATAAAAAAATTTTATAAATTTATAAAATAATAAGCAAAAATAATAAAATTAAATTCACAAAATAAAAATAAAATAAGAAAATATATATAATATACCTATAAGGGGTATAAAAGGTAACTTGTAAATATATACCTCATAAAAATAAATAAAAATCACTATAAACTAATTCAGAAAATAATAAATACTTTTCATTTTACAACCAAAAAATAATAAAATCATTAGCTATTTTAAATTGATTTTACAAAATAATTTCTAGAGGTTTTTCCTGGTTGGTCCACGTGGACCAACCATGTTAGTTTGAATGTTGACCTCGGTCAACTGCCTGACCACCGCTCTGATGCTTGTCAGAGTTGAGTTTTGACCCATGTTCTCGATTTTTTCGAGGATGCCTCGTATCTCCTTTCACGAATCTTTCTTCACGACTTTTGTAGCCCAGTTATCCAAGATACACGCCGGGGGTCTATTTCGACTTTTGGATCGCTGTGGCGCTCCAGATTCCTCATTCTTTGAGCCATGTTCACCATCTTTCAAAAACCACCCAAAGTCTTCCATCCACCTTTGAACCGCATTTGGGCCTAGCCAAGACCTCCGAGCTGTAGCTTGTGATCTCCGGTGACAGGGGATTGATCCGAGCTCTTCGTTGAGGTGTGGAGGTGGCCTGAAGCGTGTTCGACACCACCTCCGGTGGCCGCCGCCGTCGAGGTCCCATCTCGCCTTCCTACGCTCGAGGTTCGAGTTTTGATTCATTTTCTCTTGCTTGATTTTCTTTCCATTAGCTGTAGAAACCCTTAGCTACATTCCAGTTCGATCATTGCTCCGTCGTTCCCCCCCGTAATCACCTCGTCGGAGTTGCTTCGGTGAGATTCTCCCTCGACGCCTCCCACCGTTTTCACTGCTAGGTGATGCGCAGCAACTTGCCCGCGCATCCCTTAACTTGTCCTTGCATGTTTTTGAGCAACGTGTGCATCTGGAGGCGATTTTGACTCTCGCCGGACCTTCTCGAAGCCCCTCCTCGACGTTGACGTCGTAGGAGAGTTCCAGTGGTCATCGACGACTTTTAAAGCCACCAATCATCGGAGAAGACCTGCAGGAGGATATTGAGCCGCTTGGAGCTTCACAGCACGTCGGAGGAGCCTGAGATCTCCGGACGAAAATCGCCCCGGCGCTGTTCTTGCATGTTCAACCTTGCAGCCTCTGCGCCGTACGATCTGAAGGTCAGCCTAGTTTGATCTTGAGCCCTCAGATCTGGCCGCCCACAACCGTCTGATCAGCCTGCCGGATATGATCTGGGTCGTCATAACCGAAGGGGTATCGGGCGTCTCCGTGTCGACACGTGGCGTAAGTGAGTGATTCAGCGCCGTACGCCCAGGCGTGGGTAATTTTGCTTCCTACCCCGCCAAATTTTGTATTTAAATATTAATGCACAATCATTCATCTGCCGTTGTACTGATTTTAT
Source organism: Ottelia alismoides (assembly GCA_037367405.1). Taxonomy (NCBI): domain Eukaryota; kingdom Viridiplantae; phylum Streptophyta; class Magnoliopsida; order Alismatales; family Hydrocharitaceae; genus Ottelia; species Ottelia alismoides. The sequence goes on along the minus strand of JAZKJV010005521.1, from coordinate 917,480 downwards.
AAAATTTGCAAGTACCCCCCCCCCCTTCGACTTTTGTAGTTTTCCATTTTGGACCCGACCAAGTCACGTGCTACGCGCACGTGCATTTGGCCATTTTACAGAGGGACCTAGGGGATTTTGTGTATTTAGTTTTAGTACCAGAACTTTTACTTGCAGTTATAATACTTTTGGAATTTTTGCATCAAGGCCCTCGTATTTTTGTATTATTACGTTTATACCCCTCCCAAGCGTGTGCTAGTCACGCGCTTGGTTGGGCTATTTGCAGACGCATCCTTGCGGGTCTTGGGATCTATATTCAGTCCATTAATTATTTTATTCAGTTATAATTTTTGTGTGGAAATTGCGCAGAGGCCCCTTAACTTTTGGCTATTTACATTTAAGCACTTGCCAGTAGTGTAGTTTCTTGATGTTGTCTCTAGTTATTCCATGCATCTATAAATTGCTAAAAATCACCAAAAAAATTAGTGTAGGCTCCTGTTTTCTTGCTCTTTCACGCCATATTTTTGCATTGCATTTTTATTGCATTTTCATATTTATTAAAAATCAAAAACATGCATTTTCAACACTGTTTGCACTAGAAAATCCATAAAAATTATAAAAATGTTTTAAAAAATTACAAAAAAATATATTTTGCTTGTCTTATCTTCTTTTAGTGTCAGTCCAAAAAATCATTAAAATTTCAAAACAAACACCTTAAAAATTAGAAAACACCTAAAACTTCTTAAAAATCTAAAAAATCATAGAAAAATCCTAAAAATGTAAACTCAGTTTCTGTAGTTTCTCTATTTTATTATAAAATTAATTTGGGAAAATTTTATCACTGTTTACTATTTTTCATTCCCATTTTAATTTCGTCCAAAACTTTATTCATTATTTTCTTGTATTTTAGCTTTTAAAAATACCAAAAATATTCTGAAAAATCCCCAACAATCACAAAAACAGTAGAAAATTATAAAAAGACCAAAAACATTTGATTTTCTGATTTTTGATCATTTTCCTCATATTTATAAATACTATATCCCTCTCTTCCTTGTATTGTATATATATATATATATATTCTATTATTAAAAAGAAAATATAAAAGATATAAAATATAAAAAGAAAAAGATAAAATCTATAAAATTACAAACCAAAATACAAAAAGTAAAAATGAAAAATAAAATTAAAAAATATAAAATTAAAAACCCACAAAATATTGCATAATTGTAGACACTCAATCACATTCACGTTTTGGCATTTTGCTTGATCTATCATGCCTTGCTCCTTGAGTTCGACACTCTACATACTTACACACTACATCTATTTGTAGCGTTAAAAACAAATTTGACTCCACATTTATTCTTCATTTCTTGACTTATATATTGTGGGTTCATTGTTGATTAATTAGGGATTTTTTAGCGGTCAACACACCGACTACGGTTTCGCCTTGTGAAACCGTATGACCCTTGATTTCCCTGGTTAACAAATGGTGCCGTTGCCGGGGAGCAACAGCGCATAGTTCGGCTTTTTACTTGTGCTTGTGATTGCTTGTCTACTTTTGCGGCTATATTTATTTGCTTTTTATTTGATATATCTTTTGAGCTGTCTGACCCCTCTCTTTGTTGACTTCGTGCGAGGAACCGTGGATCGAGGGAGGCGCTTCACCTGAGGCGCTGACGTACCCACGTGAAGCCGGATCTAGCCAGCCTAGCACCAAGGAGACGAGAAGAGAATTTTGAAGACCGAGCTCCCTTTTAGTTATAGCATTTACATTCTAAATTCATTTGTGTAATTTATTGTGAGAGAGAGAGACCTTTAATTTGTAATAATACATGTACTTGGACTCTTGGATATTCGGGCCCAATTTCCAAGTGATTGTTCACTTGGGGGCTCACCGCTGCTTTTTGTCGGGTTTTCATCGCATCTTTTTCCCTTTGTTTTCTCGGTTTTGTTTTCCTTACTTTGTGTGATTGAGCCCCTAGTTTTAGGATTGCTTGCGATAGACTAAGGCCAGACACTTAATATCTTACATGTACCTATAGTGCGTTTTGGACTTAGTTTAAATCTTTAAACAGTCACCTCATCATCTTCAAGCCTACGTACCGCGAGCCCACCCTGTCAAGCGCTACTCTTGAACTCGATTTGTCGAGAAGAGGAGGGGTGAGATTAGACCGGACTCTTGGATTGAGGATCGGTGACTGACTTGTGGTTCTTCACGATAATAGCAATTTCTGAAACTTAGGGTGATTTCATCGGCTTTGCATTTGCATATAGATAGGTTTCAATTCTGCTAAGCATCTTTGCATGTAGAGTGCTGGAGGCAAGGTGAGCATTTACGCTTTAGCATAAATCATCGTTTTACCGCTTGCATTGCTTTTCCGACTCTCTACCTCTGATTTTGCCAACATAGGTGCTAAGTAAAATTGACTCCGCGATAGGCCCGTGCATCTCTCATTAAAAATCTAAAAAAAAGTGATAATCAAATAAAATTGGGACTGTTGATATTACTTGACCCTAAAATCAACCAAAAAGCAAAATCTTGTATTGGGGCGAGTAATCCCCTCATTGTCTTCACGTTTACCTGCCCGCGCACACACTAAGGATAGTGCCCAATTCCCATTCAGCCTCCTAAGTGTTTGTGCAACTTCTTGACTTCTCACCTAACTCTAAAACAGACAAGATAAAAAGACCGAATTTTCAGACTCTACCAAGTTGAGTAGGTGAATTGAGGGTTTGTATTGTGTGAGTTTGCTTGTGATTATTTGTGTGCATTCTAGATCATCTCTGCGCATTTGCGCCTTTCTTCATACTTCTCTTGACTTGACCTTCGTGCTCTCACGAATCATTCTTCTCTTGTTTCGAGATGGCCGACTGGAGCATATTTATCCGGACTTGGCGGATCCTTTGTTCACTCCAGTCGGTCCACCTCCTTTTTTCCAGGAGGACTTTGCTCCTGATTTTTGTACATACCCGCCTCAGCCACAGTATCAGACCTCGAACTTCTACCCACCTCCACCTCCACCAGTATATTATCCACCTCCACCTTCACATCCACCCGAGTCTGACCTGTTGGAGTCACCTCCCTCGATCTCTATGAGTGATATCTTGAACCGAATGATAGAGCGCCTTGATTTGATGAATGAGGATATGGCTATCTTGAGGAAAAAACAGATTGACGCTCCATTCGTCGCGGATACGGAATTCCTTGTGGGAGATCATGGGAGATTGCAATCACCAAAAATACAAAAAATGAGAAAAATTTAAAAACACAAAAAGAGTTTGGGAGTCACACGATTGAGCCACATTGTGAGGAGAAGGGCCAATTGCCCAATCATTTGACCACACAGACACTCACCCCTTGTCCCATCTCCAACCCCGAGGATGTCGTTGTATAGACTGCTCTTGGCATACCTCATGTAGATGTTGATTCCGACTTCCACCCTTGTAAGGAGGAGGTCCAAAAATTCAAAAAAATATTGTCTGAACCCGAAGTGGTGGCCACTATTCATGAGATCATCCGTGCCCCACTTCAACAGGCCATTACCGATTTATCTGCTCCTCTTCCCAAGAAGAGAAAGCGGAGGAGCAGATCTGAGCGTCACATTCTGACCATGGCCACTGCCCATGCCATCACACACCGTCCCATTCCCAGGAAGAACACATCTACCCCTTTCATCACCTGCACCATATCTGACCATACTTGTGATCACACTCTCCTAGACGGCGGTGCATCTATTAGCATATTACCCTTCTCGCTGGTACAGTCTCTTCACTTAGGGCCTCTCAAGAAAACCAGGATGATCGTACAGTTTGCTGATGGATCTATCAAGAGGCCGAAGGGTATCCTTGAAAATGCCGTCATTTCGATTCAGGGCACGAGGTACAATGTTGATTTTGTCGTATTGCCCACGGAGACCTCCACAGGGGATCCCTCTCCAATCATCCTGGGATGACCATTCCTCGCCTCTGCGAGGGTCGTTATTGACTATGGATCAGGAGAGATTCGCTTCCGTCCTGTCGACGAGAGCGAAGTGTTGATTACCTCACCCATAGTAGACCAGCGACCTGCACCTGATGCATACTCACCTGTTCTAGCAGACTCTGAGGCCTATGACCTATCTGATGATATTAGAGAAGTTTGCTTATTGACCGCTGATGAGACCCGAGAAATCCTCCGAACGGGGGAAGACTCGGAAAGCATGGACCTCGAAGTTCCTCCTTCTAGTGTGTGGCGATGTGTTGATGAGATCCGCAGGATTTACGTGGTTGATACCATTGAGCAGAGGCAGATACCAAGACTAGATAGGATGGATCTGGTTTGACTACTTCCACTAAAAAGTCTGTTCCTAGTCACTCAAAAGTAAAGATGATTGAGGTCGGTTATGATGCTGCCATTATTTTGATAGATTCCGCTATTTTGATGAAGACAATGATTCAGGTGAAACTCTTGAGGACGATCAGACTTCGGATACTTCCACAGATGATTTCATTCCTTTTGGTTTTGACCTGGACGAGACCTCGTAGGATGACTCCGACTACACCTCTGCCGATGATGATGAGTTCGTCCCATTCCACTTTGATATCAACGAGACCCCCACGGCCAGACCTGTCCGTACTTATTCCACTCACCCGTCTGCGCCTTCACACCATAGGACCACCAAGGGCGAACCTAGCCATACGACTTCCATTGACCAGTTCGTGCCTTTTCGATTTGACTCCACTGAGGGCCTTCACTCTGTCGACCCTGATCGGCTTCAGTCCACTGTGGACCCTGATGTCGACCTGCACCACACTAGATCTATCCCTCAGCGGTATCTCAAGAAGGTTAGCTTTCAACCTTCTTGATCCTGTGTATATCCATATCTGTTGTATATTCCCTTATGTACCTTTGTTCTCTCTCCCGTATTGCTCGTCCACCCATTCTCGTGTTTGCCTTGCTTAGGACGTACTTTGTCCTAAGTATAGGGGATGGACGAGCTGAGTGTTCATTCATCGTTCCGTTTCATCACTCCTGTTGTTGCCTATACTTAGGGTTTCTTTTACCCCAAGTATAGGGGGAGTGATGCGTACATCCATTTCTATCTTCTTCCATCCGTTGATATCTTTTTTTCTTTTCTTCTTTTCCTCTTCTATCTTCTGAATCTATCAAGAAAGTCACCCCCTTGTAGATAGTTTTCTATACTTGGGACGTACTTTGTCCTAAGTATAGGGGGGTGTGCACCCCGAGTGATCCTACTCTTTGATCCTCTCCATTGTCTCCTCTTCTTGTCTATACTTAGGGATATCTTACCCTAAGTGTAGGGGGAGACAGTCCGAGTACGATCTGTTCAATCCCACCCTTGACCCTCCCTGCGTTATGTACAGTCTGCTATACTTAGGATTATTTGATCCTAAGTATAGGGGGGCAGTCAACTTCTCATTGCTTTATTCATTCATCTCTTATCTCTTTATTCTTTAGACTTTTCTATACTCAGTACGAGTTATGTCTTCTCTTTTCTCTCCGATCTATGAGGACATAGCTCAAGCTAAGTATAGGGGGGTCGTATATACTGTGTATATACTTTAGCCATAACTCGTACTTTAGTATTTTTACTAATAAATATGGCTGATGATTCTTTAAAATTCATTAAAAACCTTAATAAAAAGATGTGATTATTCCTCAAATTCTCTTTATACTGACTGATTAATAAATCAGGTGAAAATATTTTTTGCAAAATGTTTGCAAAATAGTTTGAAAATCCTTGTGAAAATCTTTTGAAAACTATTTTGAAAGCATTCTGTTACATGTTTTCAACCTTCGTAAAAACATCTTGATTGTAAAATTTATTTTCTTAGTGTGAAATAAAATGTTTGAAAAAAGGATTGCAAATGGTTGAAAAATGGTTGCAAAAATGTTTGAAAAATCTATATATACTGTTTGGAAAACCTTTGCAAAATGATTTTCAAATGAATGTACATGTTTGTAAAAAAATTGTTTGTAAAAATTATTTTGGACTATAGTTTGCAAAATTATTTGAAAAACCTGTGTCAAATAAGTTTGAGGAATAAATACATGACACCAAAATTCACTATATACTTATACAATTGACCACCTACCCTGTAAATTCTTAAAAATCCACTTCTTGTAATATATAAGATGCACTCCTGTGTAAATAGTTGTACCTAGTTTTCAGCCAAAACCTTTTGTTTTCAAAAAAAAAGCCAAAAACATTTGCAAAATTAAAATTCCAAAACATTTGAAAAATCTTTTTGAAAAATCTAAAAAAAATGCATATGCATCATCTTTTTCAAAAATCCATAAAAAGTTCAAAATCTTGAAAATTGCATCACAAAAATATTTTATGCATGGCATTGCATAGCATGAGCATTTTTCGGATTGAGTTTGAGAATTGAACAAGTCTAAGTAAAATCCGCAGATTAGAGCTTGATTGGAACTTAAATCTACCTAATAACAGGAACCTTATAGAAACTGGGATTGAGGTACTTCAGGTCTAGTTGACTTAATTCTTTGAGGATCACGAGACTTGGTTCAATGGATTCTTGACTTCCTAAGTAGAGTACTTCGGAGCACACGTACGACTCTTGTTGATAATGACCTAACTTGGACACCCGCACCTTTATTCTATCATTTTGGCATCAAAAACCCTAGTAAATGCGTGTAAATAGCCTTAATTAGAGCATCTTAGCATTCATGCATGTGCATGTAAATAGTGTATAAAATACTGTAATCAAAGACAAAATTATAGAATAAATAAAAGAAAAGAAAAAGAATAAAATATTGTAAATATTTTATGACCCAAAACCTCGAGACCTAGGCATCTTGATGAATAGGTCGACAAGGAATAAAGTAGGGGAGATAAGGGTCAAAATACGATAAAAATACTTTTCTTTTTAATCTATTCTTTATGCATTTTGGGACCTATTTTCGGTTCCACTTTTTATACTTCAAATAAAGAAACTTTGTACATTAAAGTTGTAGATAATTAAATAAAGAAAAATACAAAATTGATTTCACTCAAAAATAATGTACAGATAAAAAGTTATGGTCTGAATAAGATTCCAGAACTCCAACTTCCCAGACCTGTATCTTGCAAATAAAAACTCGAAATATACCAAACTCACCATTAATTGTATATAGTGTAAAATAAACTATTTAATGAAGGTGGTTTCATATTTTTCGGAGTTACGGTTTGAAAGTTGAGTTTTGGAACACTATTGTATACTTGTACATATTAAAATATTCAATTTATTATTTATTCATTATTTTTGTATTTTTTATATTTTTATAATTTTGTAAATATTATTTATAATACATATGTACATTAAAACAGGAAGAAAAACCTAAATAAAATACAAAATAAAATACATGTATGTACTACACCTAGGTATATTACCTATATACATACCTATATAATTACTTATTCTATTTTATTAAGTATATAAAATACTCAAAAAAATAAAATAAAAATATTTTGCAGTGTATAAAAAATTTTTATAAATTTATAAAATAATAAGCAAAAATAATAAAATTAAATTCACAAAATAAAAATAAAATAAGAAAATATATATAATATACCTATAAGGGGTATAAAAGGTAACTTGTAAATATATACCTCGTAAAAATAAATAAAAATCACTATAAACGAATTCAGAAAATAATAAACACTTTTCATTTTACAACCTAAAAATAATAAAATCATTAGCTATTTTAAATTGAATTTACAAAATAATTTCTAGAGGTTTTTCCTGGTTGGTCCACGTGGACCAACCATGTTAGTTTGACCGTTGACCTCGGTCAACTGCCTGACCACTGCTCTGATGCCTGTCAGAGTTGAGTTTTGACCCATCTTCTCGATTTTTTCAAGGATGCCTCGTATCTCCTTTCACGAATCTTTCTTCACGACTTTTGTAGCCCAGTTATCCAAGAGACACGTCGGGGGTCTATTTCGACTTTTGGATCGCTGTGGCGCTCCAGATTCCTCATTCTTTGAGCCATGTTCACCATCTTTCAAAAACCACCCAAAGTCTTCCATCCACCTTTGAACCGCATTTGGGCCTAGCCAAGACCTCCGAGCTGCAGCTTGTGATCTCCGGTGACAGGGGATTGATCCGAGCTCTTCGTTGAGGTATGGAGGTGGCCTGAAGCGTGTTCGACACCACCTCCGGTGGCCGCCGCCGTCGAGGTCCCATCTCGCCTTCCTACGCTCGAGGTTCGAGTTTTGATTCATTTTCTCTTGCTTGATTTTCTTTCCATTAGCTGTAGAAACCCTTAGCTACATTCCAGTTCGATCATTGCTCCGTCGTCCCCCCCCCCCCCCCCCCCGCAATCACCTCGCCGGAGTTGCTTCGGTGAGATTCTCCCTCGACGCCTCCCACCGTTTCCACTGCTAGGTGATGCGCGGCAACTTGCCCGCGCATCCCTTAACTTGTCCTTGCATGTTTTTGAGCAACGTGTGCATCTGGAGGCGATTTTGACTCTCGCTGGACCTTCTCAAAGCCCCTCCTCGACGTTGACGCCGTAGGAGAGTTCCAGTGGTCATCGACGACTTTTGAAGCCACCAATCATCGGAGAAGACCTGCAGGAGGATATTGAGCCGCTTGGAGCTTCACAGCACGTCGGAGGAGCCTGAGATCTCCGGACGAAAATCGCCCCGGCGCTGTTCTTGCATGTTCATCCTTGCAGCCTCTCCGCCGTACGATCTGAAGGTCGGCCCAGTTTGATCTTGAGCCCTCAGATCTGGCCGCCCACAACCGTCTGATCAGCCTGCCGGACATGATCTGGGTCGTCATAACCGAAGGGGTATCGGGTGTCTCCGTGTCGACACGTGGCGTAAGTGAGTGATTCAGCGCCGTCCGATCCCGCCCAGGCGTGGGTAATTTTGCTTCCTACCCCGCCAAATTTTGTATTTAAATATGATTGCACAATCATTCATCTGCCGTTGTACTGATTTTGTAAAATTTGCAAGTACCCCTCCCCCCTTCGACTTTTGTAGTTTTCCATTTTGGACCCGGCCAAGTCACGTGCTACGCGCACGTGCATTTGGCCATTTTGCAAAGGGACCAAGGGGATTTTGTGTATTTAGTTTTAGTACCAGAACTTTTACTTGCAGTTATAATACTTTTGGAATTTTTGCATCAAGGCCCTCGCATTTTTGGATTATTACGTTTATACCCCTCCCAAGCGCGTGCTAGTCACGCGCTTGGTTGGGCTATTTGCAGACGCACCCTTGCGGGTCTTGGGATCTATATTCAGTCCATTAATTATTTTATTCAGTTATAATTTTTGTGTGGAAATTGCGCAGAGGCCCCTTAACTTTTGACTATTTACATTTAAGCCCTTGCCAGTAGTGTAGTTTCTTGATGTTGTCTCTAGTTATTCCATGCATCTATAAATTGCTAAAAATCACCAAAAAAATTAGTGTAGGCTCTTGTTTTCTTGCTCTTTCATGCCATATTTTTGCATTGCATTTTTATTGCATTTTCATATTTATTAAAAATCAAAAACATGCATTTTCAGCACTGTTTGCACTAGAAAATCCATAAAAATTATAAAAATGTTTTAAAAAAATACAAAAAAATATATTTTGCTTGTCTTATCATCTTTTAGTGTCAGTCCAAAAAATCATTAAAAATTTCAAAACAAACACCTTAAAAATTAGAAAACACCTAAAACTTCTTAAAAATCTAAAAAATCATAGAAAAATCCTAAAAATGTAAACTCAGTTTCTGTAGTTTCTCTATTTTATTATAAAATTAATTTGGGAAAATTTTATCACTGTTTACTATTTTTCATTCCCATTTTAATTTCGTCCAAAACTTTATTCATTATTTTCTTGTATTTTAGCTTTTACTGAAAAATCCCCAACAATCACAAAAACAGTAGAAAATTATAAAAAGACCAAAAACATTTGATTTTCTGATTTTTGATCATTTTTCCTCATATTTATAAATACTCTATCCCTCTCTTCCTTGTATTGTATATGTATATATATATATATATATATTCTATTATTAAAAAAGAAAATATAAAAAATATAAAATATAAAAAGAAAAAGATAAAATCAATAAAATTACAAACCAAAATACAAAAAGTAAAAATGAAAAATAAAATTAAAAAAATATAAAATTAAAAACCCACAAAAAATTGCATAATTGTAGACACTCAATCACATTCACATTTTGGCATTTTGCTTGATCTATCATGCCTTGCTCCTTGAGTTCGACACTCTACATACTTACACACTATACATCTATTTGTAGAGTTAAAAATAAATTTGACTCCACATTTATTCTTCATTTCTTGACTTATATATTGTGGGTTCATTGTTGATTAATTAGGGATTTTTTAGCGGTCAACACACCGACTACGGTTTCGCCTTGTGAAACCGTACGACCCTTGATTTCCCTGGTTAACAAATGGTGCCGTTGCCGGGGAGCAACAGCGCATAGTTCGGCTTTTTACTTGTGCTTGTGATTGCTTGTCTACTTTTGCGGCTATATTTATTTGCCTTTTTATTTGATATATCTTTTGAGCTGTCCGACCCCTCTCTTTGTTGACTTCGTGCGAGGAACCGTGGATCGAGGGAGGCGCTTCACCTGAGGCGCTGACGCACCCACGTGAAGCCGGATCTAGCCAGCCTAGCACCAAGGAGATGAGAAGAGAATTTTGAAGACCGAACTCCCCTTTAGTTATAGCATTTACATTCTAAATTCATTTGTGTAATTTATTGTGAGAGAGAGAGACCTTTAATTTGTAATAATACAGGTACTTGGACTCTTGGATATTCGGGCCCAATTTCCAAGTGATTGTTCACTTGGGGGCTCACCGCTGCTTTTTGTCGGGTTTTCATCGCATCTTTTTCCCTTTGTTTTCTCGGTTTTGTTTTCCTTACTTTGTGTGATTGAGCCCCTAGTTTTAGGATTGCTTGCGATAGACTAAGGCCAGACACTTAATATCTTACATGTACCTATAGTGCGTTTTGGACTTAGTTTAAATCTTTAAACAGTCACCTCATCATCTTCAAGCCTACGTACCGCGAGCCCACCCTGTCAAGCGCTACTCCTGAACATGATGTGTCGAGAAGAGGAGGGGTGAGACTAGACCGGACTCTTGGATTGAGGATCGGTGACCAACTTGTGGTTCTTCACGATAATAGCAATTTCTGAAACTTAGGGCGATTTCATCGGCTTTGCATTTGCATATAGATAGGTTTCAATTCTGCTGAGCATCTTTGCATGTAGAGTGCTGGAGGCAAGGTGAGCATTTACGCTTTAGCATAAATCATCGTTTTACCGCTTGCATTGCTTTTCCGACTCTCTACCTCTGATTTTGCCAACATAGGTGCTAAGTAAAATTGACTCCACGATAGGCCCGTGCATCTCTCATTAAAAATCTAAAAAAAAGTGATAATCAGATAAAATTGGGACTGTTGATATTACTTGACCCTAAAATCAACCAAAAAGCAAAATCTTGTATTGGGGCGAGTAATCCCCTCATTGTCTTCACGTTTACCTGCCCGCGCACACACTAAGGATAGTGCCCAATTCCCATTCAGCCCCCTAAGTGTTTGTGCAACTTCTTGACTTCTCACCTAACTCTAAAACAGACAAGATAAAAAGACCGAATTTTCGGTCTCTACCGAGTTGAGTAGGTGAATTGAGGGTTTGTATTGTGTGAGTTTGCTTGTGATTATTTGTGTGCATTCTAGATCATCTCTGCGCATTTGCGCCTTTCTTCATACTTCTCTTGACTTGACCTTCGTGCTCTCACGAATCATTCTTCTCTTGTTTCGAGATGGCCGATTGGAGCGTATTTATCCGGACTTTGCGGATCCTTCGTTCACTCCAGTCGGTCCACCTCTTTTTTTCCAGGAGGACTTTGCTCCTGATTTTTGTACATACCCGCCTCAGCCACAGTATCAGACCTCGAACTTCTACCCACCTCCACCTCCACCAGTATATTATCCACCTCCACCTTCACATCCACCCGAGTCTGACCTGTTGGAGTCACCTCCCTCGATCTCTATGAGTGATATCTTGAACTGAATGATAGAGCGCCTTGATTTGATGAATGAGGATATGGCTATCTTGAGGAAAAAACAGATTGACGCTCCATTCGTCGCGGATACGGAATTCCTTGTGGGAGATCATGGGAGATTGCAATCACCAAAAATACAAAAAATGAGAAAAATTTAAAAACACAAAAAGAGTTTGGGAGTCACACGATTGAGCCACATTGTGAGGAGAAGGGCCAATTGCCCAATCATTTGACCACACAGTCACTCACCCCTTGTCCCATCTCCAACCCTGATGATGTCGCTGTATAGACTGCTCTTGGCATACCTCATGTAGATGCTGATTTCGACTTCCTCCCTTGTAAGGAGGGGGTTCAAAAATTCAAAAAATTATTGTCTGAACCCGAAGTGGTGGCCACTATTCATGAGATCATCTGTGCCCCACTTCAACAGGCCATGACCGATTTATCTGCTCCTCTTCCCAAGAAGAGAAAGCGGAGGAGCATATCTGAGCATCACATTCTGACCAAGGCCACTGCCCATGCCATCACACACCGTCCCATTCCCAGGAAGAAGAACACATCTACCCCTTTCATCACCTGCACCATATCTGACCATACTTGTGATCACACTCTCCTAGACGGCGGTGCATCTATTAGCATATTACCCTTCTCGCTGGTACAGTCTCTTCACTTAGGGCATCTCAAGAAAACCAGGATGATCGTATAGTTTGCTGATGGATCTATCAAGAGGCCGAAGGGTATCCTTGAAAATGCCGTCATTTCGATTCAGGGCACGAGGTACAATGTTGATTTTGTCGTATTGCCCACGGAGACCTCCACAGGGGATCCCTCTCCAATCATCCTGGGACAACCATTCCTCGCCTCTGCGAGGGTCGTTATTGACTATGGATCAGGAGAGATTCGCTTCCGTCCTGTCTACGAGAGAGAAGTGTTGATTACCTCACCCATAGTAGACCAGCGACCTGCACCTGATGCACACTCACCTGTTCTAGCTGACTCCGAGGCCTATGACCTATCTGATGATATTAGAGAAGTTTGCTTATTGACCGCTGATGAGACCTGAGAAATCCTCCGAACGGGGGAAGACTCGGAAAGCATGGACCTCGAGGTTCCTCCTTCTAGTGTGTGGCGATGTGTTGATGAGATCCGCAGGATTTACGTGGTTGATACCATTGAGCGGAGGCAGATACCAAGACTAGATAGGACGGATCTGGTTTGACTACTTCCACTAAAAAGTCTGTTTCTGGTCACTCAAAAGTAAAGATGATTGAGGTCGGTTATGATGCTGGCCATTATTTTGATAGATTCCGCTATTTTGATGAAGACAATGATTCAGGTGAAACTCTTGAGGACGATCAGACTTCGGATACTTCCACAGATGATTTCATTCCTTTTGGTTTTGACCTGGACGAGACCTCGTAGGACAACTCCGACTACACCTCTGCCGATGATGATGAGTTCGTCCCATTCCACTTTGATATCAACAAGACCCCCAAGGCCAGACCTGTCCGTACTTATTCCACTCACCCGTCTGCGCCTTCACACTATAGGACCACCAAGGGCGAACCTAGCCATACTACTTCCATTGACCAGTTCGTGCGTTTTCGATTTGACTCCACTGAGGGCCTTCACTCTGTCGACCCTGATCGGCTTCCGTCCACTGTGGACCCCGATGTCGACCTGCACCACACTAGATCTATCCCTCAGCGGTCTCTCAAGAAGGTTAGATTTCAACCTTCTTGATCCTGTGTATATCCATATCTGTTGTATATTCCCTTATGTACCTTTGTTCTCTCTCCCGTATTGCTCGTCCACCCATTCTCGAGTTTGCCTTGCTTAGGACGTACTTTGTCCTAAGTATAGGGGATGGACGAGCTGAGTGTTCATTCATCGTTCTGTTTCATCACTCCTGTTGTTGCCTATACTTAGGGTTTCTTTTACCCTAAGTATAGGGGGAGTGATGTGTACATCCGTTTCTATCTTCTTCCATTTGTTGATATCTTTTCTTCTTTTCTTCTTTTCCTCTTCTATCTTCTGAAACTATCAAGAAAGTCGCCCCCTTGTAGATAGTTTTCTATACTTGGGACGTACTTTATCCTAAGTATAGGGGTGTGTGCACCCCGAGTGATCCTACTCTTTGATCCTCTCCATTGTCTCCTCTTCTTGTCTATACTTAGGGATATCTTACCCTAAGTGTAGGGGGAGACAGTCCGAGTACGATCTGTTCAATCCCACCCTTGACCCACCCTGCATTATGTACAGTCTGCTATACTTAGGATTATTTGATCCTAAGTATGGGGGGCGGTCAACTTCTCATTGCTTTATTCATTCATCTCTTATCTCTTTATTCTTTAGACTTTTCTATACTCGGTACGAGTTATGTCTTCTCTTTTCTCTCCGATCTATGAGGACATAGCTCAAGCTAAGTATAGGGGGGTCGTATATACTATGTATATACTTTAGCCATAACTCGTACTTTAGTATTTTTACTAATAAATATGGCTGATGATTCTTTAAAATTCATTAAAAACCTTAATAAAAAGATGTGATTATTCCTCAAATTCTCTTTATACTGACTGATTAATAAATCAGGTGAAAATATTTTTTGCAAAATGTTTGAAAAATAGTTTGAAAATCCTTGTGAAAATCTTTTGAAAACTATTTTGAAAGCATTCTGTTACATGTTTTCAACCTTCGTAAAAACATCTTGATTGTAAAATTTATTTTCTTAGTGTGAAATAAAATGTTTGAAAAAAGATTTGCAAATGGTTGAAAAATGGTTGCAAAAATATTTGAAAAATCTATATATACTGTTTGGAAAACCTTTGCAAAATGATTTTCAAATGAATGTACATGTTTATAAAAAACTGTTTGTAAAAATTATTTTGGACAATAGTTTGCAAAATTGTTTGAAAAACCTGTGTCAAATAAGTTTGAGGAATAAATACATGACACCAAACTTCACTATATACTTATACAATTGACCACATACCCTGTAAATTCTTAAAAATCCACTTCTTGTAATATATAAGATGCACTCCTGTGTAAATATTTGTACCTAGTTTTCAGCCAAAACCTTTTGTTTTCAAAAAAAACCAAAAACATTTGCAAAATTAAAATTCCAAAACATTTGAAAAATCTTTTTGAAAAATCTAAAAAAATGCATATGCATCATCTTTTTCAAAAATCCATAAAAAGTTCAAAATCTTGAAAATTGCATCACAAAAATATTTTCTGCATGGCATTGCATAGCATGAGCATTTTTCGGATTGAGTTTGAGAATTGAACAAGTCTAAGTAAAATCCGCAGATTAGAGCTTGATTGGAACTTAAATCTACCTAATTAACAGGAACCTTATAGGAACTGGGATTGAGGTACTTCAGGTCTAGTTGACTTAATTCTTTGAGGATCACGAGACTTGGTTCAATGGATTCTTGACTGCCTAAGTAGAGTACTTCGGAGCACACGTACGACTCTTGTTGATAATGACCTAACTTGGACACCCGCACCTTTATTCTATCATTTTGGCATCAAAAACCCTAGTAAATGCGTGTAAATAGCCTTAATTAGAGCATCTTAGCATTCATGCATGTGCATGTAAATAGTGTATAAAATACTGTAATCAAAGCCAAAATTATAGAATAAATAAAAGAAAAGAAAAAGAATAAAATATTGTAAATATTTTATGACCCAAAACCTCGAGACCTAGGCATCTTGATGAATAGGTCGACAAGGAATAAAGTAGGGGAGATAAGGGTCAAAATACGATAAAAATACTTTTCTTTTTAATCCATTCTTTATGCATTTTGGGACCTATTTTTGGTTCCACTTTTTATACTTCAAATAAAGAAACTTTGTACATTAAAGTTGTAGATAATTAAATAAAGAAAAATACAAAATTGATTTCACTCAAAAATAATGTACAGATAAAAAGTTATGGTCTGAATAAGATTCCAGAACTCCAACTTCCCAGACCTGTATCTTGCAAATAAAAACTCGAAATATACCAAACTCACCATTAATTGTATATAGTGTAAAATAAACTATTTAATGAAGGTGGTTTCATATTTTTCGGAGTTACGGTTTGAAAGTTGAGTTTTGGAACCCTATTGTATACTTGTACATATTAAAATATTCAATTTATTATTTATTCATTATTTTTGTATTTTTTATACTTTTATAATTTTGTAAATATTATTTATAATACATATGTACATTAAAACAGGAAGAAAAACCTAAATAAAATACAAAATAAAATACATGTATGTACTACACCTAGGTATATTACCTATATACATACATATATAATTACTTATTCTATTTTATTAAGTATATAAAATACTCCAAAAAATAAAATAAAAATATTTTGAAGTGTATAAAAAAATTTTATAAATTTATAAAATAATAAGCAAAAATAATAAAATTAAATTCACAAAATAAAAATAAAATAAGAAAATATATATAATATACCTATAAGGGGTATAAAAGGTAACTTGTAAATATATACCTCATAAAAATAAATAAAAATCACTATAAACTAATTCAGAAAATAATAAACACTTTTCATTTTACAACCTAAAAATAATAAAATCATTAGCTATTTTAAATTGAATTTACAAAATAATTTCTAGAGGTTTTTCCTGGTTGGTCCACGTGGACCAACCATGTTAGTTTGACCGTTGACCTCGGTCAACTGCTTGACCACCGCTCTGATGCCTGTCAGAGTTGAGTTTTGACCCATGTTCTCGATTTTTTCGAGGATGCCTCGTATCTCCTTTCACGAATCTTTCTTCACGACTTTTGTAGCCCAGTTATCCAAGATACACGCTGGATCACTGTGGCGCTCCAGATTCCTCATTCTTTGAGCCATGTTCACCATCTTTCAAAAACCACCCAAAGTCTTCCATCCACCTTTGAACCGCATTTGGGCCTAGCCAAGACCTCCGAGCTGCAGCTTGTGATCTCCGGTGACAGGGGATTGATCCGAGCTCTTCGTTGAGGTGTGGAGGTGGCCTGAAGCGTGTTCGACACCACCTCCGGTGGTCGCCGCCGTCGAGGTCCCATCTCGCCTTCCTACGCTCGAGGTTCGAGTTTTGATTCATTTTCTCTTGCTTGATTTTCTTTCCATTAGCTGTAGAAACCCTTAGCTACATTCCAGTTTGATCATTGCTCCGTCCTTCCCCCCCGCAATCACCTCGCCGGAGTTGCTTCGGTGAGATTCTCCATCGATGCCTCCCACCGTTTTCACTGCTAGGTGATGCGCGGCAACTTGCCTGCGCATCCCTTAACTTGTCCTTGCATGTTTTTTAGCAACGTGTGCATCTGGAGGCGATTTTGACTCTCGCCGGACCTTCTCAAAGCCCCTCCTAGACGTTGACGCCGTAGGAGAGTTCCAGTGGTCATCGACGACTTTTGAAGCCATCAATCATCGGAGAAGACCTGCAGGAGGATATTGATCCGCTTGGAGCTTCACAGCACGTCGGAGGAGCCTGAGATCTCCGGACGAAAATCACCCCGGCGCTGTTCTTGCATGTTCATCCTTGCAGCCTCTCCACCGTACGATCTGAAGGTCGGCCCAGTTTGATCTTGAGCCCTCAGATCTGGCCGCCCACAACCGTCTGATCAACCTGCCGGATATGATCTGGGTCGTCATAACCGAAGGGGTATCGAGCGTCTCCGTGTCGACACGTGGCGTAAGTGAGTGATTCAGCGCCGTCCAATCCCGCCTAGGCGTCGGTAATTTTGCTTCCTACCCCGCCAGATTTTGTATTTAAATATTAATGCACAATCATTCATCTTCCATTGTACTGATTTTGTAAAATTTGCAAGTACCCCCCCCCCTCGACTTTTGTAGTTTTCCATTTTGGACCCGACCCAGTCACGTGCTACGCGCACGTGCATTTGGCCATTTTGCAGAGGGACCTAGGGGATTTTGTGTATTTAGTTTTAGTACCAGAACTTTTACTTGCAGTTATAATACTTTTGGAATTTTTGCATCAAGGCCCTCGCATTTTTGGATTATTACGTTTATACCCCTCCCAAGCGCGTGCTAGTCACGCGCTTGGTTGGGCTATTTGCAGACGCACCCTTGCGGGTCTTGGTATCTATATTCAGTCCATTAATTATTTTATTCAGTTATAATTTTTGTGTGGAAATTGCGCAGAGGCCCCTTAACTTTTGACTATTTACATTTAAGCCCTTGCCAGTAGTGTAGTTTCTTGATGTTGTCTCTAGTTATTCCATGCATCTATAAATTGCTAAAAATCGCCAAAAAAAATTAGTGTAGGCTCTTGTTTTCTTGCTCTTTCACACCATATTTTTGCATTGCATTTTTATTGCATTTTCATATTTATTAAAAATCAAAAACATGCATTTTCAGCACTGTTTGCACTAGAAAATCCATAAAAATTATAAAAATGGTTTAAAAAATTACAAAAAAATATATTTTGCTTGTCTTATCATCTTTTAGTGTCAGTCCAAAAATCATTAAAAATTTCAAAACAAACACCTTAAAAATTAGAAAACACCTAAAACTTCTTAAAAATCTAAAAAATCATAGAGAAATCCTAAAAATGTAAACTCAGTTTCTGTAGTTTCTCTATTTTATTATAAAATTAATTTGGGAAACTTTTATCACTGTTTACTATTTTTCATTCCCATTTTAATTTCTTCCAAAACTTTATTCATTATTTTCTTGTATTTTAGCTTTTAAAAATACCAAAAATATTCTGAAAAATCCCCAACAATCACAAAAACAGTAGAAAATTATAAAAAGACCAAAAACATTTGATTTTCTGATTTTTTATCATTTTTCCTCATATTTATAAATACTCTATCCCTCTCTTCCTTGTATTGTATATATATATTCTATTATTAAAAAAGAAAATATAAAAAATATAAAATATAAAAAGAAAAAGATAAAATCAATAAAATTACAAACCAAAATACAAAAAGTAAAAATGGAAAATAAAATTAAAAAAATATAAAATTAAAAACCCACAAAAAATTGCATAATTGTAGACACTCAATCACATTCACATTTTGGCATTTTGCTTGATCTATCATGCCTTGCTCCTTGAGTTCGACACTCTACATACTTACACACTATACATCTATTTGTAGAGTTAAAAATAAATTTGACTCCACATTTATTCTTCATTTCTTGACTTATATATTGTGGGTTCATTGTTGATTAATTAGGGATTTTTTAGCGGTCAACACACCGACTACGGTTTCGCCTTGTGAAACCGTACGACCCTTGATTTCCCTGGTTAACAAATGGTGCCGTTGCCGGGGAGCAACAGCGCATAGTTCAGCTTTTTACTTGTGCTTGTGATTGCTTGTCTACTTTTGCGGCTATATTTATTTGCCATTTTATTTGATATATCTTTTGAGCTGTCTGACCCCTCTCTTTGTTGACTTCGTGCGAGGAACCGTGGATCGAGGGAGGTGCTTCACCTGAGGCGCTGACGCACCCACGTGAAGCCGGATCTAGCCAGCCTAGCACCAAGGAGACGAGAAGAGAATTTTGAAGACCGAGCTCCCCTTTAGTTATAGCATTTACATTCTAAATTCATTTGTGTAATTTATTGTGAGAGAGAGAGACCTTTAATTTGTAATAATACAGGTACTTGGACTCTTGGATATTCGGGCCCAATTTCCAAGTGATTGTTCACTTGGGGGCTCACCGCTGCTTTTTGTCGGGTTTTCATCGCATCTTTTTCCCTTTGTTTTCTCGGTTTTGTTTTCCTTACTTTGTGTGATTGAGCCCCTAGTTTTAGGATTGCTTGCGATAGACTAAGGCCAGACACTTAATATCTTACATGTACCTATAGTGCGTTTTGGACTTAGTTTAAATCTTTAAACAGTCACCTCATCATCTTCAAGCCTACGTACCGCAAGCCCACCCTGTCAAGCGCTACTCCTGAACTCAATGTGTCGAGAAGAGGAGGGGTGAGACTAGACCGGACTATTGGATTGAGGATCGGTGACCGACTTGTGGTTCTTCACGATAATAGCAATTTCTGAAACTTAGGGCGATTTCATCGGCTTTGCACTTGCATATAGATAGTTTTCAATTCTGCTGAGCATCTTTGCATGTAGAGTGCTGGAGGCAAGGTGAGCATTTACGCTTTAGCATAAATCATCGTTTTACCGCTTGCATTGCTTTTCCGACTCTCTACCTCTGATTTTGCCAACATAGGTGCTAAGTAAAATTGACTCCGCGATAGGCCCTTGCATCTCTCATTAAAAATCTAAAAAAAAGTGATAATCAGATAAAATTGGGACTGTTGATATTACTTGACCCTAAAATCAACCAAAAAGCAAAATCTTGTATTGGGGCGAGTAATCCCCTCATTGTCTTCACGTTTACCTGTCCGCGCACACACTAAGGATAGTGCCCAATTCCCATTCAGGCCCCTAAGTGTTTGTGCAACTTCTTGACTTCTCATCTAACTCTAAAACAGACAAGATAAAAAGACCGAATTTTCGGTCTCTACCGAGTTGAGTAGGTGAATTGAGGGTTTGTATTGTGTGAGTTTGCTTGTGATTATTTGTGTGCATTCTAGATCATCTCTGCGCATTTGCGCCTTTCTTCATACTTCTCTTGACTTGACCTTCGTGCTCTCACGGATCATTCTTCTCTTGTTTCGAGATGGCCGACTGGAGCGTATTTATCCGGACTTTGCGGATCCTTCGTTCACTCCAGTCGGTCCACCTCCTTTTTTCCAGGAGGACTTTGCTCCTGATTTTTGTACATACCAGCCTCAGCCACAGTATCAGACCTCGAACTTCTACCCACCTCCACCTCCATCAGTATATTATCCACCTCCACCTTCACATCCACCCGAGTCTGACCTGTTGGAGTCACCTTCCTCGATCTCTATGAGTGATATCTTGAACCGAATGATAGAGCGCCTTGATTTGATGAATGAGGATATGGCTATCTTGAGGAAAAAACAGATTGATGCTCCATTCGTCGCGGATACGGAATTCCTTGTGGGAGATCATGGGAGATTGCAATCACCAAAAATACAAAAAATGAGAAAAATTTAAAAACACAAAAAGAGTTTGGGAGTCACACGAATGAGCCACATTGTGAGGAGAAGGGCCAATTGCCCAATCATTTGACCACACAGACACTCACCCCTTGTCCCATCTCCAACCCCGAGGATGTCGATGTATAGACTGCTCTTGGCATACCTCATGTAGATGCTGATTCCGACTTCCTCCCTTGTAAGGAGGAGGTCCAAAAATTCAAAAAAATATTGTCTGAACCCGAAGTGGTGGCCACTATTCATGAGATCATCCGTGCCCCACTTCAACAAGCCATGACCGATTTATCTGCTCCTCTTCCCAAGAAGAGAAAGCGGAGGAGCAGATCTGAGCGTCACATTCTGACCATGGCCACTGCCCATGCCATCACACACCGTCCCATTCCCAGGAAGAAGAACACATCTACCCCTTTCATCACCTGCACCATATCTGACCATACTTGTGATCACACTCTCCTAGATGGTGGTACATCTATTAGCATATTACCCTTCTCGCTGGTACAGTCTCTTCACTTAGGGCCTCTTAAGAAAACCAGGATGATCGTACAGTTTGCTGATGGATCTATCAAGAGGCCGAAGGGTATCCTTGAAAATGCCGTCATTTCGATTCAGGGCACGAGGTACAATGTTGATTTTGTCGTATTGCCCATGGAGACCTCCACAGGGGATCCCTCTCCAATCATCCTGGGATGACCATTCCTCGCCTCAGCGAGGGTCGTTATTGACTATGGATCAGGAGAGATTCGCTTCCGTCCTGTTGACGAGAGCGAAGTGTTGATTACCTCACCCATAGTAGACCAGCGACCTGCACCAGCTGCACACTCACCTGTTCTAGCTCACTCCGAAGCCTATGACCTATCTGATGATATTAGACCACTGATGAGACCCGAGAAATCCTCCGAACGGGGGAAGACTCGGAAAGCATGGACCTCGAAGTTCCTCCTTCTGGTGTGTGGCGATGTGTTGATGAGATCCGCAGGATTTACATGGTTGATACCATTGAGTGGAGGGCAGATACCAAGACTAGACAGGACGGATCTGGTTTGACTACTTCCACTAAAAAGTATGTTCCTGGTCACTCAAAAGTAAAGATGATTGAGGTTGGTTATGATGCTGGCCATTATTTTGATAGATTCCGCCATTTTGATGAAGACAATGATTCAGGTGAAACTCTTGAGGACGATCAGACTTCGGATACTTCCACAGATGATTTCGTTCCTTTTGGTTTTGACCTGGACGAGACCTCGCAGGACGACTCCGATTACACCTCTGCCGATGATGATGAGTTCGTCCCATTCCACTTTGATATCAGCGAGACCCCCAAGGCCAGACCTGTCTGTACTTCTTCCACTCACCCGTCTGCGCCTTCACACCATAGGACCACCAAGGGCGAACCTAGCCACACTACTTCCATTGAACAGTTCTTACCTTTTCAATTTGACTCCACTGAGGGCCTTCACTCTGTCGACCCTGATCGGCTTCCGTCCACTGTGGACCCTGATGTCGACCTGCACCACACTAGATCTATCCCTCAGCGGTCTCGCAAGAAGGTTAGCTTTCAACCTTCTTGATCCTGTGTATATCCATATCTGTTGTATATTCCCTTATGTACCTTTGTTCTCTCTCCCGTATTGCTCGTCCACCCATTCTCGTGTTTGCCTTGCTTAGGACGTACTTTGTCCTAAGTATAGGGGATGGACGAGCTGAGTGTTCATTCATCGTTCCATTTCATCACTCTTGTTGTTGCCTATACTTAGAATTTCTTTTACCCTAAGTATAGGGGGAGTGATGCGTACATCCGTTTCTATCTTCTTCCATTTGTTGATATCTTTTCTTCTTTTCTTCTTTTCCTCTTCTGTTTTCTGAATCTATCAAGAAAGCCGCCCCCTTGTAGACAGTTTTCTATACTTGGGATGTACTTTGTCCTAAGTATATGGGGGTGTGCACCCCGAGTGATCCTACTCTTTGATCCTCTCCATTGTCTCCTCTCCTTGTCTATACTTAGGGATATCTTACCCTAAGTGTAGGGGGAGACAGTCCGAGTACGATATGTTCATTCCTACCCTTGACCCTCCCTGCGTTGTGTACAGTCTGCTATACTTAGGATTATTTGATCCTAAGTATAGGGGGACGATCAACTTCTCATTGCTTTATTCATTCATCTCTTATCTCTTTATTCTTTAGACTTTTCTATACTCAGTACGAGTTATGTCTTCTCTTTTCTCTCCGATCTATGAGGACATAGCTCAAGCTAAGTATAGGGCGGTCGTATATACTGTGTATATACTTTAGCCATAACTCGTGCTTCCGTATTTTTACTAATAAATATGGCTAATGATTCTTTAAAATTCATAAAAACCTAATAAAAAGATGTGATTATTCCTCAAATTCTCTTTATACTGATTGATTAATAAATCAGGTGAAAATATTTTTTGCAAAATGTTTGAAAAATAGTTTGAAAATCCTTGTGAAAATCTTTTGAAAACTATTTTGAAAGCATTATGTTACATGTTTTCAACCTTTGTAAAAACATCTTGATTGTAAAATTTATTTTCTTAGTGTGAAATAAAATGTTTGAAAAAAGATTTGCAAATGGTTGAAAAATGGTTGCAAAAATATTTGAAAAATCTATATATACTGTTTGGAAAACCTTTGCAAAATGATTTTCAAATGAGTGTACATGTTTGTAAAAAACTGTTTGTAAAAATTATTTTGGACTATAGTTTGCAAAATTGTTTGAAAAACCTGTGTCAAATAAGTTTGAGGAATAAATACATGTCACCAAAATTCACTATATACTTATACAATTGACCACCTACCCTGTAAATTCTTAAAAATCCACTTTTTGTAATATATAAGATGCACTCCCGTGTAAATATTTGTACCTAGTTTTCAGCCAAAACCTTTTGTTTTCAAAAAAATCCAAAAACATTTGCAAAATTAAAATTCCAAAACATTTGAAAAATCTTTTTGAAAAATCTAAAAAAATGCATATGCATCATCTTTTTCAAAAATCCATAAAAAGTTTAAAATCTTGAAAATTGCATCACAAAAATATTTTCTGCATCGTATTGCATAACATGAGCATTTTTCAGGTTGAGTTTGAGAATTGAACAAGTCTAAGTAAAATCCGAAGATTAGAGAGCTTGATTGGAACTTAAATCTACCTAATTAACATGAACCTTATAGGAACTGGGATTGAGGTACTTCAGGTCTAGTTGACTTAATTCTTTGAGGATCACGATACTTGGTTCAATGGATTCTTGACTTCCTAAGTAGAGTACTTCGGAGCACACGTACGACTCTTGTTGATAATGACCTAACTTGGACACCCGCACCTTTATTCTATCATTTTGGCATCAAAAACCCTAGTAAATGCGTGTAAATAGCCTTAATTAGAGCATCTTAGCATTCATGCATGTGGATGTAAATAGTGTATAAAATACTGTAATTAAAGCCAAAATTATAGAATAAATAAAAGAAAAGAAAAAGAATAAAATATTGTAAATATTTTATGACCCAAAACCCCGATACCTAGGCATCTTGATGAATAGGTCGACAAGGAATAAAGTAGGGGGAGACAAGGGTCAAAATACGATAAAAATACCTTTCTTTTTAATCCATTCTTTATGCATTTTGGGACCTATTTTTAGTTCCACTTTTTATACTTCAAATAAAGACTTTGTACATGAAAGTTGTAGATAATTAAATAAAGAAAATTACAAAGTTTATTTCACTCAAAAATAATGTACAGATAAAAAGTTATGGTCTGAATAAGATTTCAGAACTCCAACTTCCCAGACCTGTATCTTGCAAATAAAAACTCGAAATGTCCGAACTCACCATTAAATGTATATAGTGTAAAATAAACTATTTAATGAAGTGGTTTCATATTTTTCGGAGTTATGGTTTGAAATTGTATACTTGTACATATTAAAATATTCAGTTTATTATTTATTCATTATTTTTATATTTCTATATTTTTATAATTTTGTAAATATTATTTATAATACATATGTACATTAAAACAGGAAGAAAAACCTAAATAAAATACAAAATAAAATACATGTATGTACTACACCTAGGTATATTACCTATATACATACCTATATAATTACTTATTCTATTTTATTAAGTATATAAAATACTCCAAAAAATAAAATAAAAATATTTTGAAGTTTATAAAAAATTTTATAAATTTATAAAATAATAAACAAAAATAATAAAATTAAATTCAAAAAATAAAAATAAAGTAAGAAAATATATATAATATACCTATAAGGGGTATAAAAGGTAACTTGTAAATATATACCTCATAAAAATAAATAAAAATCCCTATAAAATAATTTAGAAAATAATAAACACTTTTCATTTTACAACCTAAAAATAATAAAATCATTAGCTATTTTAAATTGAATTTACAAAATAATTTCTAGAGGTTTTTCCTGGTTGGTCCATGTGGACCAACCAGGTGAGTTTGACAGTTGACCTCGGTCAACTGTCTGACCACCCCTCTGATGCCTGTCAGAGTTGAGTTTTGACCCATGTTCTCGATTTTTTCTAGGATGCCTCGTATCTCCTTTCACGAATCTTTCTTCACGACTTTTGTAGCCCAGTTATCCAAGATACACGACGGGGGTCTATTTCGATTTTTGGTCGTTGTGGCGCTCCAGATTCCTCGTTCTTTGAGCCATGTTCACCATCTTTCAAAAACCACCCAAAGTCTTCCATCCACCTTTGAACCGCATTTGGGCCTAGCCAAGACCTCCGCGCTGCAGCTTGTGATCTCCGGTGACAGGGGATTGATCCGAGCTCTTCGTTGAGGTGTGGAGGTGGCCTGAAGCGTGTTCGAAACCACCTCCGGTGGCCGCCGCCGTCGAGGTCCCATCTCGCCTTCCTAGGCTCAAGGTTCGAGTTTTGATTCATTTTCTCTTGCTTGATTTTCTTTCCATTAGTTGTAGAAACCATTAGCTACATTCCAGTTCGATCATTGCTCCGTCATCCCCCCCCCAATCACCTCACCGGAGTTGCTTCGGTGAGATTCTCCCTCGACGCCTCCCACCGTTTTCACTGCTAGGTGATGCGCGGCAACTTGCCCACGCATCCCTTAACTTGTCCTTGCAGGTTTTTGAGCAACGTGTGCATCTGGGGGCGATTTTGACTCTCATCGGACCTTCTAGAAGCCCCTCCTCGACGTTGACGTAGTAGGAGAGTTCCAGGGGTCATCGACGACTTTTGAAGCCACCAATCATCAGAGAAGACCTGCAGGAGGATATTGAGATGCCTTGGAGCTTCACAGCACGTCGGAGGAGCCCGAGATCACCGGACGAAAATCGCCCCGGTGTTGTTCTTGCTTGTTCATCCTTGCAGCCTCTCCGCCATACGATCTGAAGGTCGGCCCAGTTTGATCTTGAGCCCTCAGATCTGGCCGCCCACAACCGTCTGATCAGCCTGTCGGATCTGATCTGGGCCATCATAACCTAAGGGGTATCAGGCGTCTCCGTGTCGACACGTGGCGTAAGTGAGTGATTCAGCGCCGTCCGATCCCGCCCAAATTTTGTATTTAAATATTAATGCACAATCATTCAACTGCCGTTGTATTAATTTTGTAAAATTTGCAAGTAACCCCCTCCCCTCCCCCGACTTTTGTAGTTTTCCATTTTGGACCCAGCCAAGTCACATGCTACGCGCACGTACATTTGGCCATTTTGCAGAGGGAACTAGGGGATTTTGTGTATTTAGTTTTAGTACCAGAACTTTTACTTGCAGTTATAATACTTTTGGAATTTTTGCATGAAGGCCCTCACGTTTTTGGATTATTACGTTTATACCCCTCCCAGGCGCGTGCTAGTCACGCACTTGGTTGGGCTATTTGCAGACGCACCCTTGCGGGTCTTGGGATTTATATTCAGTCCATTAATTATTTTATTCAGTTATAATTTTTGTATGGAAATTGCGTAGAGGCCCCTTAACTTTTGACTATTTACATTTAAGACCTTGCTAGTAGTGTAGTTTCTTGATGTTGTCTCTATTTATTCCATGCATCTATAAATTGCTAAAAATCACCAAAAAAATTAGTGTAGGCTCCTGTTTTCTTGCTCTTTCACGCCATATTTTTGCATTGCATTTTTATTGCATTTTCATATTTATTAAAAATCAAAAACATGCATTTTCATCACTGTTTGCACTAGAAAATCCATAAAAATATTAAAAACATTTTGAAAAATTACAAAAAAAATTATATTTTGCTTGTCTTATCATCTTTTAGTGTCAGTCTAAAAAATCATTAAAAATTTTAAAACAAAAACCTTAAAAATTAGAAAACATCTAAAACTTCTTAAAAATCTAAAAAATCATAGAAAAATCCTAAAAATATAAACTCAGTTTCTGTAGTTTCTCTATTTTATTATGAAATTAATTTGGGAAAATTTTGTCACTGTTTACTATTTTTCATTCCCATTTTAATTTCGTCCAGAACCTTTATTCATTGTTTTCTTGTATTTTGGCTCTTAAAAATACCAAAAATATTCTGAAAAATCCCCAACAATCATAAAAACAGTATAAAATTATAAAAAGACCAAAAACATTTGATTTTATGATTTTTGATCATTTTTCCTCACTTTTATAAATACTCTATCCCTCTCTTCCTTGTATTGTATATATATATTCTATTATTAAAAAAGAAAATATAAAAAAATATAAAATTTAAAAAGAAAAATATAAAATCAGTAAAATTACAAACTAAAATACAAAAAGTAAAAATGAAAAATAAAATTAAAAAATATAAAATTAAAAACCCACAAAAAATTGCATAATTGTAGACACTCAATCACATTCACATTTTGGCATTTTGCTTGATCTATCCTGCCTTGCTCCTTGAGTTCGACACTCTACATACTTACACACTATACATCTATTTGTATAGTTAAAAATAAATTTGACTCCACAGTTATTCTTCATTTCTTGACTTATATATTGTGGGTTCATTGTTGATTAATTAGGGATTTTTGAGCGGTCAGCACACCGACTACGGTTTCACCTTGTGAAACCGTACGACCCTTGATTTCCCTGGTTAACAAATGGTACCGTTGCTGGGGAGCAACAGCGCATAGTTTGGCTTTTTACTTGTGCTTGTGATTGCTTGTCTACTTTTGCGGCTATATTTATTTGCTTTTTATTTGATATATCTTTTGAGTTGTCTGACCCCTCTATTTGTTGACTTCGTGCGAGGAACCATGGATCGAGGGAGGCGCTTCACCTGAGGCGTCGACGCACCCACGTGAAGCCGGCTCTAGCCAGCCTAGCACCAAGGAGACGAGAAGAGAATTTTGGAGACCGAGCTCCCCTTTAGTTATAGCATTTACATTCTAAATTCATTTGTGTAATTTATTGTGTGAGAGAGAGACCTTTAATTTGTAATAATACAGGTACTTGGACTCTTGGATATTCGGGCCCAATTTCTAAGTGATTGTTCACTTGGGGGCTCACCGCTGCTTTTTGTCGGGTTTTCATCGCATCTTTTTCCCTTTGTTTTCTCGGTTTTGTTTTCCTTACTTTGTGTGATTGAGCCCCTAGTTTTAGGATTTCTTGCGATAGACTAAGGCCAGACACTTAATATCTTACATGTACCTATAGTGCGTTTTGGACTTAGTTCAAATCTTTAAACAGTCACCTCATCATCTTCAAGCCTACGTGCCGCGAGCCCACCCTGTCAAGCGCTACTCCTGAACTCGATGTGTCGAGAAGAGGAGGGGTGAGACTAGACCGGACTCTTGGATTGAGGATCGGTGACCGACTTGTGGTTCTTCACGATAATAGCAATTTCTGAAACTTAGGGCGATTTCATCGGCTTTGCATTTGCATATAGATAGGTTTCAATTCTGCTGAGCATCTTTGCATGTAGAGTGCTGGAGGCAAGGTGAGCATTTACGCTTTAGCATACATCATCGTTTTACCGCTTGCATTGCTTTTCCGACTCTCTACCTCTGATTTTGCCAACATAGGTGCTAAGTAAAATTGACTCCGCGATAGGCCCGTGCATCTCTCATTAAAAATCCAAAAAAAGTGATAATCAGATAAAATTGAGACTGCTGATATTACTTGACCCTAAAATCAACCAAAAAGCAAAATCTTGTATCGGGGCGAGTAATCCCCTCATTGTCTTCACTTTTACCTGCCCGCGTACACACTAAGTATAGTGCTTAAATCCCATTCAGCCTCCTAAGTGTTTGTGCAACTTCTTGACTTCTCACCTAACTCTAAAACAGACAAGATAAAAAGACCGAATTTTCGGTCTCTACCGAGTTGAGTAGGTGAATTGAGGGTTTGTATTGTGAGTTTGCTTGTGATTATTTGTGTGCATTCTAGATCATCTCTGCGCATTTGCGCCTTTCTTCACACTTCTCTTGACTTGACCTTCGTGCTCTCACGAATCATTCTTCTCTTGTTTCGAGATGGCCGACTGGAGGGTATTTATCCAAACTTTGCGGATCCTTCGTTCACTCCAGTCGGTCCACCTCCGTTTTTCCAGGAGGACTTTTCTCCTGATTTTTGTACATACCCGCCTCAGCCACAGTATCAGACCTCGGACTTCTACCCACCTCCACCTCCACCAGTATATTATCCACCTCCACCTTCACATCCACCCGAGTCTGACCTGTTGGAGTCACCTCCCTCGATCTCTATGAGTGATATCTTGAACTGAATGATAGAGCGCCTTGATTTGATGAATGAGGATATGGCTGTCTTGAGGAAAAAACAGATTGATGCTCCATTCGTCGCGGATACAGAATTCCTTGTGGGAGATCATGGGAGATTGCAATCATCAAAAATACAAAAAATGAGAAAAATTTAAAAACACAAAAAGAGTTTGGGAGTCATACGATTGAGCCACATTGTTAGGAGAAGGGCCAATTGCCCAATCATTTGACCACACAGACACTCACCCCTCGTCCCATCTCCAACCCCGAGGATGACGTTGTATAGACTGCTCTTGGCATACCTCATGTAGATGCTGATTCCGACTTCCTCCCTTGTATGGAGGAGGTCCAAAAATTCAAAAAAATATTGTCTGAACCCGAAGTGGTGGCTACTATTCATGAGATCATCCGTACCTCACTTCAACAGGCCATGACCGATCTATCTGCTCCTCTTCCCAAGAAGAGAAAGCAGAGGAGCAGATCTGAGCATCACATTCTGACCATGGCCACTGCCCATGCCATCACACACCGTCCCATTACCAGGAAGAAGAACACAGCTACCCCTTTCATCACCTGCACCATCTCTGACCATACTTGTGATCACACTCTCCTAGACGGTGGTGCATCTATTAGCGTATTACCCTTCTCGCTGGTACAGTCTCTTCACTTAGGGCCTCTCAGGAAAACCAGGATGATCGTACAGTTTGCTGATGGATCTATCAAAAGGCCGAAGGGTATCCTTGAAAATGTCGTCATTTCGATTCAGGGCACGAGGTACAATGTTGATTTTGTCGTATTGCCCATGGAGACCTCCACAGGGAGCCCTCTCCAATCATCCTGGGACGACCATTCCTCGCCTCTGCGAGGGTTGTTATTGACTATGGATCAGGAGAGATTCGCTTCCGTCCTGTTGACGAGAGTGAAGTGTTGATTACCTCACCCATAGTAGACCAGCTACCTGCACCTGATGCACACTCACCTGTTCTAGCTCACTCCGAGGCCTATGACCTATCTGATGATATTAGAGAAGTTTGCTTATTGACCACTGATGAGACCCGAGAAATCCTCCGAACGGGGGAAGACTCGGAAAGCATGGACCTCGAAGTTCCTCCTTCTGGTGTGTGGCGATGTGTTGATGAGATCCGCAGGATTTACATGGTTGATACCATTGAGCGGAGGGCAGATACCAAGACTAGACAGGACGGATGTGGTTTGACTACTTCCACTAAAAAGTATGTTCCTGGTCACTCAAAAGTAAAGATGATTGAGGTCGGTTATGATGCTGGCCATTATTTTGATAGATTCTGCTATTTTGATGAAGACAATGATTCAGGTGAAACTCTTGAGGACGAACAGACTTCGGATACTTCCACAGATGATTTCGTTCCTTTTGGTTTTGACCTGGACGAGAACTCGCAGGACGACTCCGATTACACCTCTGCCGATGATGATGAGTTCATCCCATTCCACTTTGATATTAGCGAGACCTCCAAGGCAAGACATGTTCGTACTTCTTCCACTCACCCGTCTGCACCTTCACACCATAGGACCACCAAGGGCGAACCTAGCCATAATACTTCCATTGACCAGTTCGTGCCTTTTCGATTTGACTCCACTGAGGGCCTTCACTCTGTCGACCCTGATCGGCTTCCGTCCACTGTGGACCCTGATGAAGACCCGCACCACACTAGATCTATCCCTCAGCGGTCTCGCAAGAAGGTTAGCTTTCAACCTTCTTGATCCTGTGTATATCCATATCCGTTGTATATTCCCTTATGTACCTTTGTTCTCTCTCCCGTATTGCTCGTCCACCCATTCTCGTGTTAGCCTTGCTTAGGACGTAGATGGATGAGTCGAGTGTTCATTCATCGTTCCGTTTCATCACTCCTGTTGTTGCCTATACTTAGGGTTTCTTTTACCCTAAGTATAGGGGGAGTGATGCGTACATCCGTTTCTATCTTCATCTATCTGTTGATATATTTTCTTCTTTTCTTCTTTTCTTCTTTTCCTCTTCTATCTTCTGAATCTATCAAGAAAGTCGCCACCTTGTAGACAGTTTTCTATACTTGGGACGTACTTTGTCCTAAGTATAGGGGGTGTGCACCCCGAGTGATCCTATTCTTTGATCCTCTCCATTGTCTCCTCTTCTTGTCTATACTTAGGGATATCTTACCCTAAGTGTAGGGGGAGACAGTCCGAGTACGATCTGTTCATTCCCACCCTTGACCCTCCCTGTGTTGTGTATAGTCTGCTATACTTAGGATTATTTGATCCTATGTATAGGGGGGACGGTCAACTTCTCATTTCTTTATTCATTCATCTCTTATCTCTTTATTCTTTAGACTTTTCTATACTCAGTACTTGTTATGTCTTCTCTTTTCTCTCTGATCTATGAGGACATAGCTCAAGCTAAGTATAGGGGGATCGTATATACTGTGTATATACTTTAGCCATAACTCGTACTTTCGTATTTTTACTAATAAATATGGCTAATGATTCTTTAAAATTCATTAAAAACCTAATAAAAAGATGTGATTATTCCTCAAATTCTCTTTATACTGACTGATTAATAAATCAGGTGAAAATATTTTTTTGCAAAATGTTTGAAAAATAGTTTGAAAATCCTTGTGAAAATCTTTTGAAAACTATTTTGAAAGCATTCTGTTACATGTTTTCAACCTTTGTAAAAACATCTTGATTGTAAAATTTATTTTCTTAGTGTGAAATAAAATGTTTGAAAAAAGATTTGCAAATGGTTGAAAAATGGTTGCAAAAATATTTGAAAAATCTATATATACTGTTTGGAAAACCTTTGCAAAATGATTTTCAAATGAGTGTATATGTTTGTAAAAAAACTGTTTGTAAAAATTATTTTGGACTATAGTTTGCAAAATTGTTTGAAAAACCTGTGTCAAATAAGTTTGAGGAATAAATACATGACATCAAAATTCACTATATACTTATACAATTGACCACCTACCCTGTAAATTCTTAAAAATCCACTTCTTGTAATATATAAGATGCACTCACGTGTAAATATTTGTAACTAGTTTTCAGCCAAAACCTTTTGTTTTCAAAAAAAAATCCAAAAACATTTGCAAAATTAAAATTCCAAAACATTTGAAAAATCTTTTTGAAAAATCTAAAAAAAAATGCATATGCATCATCTTTTTTAAAAATCCATAAAAAGTTCAAAATCTTGAAAATTGCATCACAAAAATATTTTCTGCATCGCATTGCATAGCATGAGCATTTTTCGGATTGAGTTTGAGAATTGAACAAGTCTAAGTAAAATCCGAAGATTAGAGCTTGATTGGAACTTAAATCTACCTAATTAACAGGAACCTTATAGGAACTGGGATTGAGGTACTTCAGGTCTAGTTGACTTAATTCTTTGAGGATCACGAGACTTGGTTCAATGGATTCTTGACTTCCTAAGTAGAGTACTTCGGAGCACGCGTACGACTCTTGTTCATAATGACCTAACTTGGACATCCGTAACTTTATTCTATCATTTTGGCATCAAAACCCTAGTAAATGCGTGTAAATAGCCTTAATTAGAGCATCTTAGAATTCATGCATATGCATGTAAATAGTGTATAAAATACTGTAATTAAAGCCAAAATTATAGAATAAATAAAAGAAAAGAAAAAGAATAAAATATTGTAAATATTTTATGACCCAAAACCCCGAGACCTAGGCATCTTGATGAATAGGTCGACAAGGAAAAAAGTAGGGGGAGATAAGGGTCAAAATACGATAAAAATGCCTTTCTTTCTAATCCATTCTTTATGCATTTTGGGACCTATTTTTGGTTCCACTTTTTATACTTCAAATAAAGAAACTGTGTACATGAAAGTTGTAGATAATTAAATAAAGAAAAATACAAAATTGATTTCACTCAAAAATAATGTACAGATAAAAAGTTATGGTTTGAATAAGATTACAGAACTCCAAGTTCCCAGACCTGTATCATGCAAATAAAAACTCGAAATGTACCAAACTCACCATTAATTGTATACAGTTAAAATAAATATTTAATGAAGGTGGTGGTTTCATATTTTTCGGAGTTACGGTTTGAAAGTTGAGTTTTGGACCCCTATTGTATACTTGTACATATTAAAATATTCAATTTATTATTTATTCATTATTTTTGTATTTTTATATTTTTATAATTTTGTAAATATTATTTATAATACATATGTACATTAAAACAGGAATAAAAACCTAAATAAAATACAAAATAAAATACATGTATGTACTACACCTAGGTATATTACCTATATACGTACCTATATAATTACTTATTCTATTTTATTAAGTATATAAAACACTCCAGAAAAACAAAATAAAAATATTTTGAAGTGTATAAAAAAATTTTATACATTTTTAAAATAGTAAACAAAAATAATAAAATTAAATTCACAAAATAAAAATAAAATAAGAAAATATATACAATATACCTATAAGGGGTATAAAAGGTAACTTGTAAATATATCCCTCATAAAAATAAATAAAAATCACTATAAAATAATTTAGAAAATAATAAACACTTTTCATTTTACAACCTAAAAATAATAAAATCATTAGCTATTTTTAATTGAATTTACAAAATAATTTCTAGAGGTTTTTTCTGGTTGGTCCACGTGGACCAACCAGGTGAGTTTGATAGTTGACCTCGGTCAACTGTCTGACCACCCCTCTGATGCCTGTCAGAGTTGAGTTTTGACCCATGTTCTCGATTTTTTCGAGGATGCCTCGTATATCCTTTCATGAATCTTTCTTCACGACTTTTGTAGCCTAGTTATCCAAGATACACGTCGGGGGTCTATTTCGATTTTTGGATTGTTGTGGCGCTCCATATTGCTCATTATTTGAGCCATGTTCACCATCTTTCAAA
Source organism: Ottelia alismoides (assembly GCA_037367405.1). Classification (NCBI taxonomy): domain Eukaryota; kingdom Viridiplantae; phylum Streptophyta; class Magnoliopsida; order Alismatales; family Hydrocharitaceae; genus Ottelia; species Ottelia alismoides. Next base: position 882,809 of record JAZKJV010005521.1, on the reverse strand, counting down.
AACCACCCAAAGTCTTCCATCCACCTTTGAACTGCATTTGGGCCTAGCCAAGACCTCCGAGCTGCAGCTTGTGATCTCTGGTGACAGGGGATTGATCCGAGCTCTTCGTTGAGGTGTGGAGGTGGCCTGAAGTTTGTTCGACACCACCTCCGGTGGCCGCCGCCGTCGAGGTCCCATCTCGCCTTACTAGGCTCGAGGTTCGAGTTTTTATTCATTTTCTCTTTCTTGATTTTCTTTCCATTAGCTGTAGAAACCCTTAGCAACATTCCACTTCGATCATTGCTCCGTCGTTCCCCTCCCCCCCCCCCCCGCAATCACCTTGCCAGAGTTGCTTCGGTGAGATTCTCCCTCGACGCCTCCCACCGTTTTCACTGCTAGGTGATGCTCGGCAACTTGCCCGTGCATCCCTTAACTTGTCCTTGCAGGTTTTTGAGCAACGTGTGCATCTGGAGGCGATTTTGACTCTCGCCGGAGCTTCTCGAAGCCCCTCCTCGACGTTGACGCCGTAGGAGAGTTCCAGGGGTCATCGACGACTTTTGAAGCCACCAATCATCGGAGAAGACCTGTAGGAGGATATAGAGCCGCCTTGGAGCTTCACAGCATGTCGGAGGAGCCCGAGATCACCGGATGAAAATCGCCCCGGCGCTATTCTTGCATGTTCATCCTTGCAGCCTCTCCGCCGTACAATCTGAAGGTCGGCCTAGTTTGATCTTGAACCCTCAGATCTATCTGCCCATAACCGTCTGATAAGCCTGCTAGATCTGATCTGGGCCGTCATAACCGAAGGGGTATCGAGCGTCTCCGTGTCGACACGTGGCCTAAGTGAGCGATTCAGCGCCGTCCGATCCCGCCAAGGCGTGGGTAATTTTGCTTCCTACCCTGCCAAATTTTGTATTTAAATATTAATGCACAATCATTCATCTGTCGTTGTCTTAATTTTGTAAAATTTACAAGTAAGCCCCCCCCCCCGACTTTTGTAGTTTTCCATTTTGGACCCGGCTAAGTCACGTGCTACGCGCACGTGCATTTGACCATTTTGTAGAGGGACCTAGGGGATTTTGTGTATTTAGTTTTAGTACCAGAACTTTTACTTGTAGTTATAATACTTTTGGAATTTTTGCATTAAGGCCCTCGCGTTTTTGGATTATTACGTTTATACCCCTCCCAGGCGCGTGCTAGTCACGCGCTTGGTTGGGCTATTTGCAGATGTACCCTTGCGGGTCTTGGGATTTATATTCAATCCATTAATTATTTTATTCAGTTATAATTTTTGTGTGGAAATTACGTAGAGGCCCCTTAACTTTTGACTATTTACATTTAAGCCCTTGCCAGTAGTGAGTTTCTTGATGTTGTCTCTATTTATTCCATGCATCTATAAATTGCTAAAAATCACCAAAAAATTAGTGTAGGCTCATGTTTGCTTGCTCTTTCACGCCATATTTTTGCATTGCATTTTCATATTTATTAAAAATCAAAAACATGCATTTTCAACACTGATTGCATTAGAAAATCCATAAAAATTATAAAAACATTTTGAAAAATTACAAAAAAAATTATATTTTGCTTGTCTTATCATCTTTTTGTGTCAGTCCAAAAAATCATTAAAAAATTTTAAAACAAAACCTTAAAAATTAGAAAACACCCAAAAACTTCATAAAAATCTAAAAAATCATGGAAAAATCCTAAAAATATAAACTCAGTTTCTGTAGTTTCTCTATTTATTATCTTTTATTTAAAATTAATTTGGGAAAATTTTGTCACTGTTTACTATTTTTCATTCCCATTTTAATTTCGACCATGACCTTTACTCACTGTTTTCTTGTATTTTGGCTTTTAAAAATACCAAAAATATTCTGAAAAATCCCCAAAAATCACAAAAACAGTAGAAAATTATAAAAAAGATCAAAAACATTTTATTTTCTGATTTTTGGTCATTTTTTCTCATTTTTATAAATACTCTATCCCTCTCTTCCTTGTATTGTGTATATATATATTCTATTATTAAAAAGAAAATATAAAAAATTATAAAATATTAAAATAAAAAGATAAAATCAGTAAAATTACAAACCAAAATACAAAAAGTAAAAATTAAAAATAAAATTAAAAACCCCCAAAAAATTGCATAATTGTAGACACTTAATCACATTCACATTTTGGCATTTTGCTTGATCTATCTTGCCTTGCTCCCTGAGTTCGACACTCTACATACTTACACACTATACATCTATTTGTAGAGTTAAAAATAAATTTGACTCCACATTTATTCTTCATTGCTTGACTTATATATTGTGGGTTCATTGTTGATTAATTGGGGATTTTTGAGCGGTCAACACACCGACTGCGGTTTCGCCTTGTGAAACCGTACGACCCTCGATTTCCCTGGTTAACAGAGCAGCACTGACCGTCGGATCTCGATTAAGAGCTCATCAGGAGCGTTCATCGTCGAAGGGGTACCCTCACTTCTCATCCATCCGATCTACACGTGGCACCCCCTCGACCGTCGATCTTAAATAAAGGGGTAATTTCACTTAGGCCCCTCTGTTTATTGCATTTATAATTTAGTCCTATAAATATTTAGCATAGTTATTTTTATTTTGGATATTTTTCATTGTAGACCTTGTCTTTATTTTATTTTCATTTTAGTCCCTGTCTAGGTGGAACATGTGCATCGTCATGTGATATTTTGGGATATTTGCATGTATGGGCTTGGGGTTTATATGTGTTATGAAATGAAATCAAGTTTTTGATATTTGTATTTATACCCCTGTACGTGGTTTTAATTGAGCATGTGCTGAATATCTGGGCTTTTTGCGACTTTTACCCTAACGTTTTAGCACGTGTTACGTTTAAGCCCCTGGAAATATGTTTCTTCGCATTTAGGTCCATGTGAGATGTGTGCCTTTTTTATTGAATAAAATATCAAATTAAATCCAAATTAGTGAAATTTGGAAACGTGGCTCCTGCCACTATGTAAAAATTTTCCTAAACTTTTGGGATATTTTTGAGGCTTTTTACTGTTTAAAAAATCAAAAATACACATTTTTGTTACTGTTTGAAAAAGAAAATCAAAGAAAAATATAAAAACTTCTTTATAATTCTAAAAAAATTAGTGATAGTTAACTTTAGTGTTTTCTAGCTTCTTTCCATTTTTGAGCTTATTTGGATTTATAAAACTCTTAAAAATTGCAAAACCCTAAAAATCTTATAGAAATTCAAAAAAATTCTATAAAAATCAAAAAAATGCAAACTCTTTTTCTTAGTTTAGTTTTTACATATACTTTTATAAAAATTGTCTCCATACTTTTATAGATCGATTTTATATTTTTAATTGATCTTTCAAGTCTGGATGCACAGTAACCCTTATTTTTCCTCTTTCTTGATTTTTATAAAATCAACTAAAATTAAAAAATTCTGATAAATTCACCAAAAACACTCCAAAATATTAAAAACACAAAAATAATTTTTTTTGAATTTTCTGGATATTTTTGAGTGCTTTAATAAATTGTTGTATTTGCTTGTTTCCCCTTTTTCTTATAAAATCAAAAACATAAAAAAATAAAAAATATAAAAATCCACCAAAAATATTTTCTCCTTTATTTTTCGATTTCTGACTACTTCGTAGGTCGCAAGGCCATCTCGTGCTCCTTGAGTCCGACCCTGGTCGCTATACCAGGATAATAAAAATAGCGAGGACCGCTTTTGATTTTTACTGTTTTATCCTTTGATTTGGTGGTTCCTTATTTTCTTGATTGATCGAATTGCGAGTGATTGAGGTCGCAACGACCTGAGTTATTTATCTCCCTTAGTCGCTCGTTGATTTTTCGGGTCATCAGAGTGGCGCAGTTGCTGGGGAGCACGGCTTAGTAGTCGGTTTCGATTTTTTCCGCGGCTTTCTTTTTTGCGGCTTTTTGTAGATATTCTGTAGATATATTTTATCTGATTGTTTATATATTTTTCTGGACTGACACACTTCGTATTTCTCTTTCTTGCAAGGGCTCGAGGACCGAAGCGGCTTTTTCGGAAGCCGAAGCAACCGCAGGAGTCGGAGGCGGTTTCTTTCTCTACGAAGCCATAGGAGAGCGCGAGGAGGAGAGTCGAAGTTCGGGAGCTGCAGAATAGCCACGAAATAACCGTAGGATAGCTGTAGAATTAGTGTAGTTTATTTTCTACAAAAATCATTTTATTGTTATAACACAGGGACAGACTTGGACACTTGGTAGATTTCGGGGTCTGTTTCGCCAAGCACCGGTGTGCTCGGGGGACCTCACCGCGATTGTCGTCAGTTTTCGGCTTTTTGACCGTTTATTTACTGCCCATTTGATTTACTCGGTTTTAGCCCTAGCCTAGGAATTTCTCTGATTGTGACGTAATTAATTAGGATCCAAACACTTAATTATCTGCCTGTACCTATAGATCGATAATTGGACCTAATTAATTAAATCACTAAGAAAAAGTCGGATTATTTGAGCTCTAGTCCACGTGCCTTGAGTAATCATATATAACGCGTGCAGGATCTGTTGTGGCAGACACCGAGTGGCTCCCAAGATAGGACTCCCGACTTAGGCTCGAATACCCGGCTATTGTGCTTACGTGTAGAAATTGCTCTGCTAGGATCGGATTCCCGTGCATCATATAGGTAGTTTATATTCTATCTTTTATTTTATGTGCGGATCATTTTGCATGTAGACTGTTGGAGTCAGGTACGCCTTCTATCTCGTGCATGCATCATTGATTTCTCGCGCATTGTTTTTCGTCTTCTCCCCCCGATTTTTGGACTTAAAATAATCAGGAGAACCGAAAAATTCGCTAAGCGTTGTTTGATCTGAAAAATATCTAAAAACAAAAACTATAAAATTGGATTGTTAACCAAACTTGATCTTAAAAGACATTGACCTAATAATTTGTCTTGGGAGAGTAATCCCCTCATTGTCTGGTTTGGATGAGCGAGAGAGTGATCCGCATCCTAGGCTAGAGCCATATCCGATTTCTTGACAGACTACCGGCTATTTAGTCGGGACGGTCTGTTAGGAGTATTGGATCCCTATCAGCTCGCTTAATCGCTCTGAAAGACTGTTTGATCACCTAATAAAATTGACAAGATAAAAGACCGATCTCTTATGGTCATCAGCTCAGTGTCGAGTAGGTGAATTGGGGGTATTGCTTGACCGATCTTGTTTGTGTTCTCAGATTTTATCCGTCTTCTTCTTCTCCTCTACCTTTTCCTCCAGTCATCTATCTTTCCCCCTCCACACCCTCCCTTCAGTCTCCTTCTACTTCCTCCTCTTCTTTACCCCTGGATGATGGACCCCCTTCACTTCTCGCCGACTCTTACGGCTTCTCCATACTCTGACCATCAATCCAGTACACCCTTGAGGGAGGTCGGATCTCCGACCAACCTCCCAATCCCTCCCTCCCATCCCTTTCATCCTTCTAGGCATGCTGCGCTACACATCCGTTGAGATCAGATTGAGCAGATGAGAGACCCGGACAAGGCCATTGCTGGATTGAGAGTGCACTCCGCACACGATCAGAGAGAGCAGATGCGAGTATTAGAGACCTCCTATACCAGGATGATGGATGAGCAGATAGGACAGGGAGCTCAGTCAGCTTCTACATTAGGTCCATTCATTATGGGTTTGGAGCTTATTCAGAGACTGCCGACATTTTCAGGAGAGGTGCACGAGGAGCCATATCTTCACCTGTCCGAGTTCGAGGAGTTTTGTAGAGCACATATTTATTCAGATATCACTGCATAGGATATGATGCTGAAGACCTTCCCATTCACACTTCATTATAGAGCCATGAGATGGCACCGACGATTGGGAAGGATATTTGCTACATGGGGAGAGCTACGCTGAGAGTTTCTACAGAGATACTTTCCCCAGCGTAGAGCAGAGATGATGCGTCCTTGAACACAAAGTTTTCAGTAGACCCCCAGGATCCACTGCACGACGCATGGATGAGGTTTCTTGACCTCTTGAGGAGATTTCCCGAGCACAGACTTACATCGATCGATCTTATCGAGATCTCCATGCGGGGGACGACCGCGGAGCAGTTAGCACTGGTGATTACCTCATGTGGCGGTTCACACCGTAGTTCCAACATCGACTTACTGGATACCATCTCGCGGTTACTTTCACAAAGACCACCTTCACGAGATGCCATAGTCGGGACAACACAAGAGGATGCCGCAATACCAATAGGGTGTGACACTACATGAGGATCCAGTCTCTACACACCAGCCCGAGGACTTGGATTCTGCAGCACCACAGAGTACAGGAGATATGACTACCACTGTAGAGGTTCTGACCCAAAGTCTACTCGAGTTCCCGTTGGCTTTCCATCTAGAGTTCGAGTCAGCCCCAGAGTTTTCAGTTGACGATTCTTGGATATCAGATCTTTTGATACTTTAAGACACGGAGGAGCCCCAGTTACTACAACCAGCGATCCAGCCAGTTCAGAGTCCAGACCCAGATGATTCAGCTTCTTTTCTGCAGAGACACTTCTCGGAGTCAGACAGATACCCTGTCTCGTGTGTAACCATAAAATGGCTCTTTTCCCAAGATAGAACGAGATCTACCTCACAACATTTTTGAAGAACCTGGTCTAGGTGCGTTAAACAATCGTCAAAGGACTCACCATAGATCGAAAATCATCCATAAAGACCTCTAGAAACTCATCGACCATGTCTGCAAAAATAGCAAGCATATACCTCTGGAAAGTAGCATGGGCGTTGCACAATCCAAAGGGAATCCGTCTAAAGGCATACGTGTCGAACGGACATGTGAAGGTGGTTTTCTCCTGGTCTTCAGGAATAATGGTTACCAGATTGTATCCATAGTAACCGTCAAGGAAACAGAAGTGTTCCTTCCCTGCCAACCGTTCTATGACCCAGTTTATAAAAGGCAAAGGGAAGTGATCCTTCTTTGTCGTGGCGTTAAATTTCCTATAATCGACGCTCACCCGCCACGATGTGGTTACTCTCTTTGGAATCTCCTCTCCACTCTCATTTTTATTCATCTGAATTCCAGACTTCTTCGGGACAACATGTAATGGGCTAACCCATTTAGAGTTGGAGATAGGATAAATGAACCCTGCATCGCACCATTTCGTAATCTCTTTCTTGACAACCTCTCGTAAAACCAGATTCGGCCTACGTTGAAATTCTCTGGAAGGTTTGCTGTCATGATCGAGATATATATATGATGAGAACACAAAGCAGGATTAATCCCACGGAGATCGGATACAGTCCCCCCAATAGCCTTGCGGTTTCTTTCTAGAACCTCCATCAAACGAGATTCTTATTCGTCGATCAAAGATGAGCTGATAATGACCGGAAACTGTCGATGTGGACCCGTAAGGAAAGCGTACTTCATATTTGGTGGCAATATCTTCAGCTCTGGTAAGGTAGATTCTGGCTCTGCTGAAACCTCATCTATATGTGTATTGGGATCTATATCGGTTGTAGATATGTCTCCAATTTGGTTATCCACCATCTCAATATGCTCTAGAGTCGGACTACAGAAGATGTTTATAACATCATCTGACTTGCTACTATGCTCATCCTCAGAATGACTAGAGGAAAACAATTCAACTAAATGGAGCTTGATTTCTAGATCATCTGAAGTGGAGGAATTGTGTAAAGACTTTGAATCTAAAAAATCTGCAATAAACTCCTCAGAAGTCTGATCCCTCTATTTGTCGTCATCCATACTAAATGTAAGGTATCCTCTAAAGAATTGCCAACTGTAGTCTCATACCCATCCTCTATTAAGCAATCTTGGGTCTCTACTTGATACCTTTCGAGGTCGTCAAGACGAACCTCATCCATGTAATCGCAGGTGGATAAAGAGCTCAAGAAATCAGAAGATGCATCACTGGATGTGTTTGGATCTCTCGCCATCTCTATATGTACATTCTCGCCCTCGACGTGAAAAGATGCCTTCTCAGTATCATAATCGAAGAGAGACTTCGCAATCTCTAAGATAGGCCTCCCAAGGATGATCGGGGTAAGGTGTAACTATGTAGGGCAATCCATGTCCAGGACAGTGAAGTCCACTGGGAATTGCAAACCCTGCACGGTTACGATAACGTTCCATAATATGCCCCTAGGTCTCTTTACAGATCTATCGGCAAACTGAAGGATTGCGGGGGATTTGTAAAGAGGACATAACTCGAGCTTGTCGAGTAAAGATGATGGTATCAAATTTATCGAGGAACCATTATCTAATAGAGTGCGATCGAATTCAGCATTTGTGATCTCGCATCTGACATAATGTGCTCCTGAGTCCTTCTTCTTCTTCGGTAACTTATTCAGAATAGCACAGGATGTAGCCTCAATTAAAACATGTTTTTCTGTACGTGATATCTTTTTCCTACATGTGGTGCATCAGTTTTTCAATTGATTCTTAAGCATAGGAAAATGATCCAAGGTATCGTGAAGCGGGATCTTCAAAAAGATATGATCTTTTAGTAATCTCTCGGTTTCTGGAGTGGCAACATTCTTTTTGTTGTTTTTCTTTCCTTTTCCAAATAAAGAGTCGGGAAAAGGAACAATATAAGGGATGAGAAAATCAGAGTTTTTATTGATTTCAAAATCAGCATGTACATTGAGAGTTTCAGAATTATGTACAAAACTTTCTAAAATAGGGGAAGACATATTTTTGTCGGGAGTATCTGCATGGCCTGGCGTGATATCATCGTCTGACTCGTCGGTGTCCATCTCAACTGTTTCGGCATCGCTCCCTTCTCTCTGATCTTCATGGTGGTCCTCATCAATGTGTTGATTTTCCTCCTTAGCATCAGAATCTGGTTGTTCATGGATTTGTTCCTGCTCCTCATAAAGTGCCCTCTCCTCTACTCCAGTAGGTGTTTGCGGTGATCTACCGCTCCTGAGACGAATGAAGTTAGATAAAAAATCAGGAAAAGAGATCGTACCTGTAGTGTTATCTACCTGATCTGGATGCATCCTCTTATTGTTCGGATTCATCTGAGGCTGGGCTGGGAGAGTGATCTTCGGTGCGGTTAACTCATCTAGACGACAGTTAACCTGCTCCATCTCTGTCTGGTGCGCAATTTGGAGCGTGCTTAGCATATCCATGATTTGATTTAATGCCTGGGCCTGTGAAGTCATCTCAGATTCGATGTGGTGACCCTAGCTTGCTTCTCTCTCCTGCCTTGGCATATATTGCTGTGAGGTGGAAGGCTAGGAGAATCTCTACAGTGTAGAGGAAGATTGATGCAACTGTTGATAATGATATGACTGTGAATGGTTAGCAGGATACTGGTATGAATGCAGTCTTTGATAAGCATGCATGGTGAGACTGCTACTACGTGAAGTCCTGTCGGTGCTGGAAGTGTGGACGTCCATGCTACAGTTGGTTGTACTACTGTTGTTGATGATGCGGTATACTCGGTTGTTGAATCGGAGTATACCAAATCCCGTTGATCTCAAGAATGGCTTGAGGCTCAACATCCATGACTGCAGCACTGGTGATCTGGCCGGGATTGGCATGAGACTGATCCTCATGCCAATCAATCTGCGGAGTCTCGGGCTCGCTCTGTACAAAATGAATATGTCAGGTGGGTGGAGCGGGTAAGATCCTCCGTGCAGGTTGTGTGGTCGAAGAAGATTGGCTCTGTTGGTACTGAAGTTGAAGCTCTGAAACCTTTTTCGAAAGATCACTCAGCTGCTGAGGTAGATATGAGAGTTTCTCCAACTCTCGCAGTGGCTGTAAGTCCTGAACTTGTTTTTGAATCACATCCACCAACGTTAATTTTTCGCTAATGAAGCCCATGGTCGTGTTGGATTCAAACTCTGAGATATTAGCCACCCTATGATACTCGGTGATGTGGTGGTTGAGGGGCTTTCTGGAATGCCCGAGTAGAGTCACGACTCTCGAATTATCTACCATCCCTTCGAAGATGGACCAGACTGACTCGACATCCTTATTCAAATAATTGCCGCCACATGCGGCACTTACTACCCCCTGAATGTCCGACTGGAGTCCTCCAAAATAGTTCTGTATAAGCACCTTCATTGGTATCTCATGATGCGGGCATCTCTCCGTAAGATCTTTGAATCTATCCCATGCCTCATGGAAAGACTCATTCGGATGTTGTGTAAAATTGGAGATTTGACTCCTCCTCATGTTCGTCCTCCCTAGAGGAAAATACTTACGCAGGAATGTGGACTTCAGATCGTCCCATGTAGAAACTTCCCTTCCCAAGTGACTCAACCAGTAAAGTGCCTTATCGGCTAAGGCAAAGGGAAAAGCTTTGAGGCGAACGACCTCCTGCATAACTCCTGGATAACTAGCTTTACCACAAATCATCTCGAATTGTTGTAAAAAGGTAAACGACTCCTCTGTAGCATTCCCGTAGAACTTGGGAAGCAATGAGATGAAGGATGACCTCAATTCGTATGGCCCTTGATTTGGCGGTAGCCGAATCCAATGATGGAGCGTTCTCGCGCCTAGGTCATACTCTTCCCGTAAAGTGGCAGGAACCACTACAGGTGGTAAAGGGTTCTCGGCCCCTGCTTGCAGCGCGGCTATCTCAACTCGCAACTCATTCTGAGTTCTAAATTGTTCTCGTATCTGGATATTCATCTATTGGAGAGTGTCGAGAATTCCTGTCGTGACATCTACAGCTGGATCTGTTCTTCCGTCATGATGCTCCTCAGCTGATGGCCTATCCTCTGCTGGTCCTTTGCCTCAAGTCGTGTGTTTTAAATCTGCTGTGAAAGAAAATGTCTCGTAAAAACTCAACAAAAAATCAGCTGGAGATATCGATGATGTATTGAGACAAGGGTCTGCCTCAATAGACTGGTCGGGAGGCGAGGGAGTCTGGGTTTGACTCTCCTCGAGATCAGATGGGATCAACTCGAGAAGAGGGTCATCCTGATCTTGTAAAGATGTACGATGGACGGTGGACGATCGAGAGTTCACGGAGTCTAAGAAGAAAAGCTGTCGAGTCGTCATCTTCGATGTCAAGAGATTGATCGGGAGAGCACGATTTGTGATTCAAGAAAGATGGGAAAATGCATAAAGCCGTGGTAACTCATGCCCCGCAAGCAAACACAAAGCAAACCCTGTTCTCACCAACACAATACGATGATGACCATAAGAGTTCGGTCTTTTATCTTGTCGGTTTTAGGGTTGTAATTAGCAAACAAGTATAATCGATTAACATGAGCTGATAGGTGCCCGATTTTTCCCCGTGATATTGTCCCGAGTCCTTACAGAAAATCATTTGCTCTCAACCAGTATGGGAGTAAGTACGGACTATTTCTGGCTACCCTTGTTGCTTGAGGACGGAGCCTTATGTAGTGTCCTCTAAACCCCCCACTCTGCTAAATAAACCCGGACCGTTTTCGACTACCCAAGCGTACCCACTGAAAAGCGGTGATCAGGTGTATAGACTAAGTATATTTTGAAAGGAAGACGGGTTTATATACCTAACAGTCGTCTCTCACTTGCGCACTCTAAGAAGAAATGTGAGGGGGTTACTCTCCCAAATCAAGTGAATCTTACGTTTATTTTAGATCAGATATGTTAGCAGTCCTGATTTTATTTTGGGTGTTTTATATTTTTTGATTTTTTCAGACAAATGTCTACCGAATTTTTTTATTTTCTTTATAAAAATATTAAAATCATGCACCTAGGTGGCGAGCCCTAAGACTAACTATGAAAGCGCAATCAGATAGGATAAAAAGAAAACTCCTAAAATCAAGCACCAAACCTCAAGAAAAAAGCTGCATAAAAACCGTCGATGCGAGAAAACCACGGTGGGTGCCCTGATCCCCCGAATACATGGTACTCGGTGAATCATACCCCGAGAAAAAATGGGAGGGCAGGTACAAGTCAGGATGTCCTTAGTGGACTCCTTCTACTGAAGTTCAATACAGCTCTCTCTCTCTCTCTCTAACAAAATTACACTAATCAACTTTGCCCTCTGCAGCTGACTCATAAAGAAGGAGTCGGCCTCTGCTCTCTCAACTAACTCGGCTTCCTAAGAAACCAGTTGATCCTACAGGCCCTGCAAAATTGGTTAGTGGCTAAAGACGATCGATAAACGACTCGAGAGAAGCCATAATAAAAATCGAGTAAAAAACACGAAAAAAATCACAGAATATATCAAAAAATCAAAATAACACTAACGTCTCCCTGAAAACGGCGCCATTTAGATGCGGTTCGGATCCGGTTGCGGTTAATTGATTGCGTTGTCGGTGTAGAAAAACCGTAAAGAGATCCGAGTCTTACATCAAACAAAAATTCAGTTTTAAAATAGGAGAGAGAGAGAGAGAGAAAGAGAAGGTGAATTAATAGGCTTCTCTCCTATTTTAACTTTACACTAATTTATTTAGCCAGGTAAGTGTGCCTGGGTCGAACACAAGGAGGCAGAATAGAGATATTTTGATTTTTGAGTGAAAAGAATATTTTTGTGACTTTTTATCTCTTTTTGAAACAAGTTGATTTTTAAGTTTTTATTTGATTTTATATTTTTTCCAATTTTTTTATTTATTTTACAAGGTGATATTTTTCAAACAATTTACCTACAATATAATATGTGTGAAATAGGTGAAATTTAGGTGATATTATATAGTAGGTAAAATGAGCGAGCAATGACCTCGATGAAGACTCAGAAAACAAATCAAAACGGAGTCGAAATTCGACAAATCAAAACACGACAATATCACGACGAAACACCGAAGCAAAACTGGAAAACCTTGCTAGGGTAGTTGTGTAACTACCCTAAAAAATCCATGGAAAATAATGTCAAAAATGTGTCCAAAGTCCCCCTACGACTCAGGGGTAGAAATTCAAGAAAAAGTATAAAAGTTCTGCACTTTGGTCCACGTCCAGGGACTATTCTGTAAAGAAAATATGAAAGATTAATTTAGGTCCCTGCACGGGGACCTAAACGCAATTTTTGGAAAACTTGGAGCAGTCTGGAACTTCTAGAATTCTTCTGGACTTAATATGCAAATGTCACACCGCTTCGCTTTGGACGGTCAGGATTAGAACGTAGGGCGCAATCTGAGACATCCGCTACTGCCACGTGTCGACAACCAGTAACCCGGGTCGCTCTTGAGTTGTTCTTCAGGCAGTTGAGAAGGTAGATAACGAACCTTCTTCTCCAATTTTTCGTCATTGATCAAAGCATCACTTGGGCCTCCTGTAAGGCCAGAGGGGTGGCTCCTCTACCCCTCGAGCTCGCCTATGGTTGAGCACGGGTGGAGATGGCGGAGAACGGCGAGGAATCGTCGAGGAAGAAGACGGTCCACAGCTCCTGGAAACTGAGGTGGTTCATTTCGCCTTCTTTGATTAAGGATTGCGTTAAGATGAAGACTCAAAATGACTTGAAATTGCTCCAGAAGATAGTTGGATCTGCAAAGATGAAAAATACATGCTCGTTTTGCGAAGAAATCGGCCAACGAGTTAAGTTTTGCAAGATCAAAATAGCGTTTCCAGTCTTGATGAGATGAACGTGAGAGTGGTGACAAGATTTGAGATGTGATTTGATTTGATTTTGAAGTAGATTATAATGATTCTAAGGTGTGGCGTCTAAGAGGGGTAATTAAACATCCTAATGACGTACTTGAGATCCCTAATGGAGGCACGATGATCGAGAAGTAAAATGGAAAAGATGGATGAATACCTGTGAGATGCAAGGTATAGAACCACTGCTCATCGTCGCTCGACGGGTCGGCTTCCCAGAGCTCCACGCACACACGGCGGTGATGCAAGGCGAGGTTGACACCTTGGAACTTCTCCCTGATGGTCCTCCTTCCACGCGGTCCTCCTTGGGCGGAGCTGTCACCTCCAGAGCGGGCGGAGCAAGGCAAGTAAGATAGGAGGTCGGCCACTGGATCTGAGCTTCAGGTGGTTAAGAAAAGTTAGTTGGAAACCGCCAACTTTGGGGGTATTTATAGAGGAATTACTTCAGCCTCAAGGTTAATCCAACGGCTGGCGAGTAGGAGGTTTGTTAGGGGAAGAAGATCAAGGGGTTATATCGCATGAAGATGTTATGGAGTGCGCTGGAAAAATAGGTGAAGATGGCCGGTTAGAACAGAAGTCTGTATCGACTTCTTGGAGAAGAAGCACCAGTTGCTGACACGTGTCAGCACCTGGTTGGCTAGATGTATAAATAGTTTAGAAATTAGATAATAAATAATAACTAACGTTATTTTAAGTAGGTATAAAAACAAGAAATGTAAATAACAAAATTTATCTAATTTTTAAAATAATTACTTTTTATAAATAATAAATTTTATTCAAAATATAATTATTATATTTATAAATAAGTATGGATAAATAGGTTTTAGATTTTTAATTTAATAAATAATTAATTAAATATTAATTTTGTTTTTTCTTAATTATTAGAATAATAAATAAAGGCTATGTGAATTTTTAGGAATTTTAATAAATTAATTTAGATATATTAATAAATACAGGTATAAGTTAACTAGTTCATTTTTATCTATAAATTCAGGTTTTGGATTTTATAAAAATAGTAAATAAGCTCCACAAATTGTGAAATAAATTATGTTGAAAATACAATATCATGAAAATAATTAGAAATTATAAAATTAATAAAATTATAAATAGTGTGTTCTAAATAAAATAAATAGCATAGAAACCCCGTTGCTATTTGGTCCCAAAAACCAACTTTTTGCAAACGGACTACGAATTCAATAAAACTACCTCTATTATTGAGAGAACATTTTTTTATGAACTTTAAAAGTGAGTAGAGTGAAATTGGAGTTCGTATGAAGAAGTTATGAGGTTCGGAAGTTGAGAATTTGACAAATTAAAAGTAGGATTTCTTGGTATATATACATGAGAATATTTTTTATTTATCTTTATATTTTTATGTATATTTTTAGAAATAATTAGGAAAAGAGTTTGGTGAAAAATATATACATATAATTTTTTAAAAAATCAATGAAGTTTTAGTATTTATTTGATAAATAGTGAGAAGTGCATCTTAATTTATTTTTATGGTTTTCTTTCCTTATCTCCCCCTACTTATTAGTTTGTTGACCAATCCATGTTGACTTGGTCTCGGGGGTTTGGTTATATAAATATACCTTACAGCTATATTTATATCTATAGGCCATACTGTACATATATACATATTTACAATATGTCTTATTTTCCTTTCTTTGTTCTTTATTTATTTACATGTTTTTGATGTATAAAAGTGCAGTTTCATTTATAAATCATATTTTAATAAAAGATGAGAATTAATGTACATTTACATGTATTTGTTAAGGATTTTAAGATAAAATGCGACAGAAAAGTTAATGAATCATGGATTCATCACATGCCTAGAACCTTATTAAGGATATATATTGTAGTCTCTACTACACATATATACCTGGAAACTAAGGGATAATTATGCTAAAAATTCATCATTGATCAAATATTGTCATACATGATCCAATTGTATCTCCCTGCAACTCCATTGAGTTTAGGTGTGTTAGGAGGATTAAGATAGAAATGATATTCATATCTTCATAAGGTATTCTTTGAATTCATCTAACAGGTACTTACTACCTTGGTTAGATCAAATTCATTTAATCTTCCTTCAAACTTTAGTTCTAAACTAAAATTGTGAAATCTTTGAACATTTCAAAGGTTGAAGAGAAGAAATCTCATAATCATCAATAGATATCACATATCCATAATGTTCACTATGTTATAGATGATCCACATACATCAATATTTATGAGATCCCGAATACCTTAACATCTTACACCTTTCCCAAAATAAGGGTGTATTGGACATTTTAATTGGAATACTATATTCACAAGTATGTAAGATTTGAAATTTTAGATATTCTAAAGTTTCATATCTTACCAGTCTATTGATCTCATCAACAGACATATGTCCAAAACTTGATGCCAAATCATTGTCAAATGATCTTCATCCTCCTATTGATCTTATAAATGTTTTAATTTTAAATATTAGAAATCTTAGTGAACCATTCATTAATTTTCTAATTTTGTGGAGTCCACTAGATGTTACATTACTATATGAAATATATCCAAACTCTTTATGATAGTTCTATCTCATAATTCATGTTTATTTCCAACATTTAGAAACAAACAATGAGTGTATTCAAATATCTACGTCATAGAGACATTCTCCAAGACTAAGGGCTCTCCCACTGAGAATATGAAGTCCATCTATCCAACAGAGATTGCTGCAACAATTACATCAATATCCATGTAGATGACTATTAAACCTTAAGTTCAAATTTCTAATCTTCTAATATATACATGCAACCAATTGCAAGTGTCATTAGAAGATTGGGATACAATTATTAGACATTATCTTATAAAATAAGTAAGTCAAAGTCAATGATTATATGTAGATTATTCCGATGCTCTATCTGAGTCCTTCACTATGGATTTTAGACAGATTTGATAGTCATACTATCAACACATCAACTTATTACAATATTGGCATTCATCCAACTCTTTGGATGTCATATGGAAGTCACAGAAGTACAACCAACTCTTTGACTTTCCTTCTCACATGGGTCCGACCCATGCTTCCACTATGCTCTCTTCATCTATAAACAACCATTGTTCAAGATAAAGAATCTCTTATGTTGAATTCAAAAGATTTCAATACAAGAGCACTTCAACATTTATACATGATTCATTATATTCATACAAAATGATTATTACGAAGCTTCATGAATGACTTGAGTATAGATAGTAGAATGATGACACTCATCATACATCTTAACTCTCAGAGGCTTAGGTTCAGGTAGGTATTCAAACATTTTGAATACATCATCTCTTTCGAGCTACCATTCTGCATAATGCAGAGAGCCATGTCATTCATGATTAAATGTCTAGAGCACATATGTATGCCATAACATCTTCTTATATTTATAAGGATTATTTTGACAATTGCGATCATTATTGACATCTTACTTCCAAAGTACATTCGATGAAAGATCAAGACTATAGAGACATACAAACCCTAAGGTGATGTCTTATTGTCTTATTTAATTGTCATTCCTCATTATGTTGAGGAAACTTGCACATTTCAACCACATACATTATGTGTCCAATTGCAAGTACAATATCTGGATCATGAATCCAATCCATGATATTTTATTGGTTATTATTGAGTATAACATTGAGTGGGTTTAATGAAGGATTATTTGAAATAAGAAATTTTCATAAGGGTGTATATATTATATATACATATTTTTCTTTGATTTAGGAATTTTTATATCAAAGTTGTCTTGCCTTGTCAATAATGAAAGTTCATTCCCTTAGTCACTTTCAATGTAAGAGACATTCTTTCCATTATATCTCTAGCAAGATCTGGGATATCCTTTCCTATCTTTGTCACATCCCAATAATATGAGAACTTGCGACTCCGATAAAAAGAAGAGGGAACACATTCCGCCTTGCAAGTCCAACTTGCATCTCCTAATTCGGTCTTTAACACCCAGGCCCACCACCCCTAAGATGATTTTCACCCGTTGTTAATTGAACCAACCATCAACAGGATTAGAACTCGCTATACGCAATCCAATATCGCCCCAATAATATGAGGACTCGATATTGGGGTCACTACGCATACGGCCTTACTCTTTCGAGAAGCAAAGAGCCCGATCCAGATGCGCTTGCATACAGGAGCTGTCACTTCGGACATGCGTCTCCTACATACAATCCCTGGCGACGGAACCCTTCGCCTTGACGGGAGACCATGCATGTCACTTATGTGATCCTCCACCTCATATTCAAATTTTAACAATTAATTGTCGTGAATCATATTCACATAATTAATTCTTCCGAGGGAAATACACATCTATTCATAATAGAGTGGTTTTAATTGGATATAATCAATTTAATCACATTAAATTAATTATCAATCCAATTATAAATCAACAAACTTGATCATTACTTGAATAGTAGGTATAATCTCAAAGTATGTATTATTCGAATTTTAATAATTAGAAAAATTCACTTTGACTTCTCTGGCATTATCGAGTCCCAAACCGCTGTCATGGCCAGTACCGACGGGAGTGGGAAGGGCCACATACGGTGCAACCCTCTACCCCAACACTCCCCGACTAGACACCATATCCACCTCATGAAATTATAATGCCAGATAGATCATTATGTACTTTGAGATGCTCATCGGTTTTTCAACCGAAATTATACCTTATAATATTCATCAAAACCATTTTGATAATATTATAAGGAGATTTGCTAAACAAATCCCCAATCCTATTCAAGCAAGAGGGTTTTGCATGTAAAAGTTGTCCTACAACTATTATAGGATAAACTAAGATTTTTCATGTAAACAATGTTTGTTGATGATTTCATATCAACCAATTAATGATGAAGATCAACTATCTTATCATCTTGGTTAATGAAATGTCATTCAATGAAATAATTCTCTTTAAATATTTCACAAATATTTATCTCTAATTATTTCACAAATTTAACAATTAGTTTCCATCAACTTATTTGAATGACTATCACATGGTTCATGATCAAATCCGTCAATTTTCAACAGTGACTCCTACTCGCTAAAATGAACATATCTTGATCATTTTAAATTCAAATTACACAAAATCAGTTTCCTAAGATTGCTAATTTGATTTATGACAAAATCCAATATATTTCATGCATTTCTAAGTGGATCAAAATAGTAAATAACGCATTAATCATGTTTAGATTCGTAGTTCCCGTAACAGTGAATACATGTTTATTCAAAGGGCCATATCTTGAGCAAATGAAATCCAAATTTAATAAACTTAGATAATATAGTTTCCTTATTTAATGGGGAAAAATCCAATTGAAAATTTTGTGTTTAAACAATTTAAACGGTGCCTAAAAATTCAACTAAACAGAGGTGCGAAAATTGAAATGCAGTAAAAAGTTTCGCAATCCTTTCAAACCCAAGTCATTCTAGGTTTACGGATCATATCCAGAACCTTTTCCGACCTAAGTCTCTGATACCACTTGAAGGATACGAAGAATCCTCAAGTGCATCACGGAAGCTTGTTGATCTCATCTCATGCGATCGGGGCGACTAGTCGCACTAGTCGCTAGATGCAGCGGAATTTAAAAAACTTTAAATCAAGTGATGAAACCACATGATCACAAAAACATTTCTTGGAACGTTTCATCAATCCACAAAGTATTAGAAATACCTCTTGAAGTGTGGTTGTGATCACGAGATCTCTAAAGTAAGAGATCCTCCTTACTCAAGTCTGATCTACGAAGATGGCACTTGCGGGCGCGATGACGAGACGTGTTTCTCCTGCAATCCTCGATGAAGATCCAAGCTTTGAATCTCCTGATTTCGTCCAACAAAATCCGTCGATGGAGATCCACGAGCAATCGAAGAGACAACACAATGGCGTGGAGTCGATTGCTTCTTCCCTCAGAGCATAAGGTGGATGGCCACCTTAGAGAGAGAGAGAGAGGATGAGAATGAGAGAGATAGAGAGACCAACAGTAGGCATGTACAACTCTTGAACTTGTGTTGTATATTGTATCTTGAAGAGGCTAGGGTTGCCCTCTTTATATACTAGTTTGGAAGTCCATGGATCACAATCCATGGCATATACAAAATCAATGTTTAGATTGATATGTATATTAAATCAATGGCCACGATAATTGTTGTTCCAAAACAACAACATATTAATTTAAATTAAATTAAATATCTGTTGCATTACCATTAACATACTTTAATTCAATAAAATTAATTAATAATCACAATATAATGATATGATAATTAAAAGATAATTATCCACCTGTTAATTAAAAAGATAATTGTTGTTTGGTGGATTATCCTCATTTTAATTTATATCATTCACTTTTTTATCTTGCAACATTATCCACTAAATTAATTCCAAATTAATTACTGTATATCTATTGCAAAATTATCCACTAAATTAATTCCCAATTAATTAGTGAATATTTCAATCATGCCATTGAAAATATGTGAATCATATTCACAGCCCAAACTAAATTGTAAACTACATTTCCAATTAATTGCTTAATGTGAATCCAATTCATATTAACAATTAACAAATGCTATTTACAAAGGTGTTCTATCTCTAATATATTATAAATCACATTCATAATATATATACACAGATATCATGGATAGCACTATCCATAATCTGTAATCCTTGATAATCAAATCCCATTTAATTATCTTGGATAATCATTCTCATAATATGAATCCCATTCATATTATTCTCGATAATTAAATTTTATTTAATTATCATCATCTTGTTGCTTGGATACATAATTCATCAAATGAATTATTCTTGAACCCCTTCAAGAATAATGTGCTTTCTCCGTAGATACTTGGAGATAAGGACATGATGATTGTATTGTTCCATGTATAGTGACTTGGATGTTGAGATCTCATCTCAAATCTAGATCTTACGGACCTCCCACAGATGCTTGATTAAATCAAGATCGCAAATCTAATCTTCTTATTGCATCTAAATCTCATCCAGACCAATGTCCAACACTTGAACCAAGATCAGATTGCTTCTCTACCGAGAGGAGTCACTAAAATCCAGACTTGTTTCATCATTCCCTCGGAATGGAAGCGTCATGGTTATACAATCATTTATGATCACATTACCCTCAGGTATTCCCAATACTTGTACATCCTGCATATTGGAAGACCTATGATCGACCTGAAGATTAAGATCAATATTACACTGTCTTCTTCAGGGTTCGATCACCAGGTTTCTCAATCTTAGTCATTGGGAATCAGTATCGATCATATGCTTTCCCAAAGCATATATCATACCTTCAAATTATTATCATGCTTCCAAAGCACGACGACCATGCATGGAATTTGATCGGTCCCAATACCTCATGAGTGAGCTCATGTCTTTCGGTTCATAAGTGAACCTGTATGATCCCTTTGAGAGATGGTATTACTCATATGCCCTTATGTGCACACCATCACGCCGGTGTATAGACCTTGTTTAGGTCATCAACATATTGGTCTGCCAAATGTACATACTTAGACATATAGTAACACATCTGTCTCCGGTAAGAGGATGCGTGCCTATGTTGTGACAGCATTCAACATAGGACTTAGGTTATCTCGATCTCGTTAAGTCAACCCTTTGACCTAACTAATATGGCACATCTAAATCTCTATTCCTATGCAGTGGACCTGCATCAAGAGGTTGGTCAGATATCAACCTATGTGAAAAAGGATTGCCATCTCCTACTCAGGCTAGAGATCATCTCTTAATAATCATTTGACGGTGCTTT
Organism: Ottelia alismoides; assembly: GCA_037367405.1. Classification (NCBI taxonomy): domain Eukaryota; kingdom Viridiplantae; phylum Streptophyta; class Magnoliopsida; order Alismatales; family Hydrocharitaceae; genus Ottelia; species Ottelia alismoides. The sequence continues at coordinate 861,511 of JAZKJV010005521.1, read as the reverse complement.
ATGAGTCCTCTATCTAACTCTTTAGATATTCATCCAAACACCAGCCTCTATGGTTCATTTAATGAATCAACAGCTATATGATCATCAAGATGGCCATGGTACATAACCCTAATTATACAGAGGGGCCTATTATGCAAATTAATTATTCTTCATTTCAGATCAAGGAATAATATGTTCAATGACATTTATTGCATAATGGCTCGTCGTGGGCTCGCATGTCCAACACTGGAACCCTATATAACCCTTGCATACCGTCCCCTTTTTCATCACCTTCGGCTACTCCACCACTTTCGTTGCACTCACCTTCTCTTTTTCGAAGTGACAACATGAGAGGGAGAGGCGAAGGGCATCATTTGGAGCGTAGCAAACCCCAGGCTTAGCGAGATTCATCTCCACTCTACCATGAGGAGTCGTAGCCTCTAGACGAGTAGACCATTGAGGCTATCACCATAGTGGACATCTTCCACCACCCCTAGGAGACCTCCTTCACAAGTAGGTATCTCATTTTCCCTTCGATTTCCAGTTCAATTCGATCACTCTTCCGCCTCATATCACAAGTTCGACAACCATATATACCCCCTATCATCGCCTTGCTCCGACATTCGCTCGCACTCACTCGACCTTCCTCCAGTTCTTCGCACACTCCGTAATCTCCCTCTTGACTCCAATCGTTGGATTGGAATCAAGCAGCAGGTCTATTCTACCATCTCACCGAAGACCCATCCCACTCACATTCCCCCTCTATTTGCGATATCATTGGTGTCCTCACCCCTTGCCGAAGCATTATCTTGGAGCATACCCTTTCTCTTGCATGATTGAAGCACCAACGGACCTCATCTGGGGGTCAATGAATCAGCAACAACAGCTCCAGGCATCCACTCTGCTCCAAGACCTTCTCCTTGGTCCTGCACCCTACTGGGCTCACCAGCAGCTGCGAACCATCGTCGACGATCTTTCCCCCATCAGAGCAGCTCCAGAGGACGTTCTTGCAGCTAGTATGGGCTGATCAAAACTTGTTGGAGGTGAGTTCTTCAGTGGTACTTCCGGGTGTCTCCCCCACCGTGCGATCGAGGCTCCCCACAGTTATAATCTTAGCCATCTGCTAGCAGGAGAGCCTTGACCGTCAGATCCATCTGAGGATCGTCCAGCACCGTTCATCATCGAAGTGGTACTCGCGGATCTCGGCCGTTCATCCTTTACTGGATACTCCTCAACCATTGGATAGCACAATAATAAGGGGTAAAGTTCACTTAGGCCCTTCTCTGTTTTGTGTTTTCTATCTTGTCCTGTAAGTATTTGTCGTAGTTTAAATTACTTTGGATATTTTATGGTTAGACCTTTGTAGTTTATGATATTTGCGTTTTAGTCTAGATTGTGTGAACTCACACGTAGTCCCACGTGCCTTTATGGGTTATTTGCATATCATGCCATGTAGTTTATAGATGTCATGATTTGAATGGCATGTTTTTTAGATTTGCATTTACACCCCTACTGGCCTGATTCACATGTCATGCACGAGTTTGCCTGGAAATTTTGCAACTTTTGCCCTGTGCCTTTCCCGTATGTTATTGCTTGGCCCAGAACTTTATTTGAATTGCAAGTAGGTCCCTATGAACTACTTGTCTTCTATCTAATTAAATAAATAGCAAAGTAATTCTAAAATTCTCTAAAAAATATTGTGGGCTCTTGTTGACAAGTAGTATTTATTGTAATTTTTTGATTAATTTAGTTGTATTTAATATTTTTGAATAATTTAAAACCAATAAAAGTGCCATGTAAATTTTGAAAAATACATAAAAATTCGAAAAATACTTTAACAATTCCACAAAAATTCTTGCTTATGTGTTTTTGTATGCTTTGTAGCAATTTCGTTCGAAAAACCCTTATGAAAATCCTAAAAATTGCAAAAGAACTAAAAACTTCTAAAAATCATAAAATATCAAGAAAAATAAAAAATATCATTCCAGATCCTATTTGTAGGTTTTCACTTGTAATTTCTCATAAAATTCATAACCAGGATTGAGTGCATTTTAAGTAATTTTAATTTGCAATATAGTCCTGACTACATACTATTTGTAGTTTTCCTAATTGTTTGATTTTTATAAAATCACAAAAATACCTTAAAATCCCCATAAAATTACCAAAAATACTATAGAACTTTAAAATCCCAAAAATATTTTTATTTGAATTTTTGAGCATTTTTAGTCTTAAATAAAAAATCAAAAAGCTTGTTGTGTACCTTGATTTGTTAATTGCTTGATTTTGCCCTGACATTAAACATATAAAATTTTGCAAACATAAAACCACCAAAAATATGTTGTTTCATTTCTGATTGTGACTACTTCAAAGGTTTACTCTTGCTCCTTGTGTTTGACCCTGGTTTCCATACCAGGTAAAAGTAATAGCGAAGAACACTTACATTTCGTGTGCTTGATTGCTTTATCTCTTGGCTTGAGTGGTTTTCTTCTTCTTATTGTTGAGCTTTCCTACTGATAGGATCACAATGACCATTGATTTATCTTGATACCTAACCCTAGTCGATTGGCCGCTCATCATAATGGCGTCGTTGCCAAGGAGTAGGACTTAGTAGATGCTTTTCAAATTTTTATCTCTATTTGATATAACTGTTTTCTAACACACTTTCTGTTTTGCTTGTTGTGCGAGGAACTTCCCGATGACCCTTCAGCTTTATGTTGAAGTACCCACACCAGAGGAGGAGCAGGAAAGGAGGAGAGAGTAGTTATAGCATTTAGAGTAGTTTATTTTTCGCAAAAAAACATTATTATTGTAATAATTTAGACACTTGGACTCTTGTTGGACTTTGACATATCGTGGTATGTTTTATTGAGCACTCGTGTGCTTAAGGGACCTCACCAGATTTTTTGCGGTTTTGTTTTGATCACATTTCCTTTCTATTTGATTCACAAAGTTTTGGCCCCTAGACTTAGGATTTTGATCGATTGTGACGTAATTAGCTAAGGCCCAATGCCTAAGTGCTTGCCTGTACCTATAGATCATAATTGGAACTTGCTAATAATTAATATGAAAAAGTTATTTTAATTGGATTTGAGACCACGTTTTGTGAGGAGTCACATACAATGCTAGCAGGACCTGTTGTGGCAGGCACCGAGTGACTCCCAAGATCTAACTCTGGACTCGATTCTATTAGCTACCTACTGTTCTTAACAATCATTATAAATTGTTCATCTAAGGCCGATTTCTTCATGCATCATATAGTTGGTTCATTTTCTGTCTTTAAATTTATGTGTGGATCTCCCTGCATGTAGAGTGCTGGAGATAGGTACACATTACTATCTTTGCATGCATCATTGTGTTTGATTGTGCATTAGCTTTTTCGACTTCCTCCCCCTATTTTTGGACTCAGAATAACCAAAGGAAATCGAAAAAATCGTTAGGCATTGTCTTTACTTGAAAAATACCTAAAAAAGAGAAAATAATAAAAATTGGGACTGTTAATGCAAACATGACCCTAAAACACACTTCGCTCAAAAATATTTGTTTTGAGGAGAGTCACCCCCTCATTGATTGGTTTGATTGTAGCGAGAGAGTGATTTGCATCTTAGGCTAGATCCATACCTGAACTTCTTTGAGACTACCGGTCTTGTGGATAGTTGTTCTCCAGTGAGGACTTCTCCAGGTAGCTGGTAAGCGGTCCGTGACTTCCATAGTAGATTGAATTGATCGGGTAGTCGGTAAACGGTTCGTGATTCATACTAGTTGGGAATAACTAACTGTGGGATTGGGCCAGTCTCCTGGGAGCATCCGGTTCCTAACAGCTTGCGTAATCTCTCTGATAGACTGATTGATCACCTAAAATAAATGTGACAAGATTAACAATTAAAGCTTTATGGTCATCAGTTGTCGTGTTGAGTAGGAGAATTAGGGGTTTGACTTCTTATCTTGGTTGCATTCCAGATCTCATCTGCACTCATCCCTGCATCACGATGATGGGCAGGAGATCCCTTAGGCTGCCTTTGGTAGCACCACTCTCGAGCACTCCACCTCATTCATCTAGGGATGTTTCGGAGAGCCTAGACCTGCTCTGTGAACCCGAGTTGGATACCACCATATTCCCCCTTGACGGCCCTTCTTCCATCCCTAAGGTGCTAGAGCAGAGGCCAACATAGTTATTTTTACCTTTGATGACACCTAAGGCCTAAATTGAGGTCATTTGACTTTGTAGAGAACCACGATGTGGCCAGTAGTGAGGGCTACACCGATGAGCAGCCCAAGGGTTCTACATATGTTATTGATCAGGGCACCATCAACAACACACTCCTAGCCTCCTTGAAGACGATGCAGAGACAAATTAGAGACCAGGGAGCATTCATGGAGGAGGTGCGCCGGGAGTTAGCACAAATGCAAGCAGATAGAGAAGAGACACAATCGAGACTAGTCGGTGGAGCCGCTAGAGGAGGAGCAGACGGATGATAGGAAGACTCAAAAGAACCAACCATACCCGCTCCTACGATCAGGTAGTGAACAACCCCGGTGCAACCCTCACCCATTGCTGGATCTGTGGTGAGAGGAGCCTATTCTTCGAGTCTTCTTGTCGTAGAAGGGTGTCGAGCCATCCGGTGACAGCGAGTCGGCCTTCGTCGAGGCAATCATGGTCTTTTCCGCTCCTAAGGTGAGATCCATTTTCTCTTATTTTTAACTACGTTAATCATAGTTTTATCTTCGCATTTTTATGTCATTGTCATTTTTTATCTAGATCTTAGAATCCATCACGATTTTGATCCACATTTAATTCTTATTTTTCATCTCATTTTCTCGATCTCCCACGTTCACATTCTATCCCTCACGATCTCTCAACTCCGACCATGTACAGTTGTCGGAGACTAGGATTCAATTCTTCTATTTCGCCGGATATCCCTAATCACATATTTTATCAATGTTTTTATTATTTATTTAAATAAGTAGAGATGATGTACCCTGTTTGAGTCCTCTTCTATTACAAAAAAAATAAGAATAAAAAATTAAAAAAAAATCATATTTACATATTTCTCTAACATTTGTTTTGCAGAAAAAATAAAAAAATATTATTTACAGCTTTTGTTTCTACAAAAAAATAAAAAAAGTTGTTTTTTTTGCTATGGTTAATAAAAAATATTAAAAAAACAAAAAAGGAGTTTTCGGTGGCAGTGCCACCGCCCCTTATCCCTTCCACCGACGCAAGGAACCGCTACATCCCCCATCGCTCGCGCCGGCCAGCGTGTGCCACAGACAGGCGTAAGGCATCACCGCAGCCCGCCGTCAATCACTCCAAGGGCGTGTGTCGCCCTTCCATCTTCCCGGCATTTCTTCTACATCAGCCCCACCAGCCCATTGTAGCCCCCACCGACTCCATCTACCAAGGAACCCGACGACCTGCACGCCACTGATGAATCTCGTATTCATCATGCTAAAATCCATCTATTAAACCCCTAGATTAATCAAACCAATAAAAACACCTTTAATTATTTATTTTTATCTTGTATGATATTGTGTATAATTAACCCTTAATTATTTGTATTCGTCTTGTAATTATTTTATCATCAACAACCCCTAAAAATTAGGTTGAGAAATTGTCTATAATTCACTGACCATTAAAAAGACTAAAAAATTACAAAAACAAATCAAAAGACAAAAGTCGGTATTTTTAGCCACTTAAAAATACCCCCAAAAATACTTTTTGTATAAATGACCTCTTTTAGCTTTTTGTCCAACATGAAAGTTGTAGATCTCATCGAGACGAGCAACTTTCATGTTTTGACTTTTTTCTAATTTAAATTCTAACTACTTCTTTCGTCTTTTTCATCTTTTATTTTATTTATTCTTTTCTTCCTCAATAAAAATCCAAAGAAACTAGATTAATGTGTAAATATTTATCTTTGATTTTATCATATTTTTTTCGGATTTTTATCTGGTTTAAAAATGATAAAAGATTATAAAACCCAAAAATCAAGGTATAAAACTAGTTTTTGGACATGGGATACCCCAAAATATCACTTTACACAATTGATCAATTTTGGTGGTGTCTTCATGAAAGTTGTAGATATCATTGAGACAAGCAATTTTTAAGAAGAAACTTTTTCGATTCGAGGTCATTTACTATTTTTTACATATTTATATTTTATTTATTTATTCGAATTTTGAGCGGATGACACGTGGAAGCTCCTGGAGTCACCACGTGTCACCCATTTTTGACGTTTTTAAAAATAGTTTTATAAAAAAAATAAAAACCATCGCACTTGTGGAGCTCGTGCCTCCTGCGCAAATGCCTTGCACGTGCACAACTGGGCCATCTCCTTGCGCTGCCATGTGGCAGCAACGAGGACGTCCGATCTCGGCCCATCGGATGGTCGCTGCCCATCGTCTTCCTCCCCAACTTACGTCTTTTGCACTGCTAGCTTCCCCCCAAATATCGTTGCCGCCGCTCCCAATCCCCTCCGCGGATCTCACGTTGTCGCTATCTTCGATCTCGTCTCCTCATCAAATCTCAAGTGTCGCCAATTGCCCTCATCCGATCTCCATCATGATCTACTTCCTTCTCCGGCCAACCCTCATCATGCTATTTAAGCTCCGACGTCGGCCTCCATAGACCGATCCACCGATAGAGAACGACGCTCGGAGGTGACAGCTTCGACGCCTTCCAACAGCGAGGTCCGGTGGTCCAACCACTGTTGCAACACGACCTTCCTCCACCGCTACTGCTCTGCTCCGACATCATCGTTTAGCCTGCTACTGACTTGGTAACTACCTCTACTTTCATCGTTAACTTACATCCATCTTCATCAACACCCAACGCATAACCACCTTCGGGCTTCATTAACTCCGTCCTCTATGCCGGCTGCAATTTCGTTCGCCGCTCTAGCCTCACAACCGACAACGCTCCAGTCATCACCGTAGAAGAACTACCACCGCCACGCCTTGGAGCTCCCTCGCCTCATCTGATGTTGCTCCGCTCTCCATCGCCCATCTACATCGCACATGTTGTTGCTTCTTCATCAACAACGGGAGGGCACCGCTCCCCCATCCTTAGTGACCAACAACTCACGACGAAGCAGCTCTGGGCCCCGCTGCCAACTTCTAGAAGCGTCTTCAAGCTCTACCTATGACTTTGTCCAACCGCTTGGCCCGTAGATCCTCTACCTTTGCCGAGCCTCCGACGATGAAGACATCAGCCAGAAGCACCCCCTCTGTGCACTGCGACGCCACTCAGCCTTCGAAGATCGGCGCTCCTCCGGGCAGCTGGCCTGAGGCCCCCTCCCACATGCATCGTACGTGCTGAGGGGAATCTTCATCGAAGCCCCTCAAGAGTCCATAATTTTGCAGAATCCTCTAGTCATAACCAGGGTTACATGTTATGCACATGACCGCTGGGTTTTTCGCAAGGCTCCCCTCGTGTTATTCATTATTTACAAAAAAAGTCCATTTAGCCAGAGGTCACGTGCGTGGTAACCTTGTAGTCGCCCCCCTCCACCAGAATTGCCAGTAATCACAAATCAACCTTCCCTGCATTATTTTATTATTATCATATTGCAGAAACACCCACGTGTTCCTTCATTATTTCGAATCTCTACATTGCATTATTTTATTTATCAAAAATATGCATTTTGTTCTACAAATAATTCTCTATATTATGGCATTTGTTTGACATTTTTGTTATCTATGGTTAATTAATAATAATTATTTTGTGGAAAATTATTATTTTTCCCATTCTATGCTTGAATATTCATAAGTAATTAACTGTTGCTCTAAAAATTTCCAAAAATTCAGAGATTGTGGATTTAGTTGTATTCCACATCGTGCCTAAAAAGATTTGCATTTACATGCATCGTTTGCCCTCAAAAATCATTTTTCATATTTCAATATTTAATTTCTAATAGATATTAAATCTTGTATTTTTGAGGTTTAGGATTTTTTTGAGATCGATCACCTAGTGATAGATCTTGGATAATTTTATCTATTGAAAATAAATAGGTTTAATATTTATTATAATAAGATATTGAATTTTGCATCATTTGCATTCAAAATTTCATAAAAAATTTTGCATCCAAAAATTCTAAAAACATTACAGTGCATTAATTTCATCATAATTGTCATATTGGTCATGTTTCATATTTTTCGGACATCGTTTAATTAATTTTTACATTTTAGTCCCTAAAATCGACCAAAATTGCATTATGCATCCCATATTGCATTAAAAATTACAAAAAAGACCGCCTCGAAAACCATGCACGAACTTTGATAGAGAGGTTGACGACAAGCTACGCACCATTGCATCTCATGATCCTACAGTTTATAATGAGGTGGAATGCAAAAAGACGCGAGTCCACACGATGTACTGAGAAGGCAACACGTGGTCCAATGGAAATTAAAGAAATGCAAAAATCTATAAAAATAGAAATAAGTAATAGAAAAAAAGAATTATAAAAAATAGAAAACATCAAGGTTTTAGATCTCATTGATGTCTACAACTTTCATGTAGAACTCAATGGGAAAATAAGTCGTATAAATATAGTAAATATTTTTGCGAGCAAAATTAGTAATTAAATTACTTATTCTTAATTTCTTTTCATATATTTTTATTTTATAAATTAGGTTAAAATAATTATATACATTATTATCCTATTTTTTATTAAATTTGTAATAAATAAGAAATACATAAAATAATGTCGCAATAATAGGTATATTATGCTCAAAGTTATAGGTTATTATTAAAAACACAATGTTATTTAATAAGTGTCATTTGTCAGTTATTTTATTAGTTTTCTTAAGCAGAGAGTTAATATGAATAAATAAAGTAGATGAATATGGGATTCATTGCCCTTAAGCTAAGTTTTTCCTCAAGCTAATAAATAAAGAATCAATTACAAAGTTATATTAATTGGTAAATTCCCTAACATTTCAGACATGGCTTAAGAAAATTAGAACTCTTGGTTTTAAAAATCCTAGACTATAATCTAAACCCGATCCTAATAAATAGGATTTCAACTCCTTTAATCTACATACTCTAAATGTATGCATACATATAAGAGGTGTGACTTAATGTGTTGACTGCATTCATGAGAGTAGATTCAATGTGTCACCAAAAGTTCCAATACATGAGAATCTCCTAAGGAACCAATCCTCAATGTTAGGTATTAAATCTGGTCTTGGTTCAGTCCACTGTCTATTTAGTTTATCAGACTTTAAAGTGTGGATGACATGCTAAATAATGGAGGAAATATTGTGTGTCATTTCTTTTCTCCCTCTCATTGGAACAATGTATCTCTCAAGAGCCTTATTATGTCAACATAATGTATTTTTGTTGTTAATGAGTGTGTCCTCCATAAGAAGTTGAGTCATATGTACTTGTTTCCCTGGGAGTACATCAGGGTGCATCTTTTTCAAGTATCTAATATACATGCACCCAGACTTGTATCGCTTATGATATAGGGCCCTTTTGAGGTACTAACCCGACTCATAAAAGCGTAATATTTTGGTCACACTGGACACATAAAGTTTGGGAGCGTTGATCACTAGTGTCAGCTCATATGATTATCTTTGTAATATTTTGAGCTTTTCCTTTCATCGTCATTTTTTTCTTTTTGTCTAGCTACACTACTTTTACCAAAGGATTGGAGCACATTGACCAACAAATTAATTTATTGAAATCACACCTTGTCACATAGGTTGTGATCAGGAAAGTAGTATGAGAACCATGTCTTGTATAGGCTAAGATACTGACACTTAGATTTCATGAAGGCTTCATTAATCTTATCCCATCCTGGAGTATCATAAAATTAGGTTCAAACTTGAATCTCAAATACCAGTTTCTCAAGTGAAAAATCAACGCATCTCAATCATGAATGCAATCATGCAAGTGAATTATGTTCATATTCTTTCAATAGGAGATTACACATGCAATATAACACACAAATATTTATAATTAGGGAAGTTTGAATTATTAAGTCTAATACTCTAATGATTAAGACAAATTAACTCCAAGTCTCAGGACCTCATAAAATAAAGATCTCATCAAACCTTGAGTGCAAAGTGAAAGTGTAAAAGAAGAACACCAAAGTAATAAGTTAATTCTTTACAGAGATTTATGAAGAATTTTTTAATTAAAAAGAATTAGAGACATGTACCCTTCAGAACAACAACAGGACATAACAACTGGAACACAATAAACATTTACAATAAATTATAAGCATACCCACACAACACTACCAACGTTAGTTCATAAAAAATAGTCTTGAATCTTTGTGGTTTGAAATCACATGCTACCTTATGTTTAACTTGCTTCCTTCTCACAGTGCAATCTTTAGAATCAGAATAAGAAAGATCATCATCAACTTGAAAAATGAATCACCTGGAGTGATGCCATTCTTCCTCAAATGTAATATCCATATACACATGACAAGACATAAAACTCTCAAAAATAAAGGGAAGACCTATCCAAACCTTGATTCCTGCAACATACTTTTGGGTTTTCCATAAAAGAGAAAAAATAGACACAAGAGGTAAACATAACTTACACACAAGGCGACAATCAGATAACTTAATATCCACAAGAAAAGTTGTAGGCTCCCCCATATCTAACTCTTCTAATAAAATATTAGATTCCTCAAGCAACATCATTGTCTTCAAAGACCTCTTTAACGACTTGAACTTCCAAAATATAGAGTTTAAATCCACACTTTTCCATGGTTTACTTCGTAGTTAACTAGGTCTATACACACTTTTATAGACTACGAATCTGACTGTTCAAAATTTAACTGTTACATCTAAGGTACCCTTTCAAACACTAAGACTTGTCTTGGAAAACAAAAGTGCAATTTGTTTTTTTTGTATTTTTAATAAAAGAATAATTGTAAACATATACATAAAATAATGAGTACAAAGTCAAAAAAATATGTACCCATTTGAAAATAATTTGTAAAATATTTTTCAAATCAATTAAAATATACATAAATTTTCCAAACATTTTACAAACTATTTTTACAAAAAAATTTCAACTCCCGATATACATAGCAAAAATATACAAGATCTATGAAAGTATGAGCTACAACTGAAAGTATACATGCAATATATGCAGACACCTCCCTATACTTTATTTATGCTATGTTCTCATGGCACAAAATGAAATGAAAGACATAACTCATACTAAGCATAAAGAGGATAGAGAAAAGCAGGTACAAGAGGATAGATGACACAAATATGGTTACAAAAATAATAGGCTAATGAGAACAAAGGGAGCTTAGTCCCTCATATACTTAGTCTGAAAATAAGATTGGTATAAAGAGTGAATCAATAATGAAGAGATTGAGGAGAATATATAAGAGACTGGATGGAATTTTCGCTTATACTTAGGCTCTCACAAGCTTAAGTTAAAAGTAAGAATGAATAAGAGAAGAAAACACAATCATAAAACGATACAGTCAGAGTAAAATAATAGCAGAATCTTAAAGATGATGAATCTATCTCATGACCGGGAATTTCCTGCAGGTCTAGAAGTATCTCATTAGAAGAATAGTGAAGGAAAAAATGTCGTTGAGGCGGCCCACAAGAAATCTCCAATCGAACAACAAGTACCCACAATGTAGAAATAAGAAATGAATAGCCAAAAAATGTGAGACACAATTTATTATTACTATATAATAAATGTGTATAGTGTGTAAGCATGTGTAGAGGTTGAGCCATAGAGAGCAGGCAAGGTAACCTATCATTATTACTAATCAATATGTATGATGTACATAATTGTCTTTAAGGCTTTTATATGTGTTTTTATATTTTTAATATTTTTAAATAAAATTAATAATGAATATATTTACATAGATACCTTAATAATATACATATATATATATATTAATCCAAACACACACTTATATAAGGAGATGAAAGAGAAAGAGATAATTATATACAAACTAGGTAATGTTTTCTCTCTCTTTTTGATATTGAAATTTTAAAAAATTTATTTATTTTTTATTTATGAAAATATAATAATAATATATTTTATATAGAATATATTAGAATATAATATAATTACATAGATAATATATATACATGTAGATAGTATATGGTGTATGTATCTATATATAGTTTAAAAATCATGTAAAAATATTTTTGTGCTTTTATATTTTCTATTTATTTTGGGATTTTTTAAAATTTTGGCATATTTTTAAATATTTTTATAATCACATACAAAACAAGGGTTAAGTAAATGGTTCGAATTGATTTGGAAATTAACATTTGCAAATAAAGTTCAAAATTCTTCAAATCAATTTCAATGTACATAAAATAATATACAGAAAATCGGGAAGAGAGAATAGATAGTTTTGAATTTTTGATGATTTTTCCTATTTTTACTGGATTTTGGAGCTTTTTAATTTTTAATCCTTTTCTTTTTCTATTTTTAGGGATTTGTGGTCTAGAGTTAATATAGGACATCATAAACATTGTATAAAAAAATTTGTACTTTTAAATGCATTTTAATATTTTTTTGGATTTTTATAGCTAAATAGGGACCAAATGCTCATCGTTTGAATTTTTACAAATACATAAATTCTAAAGATGCAAATTAAAAATCAAAGCATTACAATATATCATCCAAGGCATTTACATGATTTTTCCAAAGTTAAATACAGATAGGAGGTATTTTTAACAAAAATAAAAAAGTAAGTAAAAACTAATGTGCTGGTAGGGACCTATTTGTAAATATCAAGAAATTCTCATGCATTCTAGAATCCAAAAAAATACAGGGCTATACATGTAAGCTTTGCATAAAAAATAAATTAAAGGTGTCCATGAAGGGACTTTTTACAAATATATAAAATTATGGCCATTTATAAATTTTTCCCACAAAATTATACATAAATTCTAAAGATACAAATTAAAAATCAGATCATTCAATATATAATCCAAGGCATTTACATGCATTTTTCCAAATTTAAATATAAATAGGAGGTATTTTTAACAAAAATAAAAAAACTAAGTAAAACCTAATGTGCTCGTAGGGACCTGATTGTAAATAATAGGAAGTTCTCATGAATTCTAGAATCCTAAAAAAATACAGGGTTATACATGTAATTTTTCATAAATAAAAAAATTAATTAAATGTGTCCCTGAAGGGACTTTTTGCAAATATATAAAATTTTGGTCGTTTATACAATTTTCCCACAATAATATACACTGAATATACACTTTTTAGGACAAATTCTAAATACAATTTGCCCAAAAGCATTATTGCAAATTACCCACCTCACATAGGGACCCACGTGAGCTGAGCTAACTTGAACATAAATGTAAATACCCACAGATGTGAGGGGTCTTACACAATTTTTACAAAACTATTTACACTCCAGACAAGAATTTAAATATTGAAATAATAAACTTAAAAATGGTAGGGTATTGATGAAATTTACCCTAAAAGGCAAGCTTATGAAAAGTGCGATGCACACCATTTATCCACGTGGACGCCCGAGATCTGACGATGATGTTTCACATTGGAATGGTGATCCCACTAGATGATCTGACAATTCTATGCTACTCCATCCGATGGTGGGTGCTCCAGCTAGCATTTCATTCTTGATGGGACGATTGTGTAGTATTTTGGAAGAACATGCAAGAAGGTTTTCCCTTCCAAGCTTCAATTCAAGGTTGAACTCGACTCCGACCCTCTCCAGGGCCAATGATAGGCTGAATAGCTTTGTCTCATCTTTCCATGCCTCTAGATATGCACTTGAACCTCTAGAGCTTAGTGTTGGAGCTCTGGGGGTCTCGAGAAAGCTGGCACACCTGGGGATCTTCTTGGGATTGAATTGCCTCTAGATGAGCCTCACTTGGATAGGGATTAGTAGGGTTATACAGAGTGGACTTGGGCGACGACCCCGATATTTTATTGACGGGATTTAAAGGGGTGATGATGCGAGCTGAGGAGCTATGAAGAATGGCATAGGAGTAGCTCATGTCCCATGATTCACAGTAAATCAAAGGAAATTGAATGTGTGAAATGAAAGAAAGTTCAATAGGTAATATGATGAGGATGAGGAGGAGTCGGAACGAGGTAGTTCAAGTGAAATAGGGGTGGCTGGAGCTCTAGAGCTTCTGGAAGGAATTAAACTTAAATATAAGCTAAAATTATAGTTAAAACACTAAACAAAATGCATAAAATGAAACTAACTCTAAACGTAACCTATGAATGATAAAAGGGCACATCTCATACCTTGTTTTCATGAGAACTAGTAGAGGTGGTCAGCGAGCAGTCATGGATCGCCTCCTCACACTGCTTTGACTCATGGGGGTATCCTCTCTGTGACTGGGAGCAGACACATTCAGAGCCATGGGTTTAATGGGTTGAAGAAGGATGAGACCTTATTTACTGTCAATTTCAGACAAGTCGATGATATATACATGGGTTTTAGGAGTAGGTGTGTATTAGGGATGATCTGCGAAGAGATTTTGTGAAAATCTAGTCGAAGTGAGTGATGAAACATCAAAGAAATAAGGGAGAAGACGGGGTGTCTAGTTTGTCAAGTGGTTAGGTGGCCTAGGTCGAATAGTTGACAAAGGTAGACTGGGGTTTGTCTTTAGTTGGTCCAGGTGGACCAACAAGAAAATTCCTATAGGAAAATTATTGGTAAAATTGATATTAAATATATTAACTGATTAATTTTAGGTTATGAAATAAAAAATGTTTATATTTTATGTATTCTTTTAAAATGTTTTTTTTTCTGAGTTAATTTATTACAAGTTAATTTTTACAAGTGTATTTATAGGTATATTGACCTATGTTTCGTATTTTATTTTTATTTAGTATTTTTTATTTTATTATTTAGTTCTCATAATTTATAAATTTATAAATTTTTATGCCTAATTATATTTTTTATATTCTGATATTATTTATACACTTAAATAAATAGAGGTATATTTTATATAGGTATAAGTATAGGTATTTCATCTATGTATTTATATAGACTATTTCATTTTTGTGTTTTCTTCATTGTTTTATCCTATTCCAATTATGTACATGTATTATAATTAATATTTAAACAATTAAACTATAAATTTATATAATTTACAAAGAATAAATAAAATGAATATTTTATTCATGTAAACAATGCAATAGGGGTCCAAAACCAAAGTTTCACACCTTAACTCCAAATTATTTAAAACAACCTTCATTAAATAGCTTATTGTAAGTTATATAAAATTAAAGGTGATTTTGATGCATTTTGAGATTTATTGAGAAGATGTGAGTCTGGGATGTTTTATTTTTGACTTTTTATTCTGAGTATAAATTGTACACCATGTATTATATTTTGTGAAGTAAATTTTGTATTTCTGTATGCATTTTTATCTACAAACTTCACATTCAAAGTTCTTTATTTGAGGTATAAATAATGACGAATAAAAGGGGTCCCAAAGATGAATTATTGATTAAGAAGATTAGGTTTTTTTTAATGTGTTATTGACCATTTTTGTCTCTCTTAATTTCCTGGTTGCTCATCTCCTTCTCCTCACTTTTCTCTGTTGCTCTCTCCTACCAGCATGCAAATAAAGGGTTGGTTTCCATAGGACTTGGACCCCTTGACCTCATAGAAGATTGTCCTCATGTAGCGAGCCCTCATAGAAAAGTCTATAAAGAGAGATGATTAGAACATATAAATAATTATATCAATGAAAAGAAATAAATCAACGACAAGGAAATAAAATAGCAATATGCACAAGTATCCTATCAAACATTGCTCCGCGGCAA
This sequence comes from Ottelia alismoides, assembly GCA_037367405.1. Classification (NCBI taxonomy): domain Eukaryota; kingdom Viridiplantae; phylum Streptophyta; class Magnoliopsida; order Alismatales; family Hydrocharitaceae; genus Ottelia; species Ottelia alismoides. Next base: position 845,763 of record JAZKJV010005521.1, on the reverse strand, counting down.
TGGTGTCATTTTGTTGACATCATGTTCAGAGGATCTTAACGTTCAATCATGAAGGGTTTGCGACCCCTTACAAGTTAGGTCCAGCAATCATTGTGTCAGCCACTCCCTCGGCATTCAGTTCATGAATAACATAATCAAACAAATTATCAACCCACTATTTTCAAAAATCAATGAAACTGTGTGGGGTGAAATTTAATATACCCCACAAAGAAATTTGTATATTAAAGCAAGTGTAGGGGTTGAACTATTGAGAGAAAATACACAGATAGGAGAATTTATTGCTTAAAAATATATAATAAACGTTTTGATGTATTTTGTGCTTTTAAATTTTTGTGGGTTTTAATTATATTTAACTATTATTATTTTGTTTTTATATTTTTATTTTCATTTAATAATATTATTTTTTTATATTTTTCTTTTTTATATCTATTTTTCATTTTTAAAATGTAATATATATATATAGAATAATATGTATAACATAGGTAATATATATTAAATATATATAATAAATATTTGTTAAATAATAAGTAGAAATTTTGGAAATATATAACTACAATTGTTTTAATTTTTAAGATTTTAAAATATATCATCTTTTTATAATAATAATAATAATTCCTATGTAAGTATTAATATGTATATGTAGTCTATATATACGTTATAAATATATCAATAACTGTAAAAATACATAAAATAAAATGCAATATCTTTTTTATATTTTCTTTATTGTTATGATTTTAGGTAATTTTTTCTAAAATTAGGTATTTTTATATCTAAAATACTCTACAACATGGACGTAAGAAATATGTTGAATTGTTTTGAGATTTAAAAATAACTAATAAGCTCAAATTTCCCAAAACTAATTTTGTTATGTAGTATATAATATAAGTAAAATTATACAAAAGAAATTTTTTTGGTGTTTCATTTTTTTCTATTTTTTATGGTCAAGATGGTTTTTCAAATTTTAGTGTTTTTCTTTTGTATTTTTTGTGATTTTTTTGTTTGGAGTTATATTATGTAGTGATATATAACATATATTTTTTATTTTAAATTAGTTTTTCTATTTTTTTGTATTTTTATATTTAAAAAATAAAATAAATAGCTCTTAAATGATTTTATAAATGTAAAAAATTCTAAATAAAATTTTTAGCATGAATAAGCAATATTTGAAGCATTTACCTATAATTTTCCAACAATTTTTCAAGTATGGAAGATATTTAATAAAAAATAAAAAGACTCAAACTTAATAATATGACGTTGATAAGGGTATATTTGCAAGAAAATAGTATTGGTTGTGTGCACAAAAATAAATCTAAAAATTTTGAACTTAATTACACAATTCATGGACAAAACAAAAATAGGGAAACCCAACGAGGCACCTTTGCAAATTGCCAAATTCACGTGGGAGATCACATGAGCTGAGTTAGCACAAGGTCAATATGCAATGTTCAATCAAGTTAGGGGGCCTCGTAATTTTTACAAAAAATTTAAACTATAAGAATTATATAGGACTAAAATGAAATAAACAAAAAGGCAGAGCATGTTATGCAATTACCCCAAAACATGTGCGAGATCATGCAACGGAGACTTGCAATCGCTGAGCTCAACTCATTTTGGACGGAATTTGAGGGTTTAGGATGGCCAAGAAGGATGAAAACATAAATTAGCAGAGGATTTTCTTATTTATGCACATTCTAAAATTCCTCAAAGACATAGGGTTTTTATGGGGATCGAGGCTTGGATGGTGAATCCATGTATAGTGATGGAGGAATGCTTCGCTTACATGGACCTATGGGTGCGCAATGTAAGTTGACTCTAGGTCAACTGGCCATAGGAACAATTGCATCTGGTGGTTTCCTCATTCATCTCTCAAAGTTGCAATCTCTGCTCTCAACTCTTCTAAGACTCTAAATTACTGCTAAAGTTGTACACTCATCTACTGCAGCGTGTCTAGAATCCATGCACTAACGTTTTATACAATATCTGGTACGTCATTTGCTGGTCTCTCCTCAGACTTACTCTCCTCAACCAATGCCTTTCCTATCAGCATGGCTTCAATCAACTACTGAGGAAAGAAAAAGGCCTCACATGCACTAAGTGAAAATATGCAAGAGAAGAAGAAATGTCATGGTGAGGGTCCTCCTCGACTAAAAGATTGGGAGGCGAGGGATTTAGGGTCTGACTCATCTCGTGACTAGGTGAAACTGACTCGGGAAGACGGTCATCCTGATTATGAGAAGAAGTACGAATCACGATCGATGATTGATGGCTCGCGATGTTCAAGCGTAGAGACCATCAATACATCATCCTCGATGCCAAGAGAATAGGGAATAGTAACACGATATCAAGACAAAAGACATATGGAAGGCATGTAAGATGCAAAAGCACATTGCAAACAAATATAATAAAAACCCCTAATTCACCAACTTCAAATAGTGATGATCGTAAGAGTACAGTCGTTTATTTTTCGTTTTAGTTAGGTGATTCAAGTAGTGAAATTAAGCAGACTCATAGGTAGTGTCACCCTGTTGCCCAACCTACGTCTTCACACCTCCTAAACATTCGAACCATCTGGCCAAGGTGCCATGTTATATCAAGCCCAAAGGGAATTGTTAAGCAGAGTACACCAAAATGGCTTCCTATGGTTAGAGACTATTGCTTGCAGTTTAGACCATGTACCGAAAGGTGATATACGGGTAAATAGGCCACAAGTCGAGGGCTCTAATCCATGAAGATACATCCTCACCCACTCTGTTTTGAGGTAAGTACCTGCAATAATGAGGGGATTTCTCTCCCAAAGAAATTAAGTCCAATTTTTAATTTTTGACTAAGTTTCAAAAGAAAATGATTTTTATTTTTATATTTTACACTTTTTATTATTTTCAGCAAATATGACAACAATTTGATTTTCTTTATCTGTGAAAAATGTGCCGCGCGGGGGAGAATCACATAATACGAGTAGAACTCGTGATGAATGCGGAGATAGAAATCATACCTAGATCTAGCACTCTACATGCAAGTGATCCGTGCGAAAATAAAAAACCTAATTCTATTGCAAGAAAAAGCACCATACCCTAGATAGATAGCTCTAGTGTAAGAATGACTTGATTTTCAAAAACCATCTAACCTTTATGCTTAAGTGTGTATTAGGGTAGTAAGTTCTATTTAAATCATCTAATCAGTCCAAATTTCACAACATGGCTCCACAAAATCATGTGAAACAAAGAAAAATTGACAAAAACCAAAAGCCATGGTGTGGTCTCCCAAGTGCGTCGGTACTTGGCGAAACAGATCCTTAGAAGAAGTATCAAAAGTCCAAGGTACAAGTCAGGATGTCCTTAGTGGATCCCTTCTGCAAAATGAAAAATGGGCAAGTTCCCCTTCCTCTCTCACCAAAATAGAAAAACTGGCAAAGGACCTCAACTCTCTAAGAAAAAAAATATAATGTACATGAATCCACTGACTCATGCTGCTCCTCTACAACTGGTTCTTTAAATATTATAATATTTTGTGTAAAAAATGCAAATAGCACCTTGAATTTTATTACATTTACATTTTGGTCCAATCCACCTCACCTCACATGTCGTCCCACATAAGCTTAGGGATATTTGCACTTGCAACCTCCAATTTTGGACATGTTATGAAGATCTTTTAAAATTTCATAATATTGCAAATAGGTCCCTACCTGTTAAATGATTTTATTTTGGTGAATATTTTTCTTTATAATTATTTTATTTTTTTTTCTAAGTTTGTAGGGAAAAAATTTAAGTGCATGTAGCCTTGTTTGATGACATAAATTTTATCCATGGTATTTTAATTAGCTTTCCTATTTAATAAAAATATAAAAAGACATATTTTCATTCTTTTTTATTATTGAACCCCATAAAAATTAACAAAATATTTCAAAAATATCTCAGAAAATGTATTCACAATGTTATTATTGCATCTACCTCATATCCAAATATCACTAAATATAAAATATAAAACCTAAAAACTACAGAGTCCTAAAAATCATATAAAAATTAGCAAAAATTGAAGAAAAATCCAAAAATATATTTTTCTATTTTGAAATTTTCTCTATATTGTATTTTATATATTAAAAATTAAATTACGTAATTTTATTCTTCTTTTTATTTATTAAACCTAAAACTATCTCAAATAATTATTCTATAAATTATTTTTTACGTTTAGTACTTTAAAACTACTTAAAAATAGAAAAAATAAAAAAATATCAAAACATAGGAAAATATGAAAATCTTAAAAATAATTTATTTCATGTATTCTGACAAAATTTGTGTATTTAAAAATCTAAAACCTTCTATATGCTATATATTAAACATATTGTTTATAATAAATATAATATTAGTATTATTATATGTATAATATTTTAAAATTTAATAGAAACTTAAATTTTGCAAAATTAAAAAGTAATAAAAAAATTAAAATTTAAAAGATAAAAAATAATTTAAAACCATAAAAAAATTCATATAAGTAAAAACCCACATGAAAAAGGAAAGCACTAAAAATATGAAAACAATAATAATTAGTAATTAGCAATAATTATTACTAAATATGTTATCCACCGTTTGCTCTATGTGGTTCAACCTCTACATACTTGTCCTATACACACATTTTATACATTTATAATAAATTTTAGCTCACAGTTTACATTAATTGATTATGTATTTGTGGATTTGAATTATCACCTGGTTCGTGTACCACGCACTGTGAGAATGGCCAATACAAAGATTGTCGGATCCGATTTGTTGAACACTACATGCCATAAAAGACCAGATCCTTGGTATATCATATTCATGACTTTTCAAACAGCACCATTGCTTGGGAGCAACATATAGGATAAATTTGTAATCCAAATTTCTTGGCATATATACAGGTTAGATTTTTTATGATTTTTTTAATTTTTATTTTTATAAACACAATAGAGAAGAGTTTGGTGGAAAATATATAATATGAATTAACTATAATTAAGTAAATATTATGCATAAATAATAAATTGATGGAATTAGTTTTCTATGTATAAGGTTAGTTATTTTGGTCTTTTCTTCCTTATATCCCCGCTACATTATTGTTTTTTGACCAAGACATACTTACTTGGTCTTGGAGGTTATGTTATACAAATATATCACACAACAATATTTATATATTGTTAGTCATCTTGTATAATATATATACATAATTACAACATAACTTTTCTTTCTTTATTTTTGTTTTTATTCTTCTTATTTCTTTTTATGCATAAAAATGCATTTTTATTTATGAATGAACTTTTTATAAAAGATGAGAATTAATGCATATTTACATGTATTTATTAAGGGTTTTTAAACAAAATATGATAGAAAAGTTAATGAATCATGGATTCATCGAACCCCTATACGTAAACATTGTTGATGCCTTTCTGAACACTTATTTGAAAAAATAGGGAAAATGAATGAAAGACAGAATGAATTTGTTTTCCTAAACCAATTAACAAGAATAGACAAAGGGCATAGCATGATCGTGTCTTAAAATAAGCATTTTGTTGGAGCCTTAACTTTGAGCAAAATTTTAGTCTCAATAGTCCTCGAGTTCCACAAATCCTTATTGGGGTTCACCTCGATAGCCAACTCAGATCAACTTATCCATATCACTAACCCTTTCAACCTTGAATACAATTTGTACAGTTTGTGTAATGTGCTGGCTCATCCTTCTTAAGGTGGAGAAGAAATCGACCACCCCAGTGAAATCGACCACCCCAGTAATACTCTCCATGGCTTCTTCATCCAACTACTCGATCCTCGAGTAGGGCAGCATTCCCTTCAAAGTTCAGGTCATGTTGTGTGTACAATGGAATAGAGCAAGAAGATAGAAAAAGGAGAAGAGAACTGGAGTGTGACAAATGTAGTCACATCACCTTTTGTAGCTTGGTAAGTGTAACCAAGTCTACACAAAGATATGCATGCTCTAACAAACTTAGATCATTTTTTGTCAACAATATACTTCATGAATTTTTCCCCACGGGATATAGAATCTTTTAGTCCACCATTGTTTTGGGGTAACAGAAACAATTGCATTGCAATCTTGTGTGCCTCAACAGATGTATAATCTTTTGTTTCGCCCATGTTTTGGGGTCTTAGAAAATTGTTCTAGCAAACCATTCCTCATCCGAAGCATTATTTCAAACCACAACTCCTTTATTTTAATGTTTGCACCATTAGACAAGGATGAAAATGCACCACTAAAATGACCTACCCTTCATAACCACATACAAGTCGAGCTAAGAGCAAAGTTCATCTGACCAAAATTGGTTCACTATTGATAAGAGAGAGAGAGAGAGAGATTCTTTTCATACAAGGGAATATCGATTCAGAGGTACATTATTCCCACTTCTCCTTGTGAGCAAAGTTCATCTGCCCCCTTGCCTAGATTGTGTGCTTCAGCGGTGCATTGAGGTCAACCTTGTTTTATCTTAGGAAAAGAGTCATTTTATGATAACTCAAGGGACTATCCTTGGTGAGATCATCTCCAATAGGGGCATGGAGATCGATCCGATGGTGGATATCATCAAGAAGCTCAGTCCACCGTCCAGTTTGAGGTAGTTGCAGTCTTTTCTGAGGCATGTCAGTTTGACCGACAGTTCACTCAGGACTTCAGTCATATTGCCCGACCATTTACTGATCTTCTTATGAAAGACACTGAGTTATACACTTCTGATTTTTCTATAGGGTTGTGCTAGGACAGAGGATGGGTGGATTGTTGTTTTCCATACACTATCGAGCCATACTTTTGATGCCGCTAAGTGGAATTATACTCTTACATAGAAGGAGATACTAGTTGTAGTCTTTACTTTAGATAAGTTCAGATCTTATATTCTCAGATCTAGAGTGACTATTTACACTAATCACACCACCATATGGTATTTAATGGCCAAGAAGGATGCCAAGGAATGCTTTACTAGATGGATCCTTTTATTGCAGGAGTTTGATTTTGAGATTAAATATAAGTCTAGAGTCAAGAATATGGTGGCAGATCAACTCTCTCAATTAGTGCATCTTGAGGATTCTAAGACAACCACCCCTATCACTGAGACTTTCTCAGATGAGGCCATTCTTGCTATCACTTCTCTCTCATGATATGCTGACAATGTGAACTATCTTGTTGCTAAGAAAGTACCACAAGGTTGGAAAAAGCAACGACTTGAGACTTTCCTAGCGAAGGTCAAGTTGTATCGTTGGGAGGATCCCACCCTTTACCATGAAGGAGGAATAGTGTTTGGCTTCAATGTATACCTCAAGAGGAGCACCATAGAGTCCTTACTTATTTCCATAAGCTTCAGGTAGGAGGAAATCACTCTAGCAGATGGATAGCACAAATGGTTCTCCACTCTAGACTTTGGTGGACAAAACTCTTCAAGGATTCAGATGAATTCATGAAGAGTTGTACTGAATATTAGAGGATGGGTAGTTGTGGTCATAAAGACATAATGCTAATGCATCTCATTCACTTCTGTGATGTTCTTGACGCATGGGGCATCGATTTTATGGACCCCTTCCCTAAGAGTCGGGGATTTGAGTACATTTTGTTGGTTGTAGATTCTGTGAGTAGTTGGGTTGAGGCCATGACCACCCGAGCCGTTGATGCAAGCACTGTTTGCAAGTCTTTAAGGAAGATTATCACATCAAGGTTTTGGGTTCCTAGAGTTTTTTTCTAATGGGGGACTCATTTTATCAGCGACAAGGTAAGGTTCCTTGCTAATGAGTTCAACGTAGACCATAGAGTTGTCACTACATACCATCCAACATGAATGGTCTTGCTGAGGATTCAAACTGGAAGATCAAGATGATATTACAGAAGGTTGTACGCCTAGACTGAAAGGATTGGTCACAGATTTTGGACTCGGTCTTGTGGACTTGTAGGACATCATTCAAAACACTTTGGGCACATCACCATGGCAAGCCATGCCACTTACATGACGATATTAAGCACATGTCACTATGGGCAATCAACAAGATATTATTGGATGAAGAGAGTGTAGGAGAACAGAGGAAAGCAGAGTTAGCAGCCCAAGAGGAGCTTAGAGATACACCCTTTTGAGTAGCCTACAATTTAAGGACCGAGTGAAGATATGGCATGATTCACACATCAACCATAAGTAGTTTGAGTGAATCAGAGAGTATGCATATTTCATGAACAACTGAGATTATTTCCAGGGAAATTACATAGCAAGTTGAAAGGTCCATATTTGGTCAGAAAGATGCACGACAACGATAGTACCGATATATTCGAGTTGTCTTCTGAGTCCATCTTTTGGGACAAGTGTCAACATCTGAATCCTTTTCTTGATCATGACCCTTTGACCGTTGATGTTGCCCCGATTCATTTTGTATGAGATGTGTTCTATGATTCTCGTCTTTTGCATCTCATACATGAGTTATACATGTTTTCCATTTTATTCTTTCATTCTTCCATTTTGTTAAACACCCAGGTCTCACTTATGATTCTTGCTATATTTAGGATATGCATCCTAAGTCTAGGGTGGTGTTAAACTTGTGTTGTTCATATTTCTTTTTGTCTTATTACCTCTATTGTGTTGCTTATATGTAGGGACATCCGATCCTAAGTATATGGGAGGTAATATTTGTTTTCCCTTTCTTTGATTGATTGCTTAATTGTCCCTCAACTGTTGATATTCTATTTTGTACTCAGGATCTTTTTTTCCCTAAGTATAAGGGGGGACAAGTTGAATCGCTGATTTCGTATATTCAATTCCTCAGTTTTCCCTTTTATATAGTATTCTATACTTAGGATTAGTTGATCCTAAGTATAGAGGGGATCATCGTCTTCTATTCAACTCATTACTTCAGACTTTGAGTCATTGTCGTATAGAATTATTTTCATTTTTCTTTACTTAGAATGAGTTATGTCTTCCTTTGTCTATCTTTTGATCATTATGAGGACATAGTCCGAGCTAAGTATTGGATGTGTCGTATACTGTATATATATTTTAGCAATAACACGTACTTTGGGGGTAATAACATGGCTAATATTTATAAAAATGGAATAAAAATATTTTGAAACTTTATCTAAAATGTTTGCGAAAAATGTATGCAAATTTTTTGAAAAAGTTATGCAAAACCTTTTGTAAAACTTTTTGTCAAACCTTTGTAAAATTATTTCCATACAAATTCATGGAAAAAAGGTTTTTAAAAATGTTTTGTTTGTAAAATGTCTATAAATTATTTTGTGTATCAAAATTATGTATATGGTATAGGTGTTTGTAAAATGTGCGAAAGAAAATGTTTGCAAAAAGCTTTTTGAAAAACTATTTGGAAAGTGATTTGTAAAATTGATTATTAAATTAGTTTTGAAAACATTTGTAAAAAAAATTCAAAATATTTGTAAATTGTTTTGTCATGTTGGTAATAAATTATGGGTATATAAAGTTGGTGTATATAGGTGTTGTAAAATATTTGTAAATAAACCTATACTTATTTGTAAACTTTGTATATAAAACTCTTGTATGTAAAATCCCTTTATAAGATTTTTGTAGTTAAAATCCATTTTTAAAAATTGTGTATAAAACTTGGAATTAAAACCTTTGTAAATATGCATATATTTTTGTAAATAATTGACAATACTTCCCTTTTTCTTTATTATTAATAATACCATAAAAACTGAAAAAGATAACATCCATAAAATATTGCAAAAAGATTTTGCTTTTTATTTTCTTTTTTGTTTTCTTTTATTTTAAAAAGTTGTGTAAATATTTCTTGCATGTGCATGTGCATTTTTCAGAATAGTATTAACATTTAAACTAATCTAGAATAAAATTGAAGAATGGAGCTTGGTTAAGACCTTAATCTACTTAATTTTAGAGGAACATTATATCAACTGGAATTGAGATTTTTCAGGTCCTAGCAACTTAATTCTTTGAATCCACAATACTATGTTCACATGTCATCTTGATTGCTCTAAGTTTAGCTCTTAACAACACATGCATGATTCTTCTAGACAATGGCTTATCTTGGACATGAACTCTTCACATAGCTCTTTGTGGATTATGTGGTGAGGGAGTATAATCTTTTGGCTTTGGGTAGCACACGAGTGTGTAACAACTAGTGACAACATATGTCTTCCTCTAGGGAGGAAAGTGTATCTCAACCTTGTCTAGTGGCATTGAGGTCTAATGACAGGATGTTGTGGGTTGCAATAAAGCTTCAAAAGAGGGATAGTCTACTATCTCAAGGAGGAAAACTCCTTATGTACTTGCTGCACCCTGTAGATATGTTGTATATATGCTATAAAAAATTACAAAAACTCTAAAAAAGGGGATAGGACTTATTGAGAAGTAAATTCCCATCAGAATGTATATACTTGAATAAGTAAAGCCTATGTCATTCATTGTCTAATCTCATGGAAGCTTGCAGCTAGACTTTGCTTCACTGGTCAAACTCCAAGGGATATATGGCTTCACTGGTCACGGTCCATTCTCTTCATTTCCCCTCTTCTTGAGTTGGTTGCACTTGAACTTAGAAGGGAACACCCCGCTCCTCAAGGAAAGAGTTGCTAGAACGTGGGACTAGAGTTACCTTGTTGAGGAAGGCTATTTCTTTGTCATTTCTGAGGTGGGGAGCTATATAACACTTGCACAGTACAAGTAAAGATTCATAGTCATAAGAGTTTACGTATTTAGAGTTGTTCTGACCTGACTCTTGAAGCCACTAGAGTAGGAGTCTAGTGGAGCTTAGAGTTTGTTAGGTTTAAAGTTCATTTCCCAATAAGGTTTCGTGGTATTCGGAACATCATTTATGGTTATTTGGCGTTATTCTAGAATTTGATTTCCAATTTAGGTTTGTTCTCCTGTCCCACGAACTCATGAGAAAGTTCAACCAGTGTAGTGCCATCATCGCAATCCTCGCTATTTTTTGGCCCCTAGAATGATGTCCTATATAGCTGGGCTCGTTCAATAGACAGAGTCAAAGCTTACTGAGGCCTAGTAATCCAAAGGTTTGACCAAGCTCCATACTCTAATTTTATGAAGATAAGTTTAATAATCAATATTGTTTTAAGTTCTTTGCCTTTTCTTTTCCTTATTTCTTTTTCACTTGTTTTACAAATACGTATTTGCTAGGGAACTATCACTGGTAAAGTATAGGATTGATGAATACATAACTCACATCCTTTATTCTTTTATTTTAGCTAAATTCTCTATGTAAAATATCTATAAATATATATTTAATACAATAAATAGGCATTCACCATGATTATGTTAATATTGTATATTTAACAGTCTTTTCAACCAAAATAAATGAATAAAGAAGAAAGGAAAAGGAGAGAAAATAAAAGAAGGATGTATTTATGCTATAAATGCATGCTGACTCGAACCCGAGAGGTCAAATATTAGCCTCATCGACAAGGAATAAAGTAGGGAGAGATAGGGTACTTATTCATTGTATATATGCATGCCTACTCATTTTGTATATATCCTTCATAAAATTTTATTTCTAAATAAAATAATCTCAAAATAATTCAATTGCTTTAATAATTTTGCAAATAAAAATAATTGCAAAAATTAGTTTTGGTACAATTGCATAACACTTATACTTGTATATATGTATTTAGCTATTTATTTCTTATGCATATATTATTTTTAAAACTCGTGCATATAATCCTAATAATTACATAAAATTAAAATAAAATTCATCACACAACAAATAAAGTAAAAATAAGTTCAACTCTTCATTATATAATATCACTAATATTTTATCACTACAACAAAATTGAGCTATAGTGACGGTTTTGAAAAAATACGTCACTAAATTAGCCGTTGTTAAATATACAATGATGATATTATTTGTTGCGAAATGAGTTTTCGTACTCAAAATTAGCAACGAATATCATACCTGTCGTTATATCATTAGCAACAATCCATATAGTGGCAATTATCCGTTGTTATTTTACAAAATATCAACTAATCGTCACTATTTTTTAGTTCAAAATTTAGCGACAATTAAATAAAATTTTGAAAAATAGCAACGAATAAGCGTCGCTATTTGGACCGTTTCTGATGATATAAAGACAGATACAATATTTGTTGCTAATTGAGTACGAAAACTCATTTTGCAACGAATAATATCGTCATTATATATATTTAACAAAGGCTAATTTAGTGACAGATTTTTTTCGAACCGTCACTATAGATCAATTTTTTCGTAGTTTATGTATTGTACATGATATTAATTTAGTAACCCTTCTAATTAATCTATACAAAACAAGTAAAATTATTTTTATACACTTTAATTTATTTCATAAATAAAAAATAAAATTTAATATATTTTTGTAAAAAAATAAAAATACATGTAGATAATTTATAGGCATATTATACTTGTACATAATGCCATATATTGTATATAATATTGTATATCCATTATCAAAATTACTAAAAACCAAAAAAAATATTGTGTAAAATAACAAATATTTTCATTTTATTTATTTTTTATTTTAAAATTATTTGTTATTTTTATGGATTTTTCTTTTATTTTGTAAATTCGATTTTCATGATTGGTGGAGCCGGGTTCGTTGACCATGGTCAACCCTTCCTCCAATCGAGTCCACCCTGACATACCTTTGTCAGACCCGACTTCTCCGCATTCTCTTGCCCAACTCTGACAGCCATTCACCTTGGACTGCGGACCCTTTTCTTTCTTACAGGTATGTTATTCTCGCATATACCTAGGCAAGTCCGGATCGCCCAAGGATTACATGCTCTCGCTTGATCTTTCCAGAACTTTGGGGTGCCTATAAATCATCTTCTTCCACCTCTGTTGTGGAGGAGCTCACTCCTCACCATTCTTTGATACACAAAATACCTCAGGGATAGTAACAGGGTTTCGGAGAGCGTCTAGGTGCTCGATTTCAAAACTTGTAGAGTGCAGCTCAACTCATGGACGGACTCCACCATCGCGATTAGCCTACTCGACATTCTGAAATTGGGTTGAGGCTAAGACTCCATTGACCACTCTTCCTTGATTCTTCGACCATTTCCATAGAATTATGTATCCCCCATTCCCTTCCATTTTGTAGTTTCTTCAATTCCATTCTTCATCACAATCGTACACCATCTTTGCTCCACCATCGGGTCGAAGCTCAAATTTCCACATCCACCCACTCTGATTTGTGCAAGACTTCGTCCTCAATTTTCTCTAGTGACCTCATCCCCTTAGGCTAGATCTTTTGGTACAGATTAAGACAGATCAATTTCCATCACCTACACTGAAGATCAAAGCCCATTCCCCGTCACTTATTGTGTTTTTTCTTAGAGAATAATCCTTATCGGAGCATCATCTCTAAGCCTCGATTCTCCTTGCAGGTCTATGTATGCATTAGGGGTAGAATCGTGCCCTACTTGACATAGCAGATCACATGCATGTGCTAGTGCTCCATTTTCCACATCTAGTTGTTCTCAGCCTCATTTGGGACCCCCATCTGATCTAAACCACTTTCTGGCGGGTGCTAGACCATTCAACCAACTGAACCGAGCTCTGATGCATGAGATATCCCTAATTGAAGCTCGGCAATCATTTCGTTCTTCATAGTTTGTCCAACCCTCTTTAGCACCACCGGATGACGAGCCATGTGACAGAAAAGATCGTGATTGCCCATCCATGCTACCATAAAGGATGTCAGATCTTTTCCAGGAACATCTAAAACACGCGTATCAACTGCCATCTAAGCAGTCAAATCTACCCCACAACAGTTCATTAGAAGCGTGCTTCTACATTGCACGTTCCAACTGTATATTCTGTGCATGGAGCCATGCGTCGCCAGCACTTTCTAGGGGTATATTTCCCTTTTTACCTTTTCTTTTAGGCTATTCTTCTTCAGTTTAATAATTGTAAAAATTATTTAAAAATATTTGCAGTAAGGACCTCATATATTTTATTTATGGATTTTATTCTAGATAAGCTGGAGACATGTTCCTATACACGTGTTTTTCTGGGATATTTGCAACATTAACCTATGCTTTTATGTGTTCCTGAATTAGAAGAAGCTTTATGGAAAATGCATCTAGACCTATATGATTCTGAAGCACGTATAGGACACATTTTTGCTTGGATTTTAGCACTCAAGCCCTAGGAATTTCGTGCATGTTATTTTTAGGCCCTTGGAACTTTAATATTTTCAAGTAGGTCTTTATTCACTGCTTTATTTTTGTCCTCTTCCATTACTTGCAATAAACATTAATATGTCTTAAAAAATTTCATGAAAAATCCAGGTAGCTCCTGCTAGTGTGTTGTTTGAGTGGTAATTTTGGTTTGTTGAATTTCTCCTATTTACTATTATTAAAAATTCAAAAACATCTAAAAAGTACCTATTTGCCATAAGAAGTCCATAAAATTCAAAATGCCTTGAAAATCCTAAAAAATAGAGTATTCTTGTTTTGAATTACTTGATTTTCTATCCAAGTTTCATTTCATTTGCTTTTGCAAAAACACTAAAATTTGTAAAGACCTAAAAAGACCATAAAAATCATATAAAATTACTGAAAAATCCAAAGATTGCATTTTCAGTTTATGTTTGTAGATATTTTTATCTCTAGTTTGCGATAAAATTAACATCTTAGAGTTTGGAGATCATTTTATACTTTTATCTTGCAAAATACTCTTGGTTGTTCATTGTTTCCATTTTCCTAGTCTTTGATTTATTTGAAAATCATATAAAACCTGAAAATCTTTGAAAAAAATAGTATAAAACCTATAAAACATGATTTTTTTGTTTGGGATTTTTTAGTATTTTAATATATTTGAGAAAGACAAAAAGAGTGTATGTTTGTCTTTTATTCTTTGTCATTAATTTCCTTTTTTCAAAAATTAAAATTTGCAAAAATTAAAAACCACTAAAAAGAAAATAAAAGTCCTTTGATTCTCTTGTGTTACCTACCTAGTTTATCATAGTGCTCCTTGTGTTCGATCCTAGTTAGTATACCAAGTAAACAAAAGTAGCTTAGACTACCATTTTTACTTTCTTGATTTGTTTGTGGCTGAAGAATTTTCTCGATTTTGACTTGGTTGATTTGGGTGAAAATGACACACTTACTAATAAACTTAACCTTAGTCAATAAGAATATCTTCACCTCTTCCTCCAAGACAACAATTTCAACATCAACGTCCTAACCAACAACCACAATGTGGTCCACACGTTGAATCTTCTAAGGCGGTTCTTGTGAAATCGTGCCTCAATTTCTTGGCCCAGTTGCTAGTATAGACGATAAGTAATCTAGACAACCTAATAGACACCAAAACACCTATCTCGGTCCAGGTCGAAGCTAATCGCAGTAATTTCAAGAGAAAAGAGCAAGTAGATCGTGATGTCCCATATGTGCATGTAGAGTAACGTGGCCATAATTTTGCTTTGTCTAATGGCATTACTCTTAGGAGTGGTAGGACTGGCCTCTGTCTGTTGCAATCAAAGGGAAGAATAAAGCTTCATCAGGTGAATCGTTGTCTTCTGCATCAGTCGTACCAACTATAGGTTTGGGTTTGGAAGAAGAGGGAGGAGGAGCCATGCAAACTATCAGTCATCACCACCTCCATTAGTAAAAGGAACAAAGAAATCAGAAAAAAAAGAACATCGCAGTCAAAGTGAAGACATGCCGGCCATGAAGGAGACAATAACAACAACAATCCTTGCCAGCCGACGGAGTGGAGACACTTTTTGCATGTCCACCAGCAGCAACACCATCATTTCCAGAAAGCACACCTTTTTGCATTCCGAATATGAAATATGTTGTGGACAATAATTCTATTGCAAATAAGAACAATGCTTTTGATTTCAGTTATGTAAATATTCATTTTCCTATTGCAATACAAAAATCCAAAAGCATTGAAAAATAAAAAAGTGCATTATCTAAATGCATATTCTTAAAGTTTTGATTGTTGTGTTACCATTAATGCAAGCCATGGAATACATGCACGTTGTGAAGAAGGGTTTGAGGGAAGCGTGTACAAACAAGCATCGGTATAACCTCAACAACATATGCTAGCAAGTTAAGAAGCACTTCCTCATCATGGCAATAGTTGCAACCAAGAGCAATCTCCCTCAGAATTAACAAGACAAAGGAGCACATTTGATCACATGCGAGATTTTTCACCAAGTCTTCGAGTGAACATTTTTTGACAGCATCTCTTCCATCAACCACATGGCCTTATCATTACTGCAAGAATCGGGCTGGGTCAACTCAAAAAGACACACATAATCTTTCGGTTCACTGATCGATCCATCAAGCATCACAGAGGTATGTTGGAAGATGTTGTCAGTAAGGTGTAGGACATGCAGTTTCCTGTTTGTTTTTTTAGTCCTATATATAGACTCTCTCGCACCATTACTTCAAACCTCAATTATCCTCGGACGACCATTCTCTCATACTGTAGAGGTCTTGGTTGACTATGAGTCTGGGAAGATCACGTTCATCTCAAGCAGCAACAGAGTTACCATAGACATGGTCAGTGAGCCAAAAGTTGTATCTGTTGAAAGTCATGCAGCATATCCTGGACTATATTGTGACATTATTACAAAAATCAGAGGAGGACCAAGAATGCACAATCGACACAAGGTCCCATATCGCTTGGGATACAAAATCTAATTGGCTAATGCACTCAGAAAATTCATGCCAGTTCGAACATGATGAATTCATTGCAGATCTGTTCAGCACATTATTAGTTGAACAACAAGCCAATGAGGTGAGCAACACTCTAAAGTCATGGCAGATCATTAACCTACTAGAAAATCTTATGAAGTGACCGAGAAGCAGGACATATCATAATCACAATTAAAGCCCCTTCCTGCAAGATTCAAGTATGCCTTCCTTGTAGATGCAGAGAATATGTATCCAATCATCATTAGTAGTAGGCTGACTCTGGATCTAAAATCTCGACTTCTCGAGTTTCTAGAGAAAAACTGCAAGCCACTTGGAAGAAGATGCCAAGCCATCCCAAGAATTTAAAAAAAAAGACTGAATCCAAATTTGCGGGACGTCATCATGAAAGAATTCACAAAATGGTGTGACACATGCTTCATTTATTCCATCTCCGATTCAAAATGGGTAAGCCCTATGCATGTAGTTCAAAAGAAACCCGTGCTCATCATGGTTATAAATGACAGAGGAGAGGAGATTTCTACTTGGGTATTGACATCATGTCACATATATGTTGACTACTACCACTTCAATGTAGCAACAAAGAGGACAACT
This sequence comes from Ottelia alismoides, assembly GCA_037367405.1. NCBI lineage: Eukaryota > Viridiplantae > Streptophyta > Magnoliopsida > Alismatales > Hydrocharitaceae > Ottelia > Ottelia alismoides. Next base: position 828,521 of record JAZKJV010005521.1, on the reverse strand, counting down.
TCCCCATTCCACTTATCTATCAAGTTCTAGAAAGATTAGCCAATAAGGAGTTCTTCTGCTTTCTGAATGGGTACTCTAAGTACAACCAAGTTTCTTAGAGGACAAAGAGAAGACTACTTTTACTTGCCAATTCGGCACGTACGCCTTCAAAAGAATGCCCTTTGGTACGAGTAATGCACCTGCCACATTACAAAGATGCATGCTTGCATTTTTTGCTAAGATGATTGGCAGTTTTCTTGAGGTTTTCATGGGTGACTTCTCTGTCTATGGTGATATTTTCGATACCTACCTTGATCACCTTGATAGAGTACTTCAGAAATGTATTAAAGTCAATCTTGTTCTATCTTGGGAAAAGAGACACTTCATGGTCACAAAAGGTATTGTGCTGAGTTACACCATTGAGTGGCACGGAAGCTAAACCAGCAATAATGGATGTGATTTCCAATCTAGTGCCACCTCAAACTATCATAAATGTGAGGTCATTACTAGGGCATGCAGGTTTCTATAGGAGATTCATCAATGATTTCGGGTCCGTCGCCCAACCTCTCACTGAATTGCTATCAAAGGAGATCGATTTTCATGTTGATTAGCAGGTTCTCCTTTCTTTAATCAATTGAAGAAGCTTCTCATCCAAGCCCAAGTCCTACAACCACCTGATTGGTCCATTCTCTTTGATATCATGATGGATGTGTTGGATTTTGTAGTTGGGCTATTATAAGACAAAGGAAAGATAAGGTGTCCTATGCCACTCACTATGTCAACAAAATGCTAGATAAAACTAAAAAAAATATAATGTCACAGGAGTTGTTGGTTGTAGTATTCATCCTTGAGAAATTCACATTCTATTTGTTTTGATCTAAAGTCACCATCTATACTGACCATTGTACTATCTGAAACTTACAACAGAAGAAGGATGCCAAGACTAGACTTATCAAGTGGATCCTTCTCCTCCAAGAGTTTGATTTGGAAATCAAAGACAAGCTTGGAGTTCAGAACGTGGTAGCAGATCACCTCTCCAAAATTGAACAACAAGAGCCTCCACTGAGTAGTGTACCCATCACATACAGCTTTCCTGATGAGTCGATTCTGGTCATGGATTCACTCCCTTTGTATTACTATATTGCGAACTACCTCATTGTCGTTGTAGTCCCACAAGATTGGATAAAGATCAAGAAGGACAAGTTCTTGTCCCAAATCGATTTCTACCAATGGGAAGATCCGTTACTTGTCACGGAAAGAGTAGACTACATTTGGTGCAGGTATATTCCTCAGGAGGAGCATCATAGTGTCTTCGTGCATTGTCACTCGCTCAAATTCGGTGGACACCACTCAGGAGATAGAACAACGAAAGTACAACAATGTCTCCTCTGGTGGCAAACACTATTTAAGTATGTTGCAACATTTGTGAAGCACTGCACTACCTGTTAGAGATTAGGAGGTACCCTTATATCTAAAGATTCCATGCCCATAAAGTTCATTAAGATTTTAGATTTATTTGATGTGCGGGGCTTTGATCTCATGGGACCCTTTCTTAATGGTCATGTATTTGAGCACATCCTTCGTGTTGTTGACTATGTGACTCGTTGGGTTGAAGTTATCCCCACCAAACTACATACATACGTACAATTTGTCGATTCTTAAGAGATAACATTATCTCATGGTTTGGGATTCCAAAGTTTCTAATATCGATTGGGGGTATTCACTTCATCAACAGAGAGGATAAAAAATTAATGAAGGATTACGACATCGAGTCGTATCTCATTACCATACCCAGACCAATGGCATGGTAGCATCATCAAATAGCGAAATCAAGATGATCCTACAAAAGCTTATGAAGTCGGACAGAAAGAATTAGTCCCAGCTCTTGTACTCTAACCTTTGGGCATATAGGACCACTTATAAGTCTCCCTTGGGAATGTCACTTATCGTCTAGTATATGGAAGGAAGTGCCATCTGTCTCTAGAATTGATCCATAAATCATTATGGGCAATCAATATGTGCAACTTGGACTCATGAAATGGTGGTAAAAAAGAAATGAGGATGTGAACAAGCTACAAGAATTTCGAGACTATGCTTATGATAATACATTGATGTACAAGGAGAAGGTTAAACACTGGCATGACTGACACATCAGGAGAAACACCTTCGAGATTGGACAGAAAGTATGGCTATTTGACACAAAGTTGAAGATGTTCCTAGGAAAATTAAAAAGTAAATGGATAGGTCCATTCAGAGTGAAAGAGGTGCATGACAACAGAAGCATCGTGATATCATATTGGTTAGATGGCACACAACCATTCGTTGTCAACAACGAGTTACTGAAGCCATACCTTGTGCAAGGCACATTCTTGTCCTTGCCGATTCATTCCAAGTTATATGCAATGAAGAAGCTTCCACAACCTTAGAAGAATCAAAAGATTCGGATAATGTTCCTCAAAACTTTTCCTTTAGTTTATTCTTTTCTTCTTTTGAGTTATATTTTCTACTTTGTTTTCCTCACTCGTTGCTTCTATACCTAAGATACACTTCATCCTAAGTATAGAGGTGATGAGTGATCTTTTAGGTGCATTCTTCAATCCCCTCACCTGTCTTCTCTCCTAGTGATATTTTATATCTCTACTTCGGGATATCATACCGTAAGTATATGTGGAGACAAAGACCGAGTTGTGATTTGTTTATTCCCACCCTCGACTCTCCATGCCTTGTGTACAATCTGTTATACTTAGGATTATTTGATCTTAAGTATAGGGTGGTCGGTCGACTTCTCATTCTTTCGTTAATTTATTCTTTAGTTGTTGTAGTGTAGGCTCTCTTATACTTAGTATGAGTTATGTCTTCTCTTTTCTCTTCATTCTATGAGAACATGGATCTAGCTAGGTACAAGGAGTCATATATATTGTGTATATACTTTAGCCATAACTCGTACTTCGTATTTTCAACAACATTGGCTAAAATACAATTAATCAAGTGTAAAGAACATAATTGTATAAAATACACAATAGAATTCTTTGTATATATCGATCAATAATCCAATTAAAAGTGTTCCCAAAAATATTTGAAAAATGGTTTGGAAAATTGTTTGAAAAACCTTTGAAAACAATTTGGAAAATATTTAGTAAAATGTTTCAACCATTTTAAAAATATTTTGTTTGTAAATATTTATTTTCCTCATTTGAAATAAAATGGTTTGAAAATCTATTTGCAAATGTTTGGAAAATGGTTGTAAAAATAAATTAAAAAATATTTATATATTGTTTGAAAAATCTTTGCAAAATGGTTTTTTATTTGTAAAGTGTTTGAAAAAAATATTTGACAAATAAGTTTGCAAAAATAAGTTTTCAAAATGTTTGCAAAAATCTTTTCAAATTATTTTGAGAACTATGTTCATAATTCGATCAAGTAAATTTTTTTCAGACCTTGTATATAAAATCTTGTAAATTCCGATAACCCAACCCGTATAAATAAAAGGATGCACACCATGTAAATAGTTGCACATACTATATCTTTGTTCCAATAATCTTTTGTAAAAAGCCCTAAAAATTGCAAAATCCAAAATCCCAAAAACATTTGCAGAATCTTTTTCAAAAGTTCCATAAAAAGTTGCAAACTTTTTCAAAAATTTATAAAAAGTTCAAAACTAGAAAATCACATCATAAAAATATTTTTCTTACATTGTACATAGCATTCGCATTTTTCAGAACAAATTATATAATTGAACAAGTCCAATTACTGTCCGAAGATTAGACCTTGGGATAGACCTTAATACACTTAATTTTAGAGGAACCCATTGAGATCTAGAAGTGGAGATGTTTCAGGTTGCCATACTTAGTTCTTTAAATTCCATAAGTCTATGCTCATCAGTCAATTCAATGTGGTTCCCTAGTACCCTTCATATCATTCATAAGACTCTTGAGACAGTGAGTTGACTAGAAACCTCGCACCAAGCACTTAGCTCAACTCGGATGGACTGTTGAAAAATCTTGTGCTCGAAGTCAGGATGATGCAAGGCCGCTTCGTTAGGGGTGGCTCAGGAACTTTTCTTGATGATTGGCAACATTGGTACTCTAATACACTTCTTTGGATAACATCGATATCTAACGACTGAGATGGAATGACATAATGATTTTTATGAGGAATGGTCTACGGGGCAACTTTTCCAAGACCCCAGAAAATTGGTGTAACAAAAATATGCAATATCCACTAGGGCACAAGCAAGAATGCAGAAGCTGTGCAAAGTCAAAGAAAATATCCAATAGTTACGCTGACTGGCTTCACAATGGAATGAAGACTGCACAAGTCCATTCCCGCTTCTTTTCCCATTCTTCTAACTTATCCCCCACATTTGTTTGTAAAGATCGGGAGAACTTGACCTTAGAATGGAATATCTGTCTCCAAGAGGATGGGTTACCATAAGAGAAGATGCCTTGGTGGTTCAACGGTTTTGTCTAGGAAGAGCCAAACAAATTCACACGCACGGTTCTAACATTTCTGAAGGATACGAGGAATCCTCAAGCGCATCAAGGAAGCGTGTTGATCGCATCTCATGCTATCAGGGCGACTAGTCGCACTAGTCGCTAGATGCAGCGGAAATTACAAATTTTAAATCAAGTGATGAAACCACATGATCACAAGAACATTTCTTGGATCGTTTCATCAAACCACAAAGTATTAGAAGTGCCTCTTGAAGCGTGGTTGCGATCACGAGATCTCTAAAGCAAGAGATCCTCCTGACTCAAGTACGATCCAGGAAGATGGCACTTGCGGGCATGATGATGAGACGCATTCCTCCCACAATCCTCAATGAAGATCCAAGCCTTGAATATCCTGATTTCGTCCAACGAAATATGCCGATGGAGATCCATGAGAAATCGAAGCGACAACTCAACGGTGTGGAGACAATTGCTTGTTCCCTCAGAGCACAAGGTGGATGGCCTAATTAGAGAGAGAAAGAGAGAGGACAAGAATGATAAAGAGAGAGAGTAGGTGTGTACTCTTAATGTTATCTCTTTGAAGAGGCCAGGGTTGCTCTCTTTATATACTAGTTTGGAAGTCCATGGATCTCAATCCATGGCATATACAAAATCAATGGTTAGATTGGTATGTATATTAAATCAATGGTCATGATCATTGTTGTTCAAAAACAACATATTAATTTATATTAAATTAAATATATTACATTATCATCAACATAATTTAATTCAATAAATAAATGAATAATCACAAGATAATGATATGATAATTAAAAAGATAATTATCCACTCAAATCACATGGGCATCACCCATGTTATTTGGTGGATTATCATCTTTTATAATTTATATCATTATCTCTCATTTATCTTGCAGCATTATCCACTAGATTAACTCCAAATTAATTAGTGTATATTTATTGCAAGATTATCCATTAAATTAATTCCCAATTAATTAGTGAATATTTCAATCATGCCATTGAAAGTATGTGAATCATATTCACAACCCGGACTAAATTATAAATTACATTTCCAATTAATTGCTTAATGTGAATCCAATTCATATTAACAATTAACAAATGCTATTTATAAAGGTGATCTCTCTCTAATATATTCTAAATTACATTTACAATATATACTTAGATATTATGGATAACACTATCTACAATCTGCATTTCCTTGATAATTAAATCCCACTTAATTATCTTGGATAATCATTCTCATAATATGAATCTCGTTCATATTATTCTTTATAATCAAATCTCATTTAATTATGTACATCTTGTTGCTAGGATATCATCAAATGAATTATTCTTGAACTCCTTCAAGAATAATGTGCTTTCTCCATAGATACTTGGAGACATGGCGATTGTATTGTTCAATGTATAGTGACTTGGATGTTGAGATCTCATCTCAAATCCAGATCTTAGTACCTCCCACATATGCTTGATTAAATCAAGACCACAAATCTAATCTTCTCATTGCATCTAAATCTCAATCAAACCAATGTCCAACACTTGGACCAAGATCAGATTGCTTCTCTACTGAGAGGAGTCACTAAAATCCAGACGTGTTTCATCACTCCCTCAGAATGTAAGCGTCATGGTTATACAATCATTTATGATCACATCACCCTCAGGTATTCCCAATACATGTACATCCTGCATACTGGAAGACCTATGATCAACCTAAAGATTAAGATCAATTTTATACCGTCTTCTTCAGGGTTTGATCACCAAGTTTCTCAATCTTGGTCATTGGGAGTTGGTATCGATCATATGCTTTCCCAAAGCATATATCATACCTTCAAATTCTTGTCATGCTTTCAAAGTACGACGACCATGCATGGAATTTGATCGGTCCCAATAACTCATGAATGATCTCATGTCTTCCGGTTCATAAGTGAACCTATATGATCCCTTTGAGAGATTGTATTACTCATATGCCCTTATATGCACACCAGCACGCCAGTGTATAGACATTGGTTAGGTCATCAACCTATTGGTCTGCCAAATGTACACATTCATACATATAATAGCACATCTATCTTCGATCAGAGGATGTGTACCTATGTTGTGACAGCATTCAAAATAGGACTTAGGTTATCTCGATCTCATTAAGTCAACCCATTGACTTAACTAATATGATACCTCGAATCACCATTCCCATGCAGAGGACTTGCATCAAGAGGTCGGTCAGATATCTGCCCATGTGAGAAAGGATTGTCATCTCCTACTCAGGCTGGAGATCACCTCTTAATGATCATTTGACGGTGCTTGATGAGTCCTCTATCTAACTCTTTAGATATTCATCCAAACACCAGCCTCTATGATTCATTTAATGAATCAACAGCTGTATGATCATCAAGATGGCCATGGTACATAACTCTAATTGTACAGAGGGACCTTATAGTGCATTCATTCATTTAATTTCAGAAAGGGAGTGAAACATCAATAACTTTTATTGATAAACATATATATTACAATAACATTTATTGTAAGAATGGTTCTCCCGGGGCTCACATGTCCAACAATCTCCCACTAGCCCTCAGAACCATTCAGGTACAATCCGTAAATCCATACTCATTACATGCTGGTCAAAAACCTTCTGTGTCTGAGATTTGGTAAGAGGATCAGCAACGTTGTCAGGAGAGGCCACCTTGGTGATGATGATGTCACCACTTTTTCAATCTCCCAAATGATGTGGTATTTCCTTTCCACATGCTTGCTCTTTTGATGCCATCTGGGTTCCTTTTCCTAGGCAATGGCTCCTGTGTTATCGCAGAGTAACGGGATGGGAGTATCAGAGGAAACTACGCCAAGCTCCAAGATGAACTTACGCAACCACACCGCCTCCTTTGCAACATTCGATGCGGCAATGTATTCGGCTTCTGTTGTTGAATCCGTCGTAGTGTCCTACTTCTTGCTTCTCCAGTCATAGCACCATCGTTCAACAGGAATACAAACCCTGATGTCAACTTTCAATCATCAATATCCGACTGGAAGTCTGAATTTGTATATCCCAAGACTTGGAGATCACCATCTCCATAGACCAAGATGTAATCTTGCGTCCGTCTTAGATATTTGAATATGTTCTTTACTGCATTCCAGTATTGCTCTCCATAGCAGGACTGGTAACGACTTACCACTCCCACTGCATGGTAGATGTCTGTCCTAATATACATCATGGCATACATTAAGCTTCCTACAACTGATGCATAGGGGCATTCAGCCATGGCCTTCTTTTCCTCAATACTTTGAGGAGCCATCCCTTTAGAAAGATCGAAATCATGTCTTAAGGGGAGGAATCCTTTCTTGTAACTATCCATACGGAATCGTTCAAGAATCTTCTTAACGTATCCATGTTGTGATAATCCCAATATCTTCTTTTCTCGATTTTTGAACAACTTCAGGCCTAAGATGTAAGAGGCTTCTCCAAGATCTTTCATCTCGAAGGTATGAGATAGCCAAATTTTCACACTGGTCATCATTCATGTATCATTCTCAATGATAAGGATATCATCTACGTAAAGCACGATGAACACAATGGTGCTCCCACTAAGCTTCTTGTGTACACAAGGTTCATTAGGATTCTGCACAAAATCATAACTCTTTAGGCTTTCATCAAATCTGATGTTCCAGCTACGAGAAGCTTGTTTGAGCCCATAGATGGATTTCTTCAGCTTGCATACTTTTCCATCCTCAACTATGAAGCCCTGGGGCTGCTCCATATAGATATCCACCTCGAGGTATCCATTGAGGAAAGCTATGTTGACATCCATCTACCAGATGTCGTAGTCAAGAGATGCAGCTATAGCTAGCAGTGTCCTGATAGAATTAAACATAGCCACAAGAGAGACCGTCTCATCATAGTTGATGCCTTCTCTCTGTATGTAGCCCTTGGCTACGAGCCGTGCCTTGAAAGTCTCTGCTTTCCCATCAAGTCCCTTTTCTCTTGAAGATCCATTTACACCCAATGGGTTTACCCCTTTAGGTGGATCCTCTAGGGTCCATACACCATTCTTATTCATGGAGTCAATTTCTGACTTCATTGCTAGCATCCATCTATCCATGTCATGATTTGCGAGTGATTCATCAAATGAAGAAGGATCATTGGCAGTCTCACTTGACACATGGAATCCATACATTTCAGGTGGTGCAACCACCCTCAATCTCCTTCGAAGAGTTATGGGTATTTCATCTTTATTTATCTCTTCAGATTCTGGTTCAGGAATCTCAGAATCCTCAAGGGATTCAATGAGTTCCTCTACTTCGTTTCTGTCTTGACCTTTAAGGAAATCATCCTCCAAAAATTTCACATCTCTAGAGACAAAGACCTTTTGGGTCTCAAGGCCATAAAGCTGATATCCAATACCATTTTTAACATACCAATGAAGTAGCACTCACAAGTGTGAGATTCAAGCTTACTTACGTCTACGTTCTTCGCATGGACCAAGCATCCCCAAACTCTCAAGTGATTGACACTAGGTTTGGTTCCATACCCTAGCTCGTGAGGAGTCTTGGGTACAGATTTGCTAGGAATCTTGTTCAGGATATATATTGCAGTCTCAACTACATATCCCCAGAAAGAGGTAAACGTGCTTTGCTCATCATTGAATGGACCATGTCCATGATGGTCCTATTGCGTCTTTCAGCAACACCATTATGTTGGGGAGTTCCAGGGGAAGTGAGATTGGAGACAAGTCCATTCTCTTTAAGATATTCCTTGAATTCATCTGAGAGGTACTCACCACCTCGGTCAGATCGAATCCGTTTAATCTTCCTATCGGTTTGGTTCTCAACCAAAGCCTTAAACTCTTTGAACTTTTCAAAGGTTTCATATTTATGATGTAGTAGGAAAATAAACCCGTATCGCGAATGGTCATCAATAAACGTCAAATAATATCGATATCCATTTCGAGTCGCGATATTGAAGGGACTACATACATCAGTATGTATTAGGTCGAGAATACCTTCACATCTCGTAACCTTTTTATGGAAAGGCATCCTGGTCATTTTACCTCGAATGCAATGTTCACAGGCAGGTAAAGACTGAACCTCTAGAAAATCTGAAGGTCCGTCCTTTATCAATCTATTGATCCTATCAACAGATAAATGACCACGCCTTTGATGCCAAATCATATTCGAATGATTTCCATTCTCCCTGGATCTTTTAGGGTTTTTATTATCAGTGGTAGTGACATTCATGGCACATTATTCGATGCACAATTCATAGAGACCACCAGAAGTCAGAATACCATCCGCAATAAATTTATCATATTGATTAATGACTAACTTATTACAGAAAAGGAAGGAATATCCATGTCTAATAAGCTTAGATACAGATATCAAATTCCTCCTAACTTCAGGTACGTAAATACACTCTTTAAGTACTAAGACTCGACCACTAGATAATGATAGCTGGCAGGTCCCAATGGCGATTGTTGCGACACTTGCATCAGATCCCATCTGGATGACTATTTCCCCTTGCTACATATTCCTAGTTTCCTGAAACAAATGCAACAAATTGCATACATGAAAAGAAGCACCTGAATCTACAACTCAACTTCCTTCTCGTCCAATGAGAAAGATATTTTCAATGATGAAAGTAGATTTCATACCTGCTGGGGCTTTACCTTTGTCAGCAGACTTCAAGTATTCTGGGTAGTTATGCTGCCAGTGCCCCGGCTTCTTGTAGTAGTGACAGACATCGGTCTTCTTCGATGTCAATAATGTGGAAGCACTAGAAGACGAACCAACTCCTTGATTCTTCTTCTTTCTCTTCTGGGTTGGGCCCTTCTGAGAACCTTGCTTCTGACCACGCTTTCCTCTTACTTGTTCAACCATTGCACTAGCAGAGGGGTTGTCCTTCCTCATTACATCTTCTGAAGACTTCAATGTAGCTAACAACCTAGCATTAGTGAAATCACCTTTGCTCATGTGATATGACACGACAAAGTTGTTGAAAGACTTAGGGAGCGATAGGAGAATGAAATCACCTGCATATCAGAATCCATGTAGGCTCCCATGGTTTCCAATTCAGAGAGGTACCCAGACACTTTGAGTACATGTTCTTTGACAGAGGTCCCTTCCTGCATCTTGCAATGAATAATCTCTTTCATCACATTATAATGTTGTGCGCGATTTATGTCACCGAACATTTCCTTTAGATTCAACATGATTTCTTGGGAATGGTTCATTTCTACATGTTTCTTCTGAAGCACATTGGACAATGACCCAAGAATATAGCACCTTGCCAATTTATGATCTTCATCATATTTTTTATTAAAAGATCTATCTTCCGCGGTCTTAGGGTTTTCTATCATGTCCTTGGATAGCACGTACGAGACGCGCTCTGTGGATAGGACAAGATCCAAATTTCAGATTCAATCCGAATAGTTTGGTCCGGTCAACTGATTGACCTCCAGGAGCCTGCTCAGTGGGTTCATGGACCTTATTTTTTGAAATTAAGAATGCACTATATTGGAACATATAAATGATTATATATTCATTTTTAAAATATTTGATTAAGGCATTTTAAATCAAATTTGTCTTGTTATGTCATCTTTGAAAGATTATTCCCTTATTATCTTTCAAAGTAAGAGATATACTTAACGTTATATCTCAAGTAAGATCTGGGATCTCCTCTCTATCCTTATCACATCCCAATAATATGAGAATTTGTGACTCGAATAAAGAGGAGCGAGAACACATTCTGCCTTGCAAGTCCAACTTGCATTTCCCAATTCGGTCTTTAACACCCGAGCCCACCACCTCTAAGATGATGTTGACCCGTTGTCAATTGAACCAACCGTTAACAAGCTTAATACTCGCTATACGCAATCCAATATCGCCCCAATAATATGAGGATCCTATATTGGGGTCACTACGTATACGGCTTTACTCTTTCGAGAAGCAAAGAACCCAATCCAAATAAATCATATACAGGATCTGTCACTTCGGAGAGGCGTCTCCTATATACAACATCTGGCAACGGAATCCTTTACCTTGACGGGAGATCATGGATGTCACTTATGTGATCCTCCACCTTATATTGAAATTTTAATAATTAATTATCGTGAATCATAATCACATAATTAATTCTTCCAAGAGAAATACATATCTATTCATAATAGAGTGTTTTTAATTGGATATAATCAATTTTATCACATTAAATTAATTATCAATCCAATTATCAATCAACAAACTTGATTGTTACTTGAATAATAGCTATAATCTCAAAGTACATATTATTCAAATTTTAATAATTAGAAAAATACACTTTGATTTCTCCAGCATTATCGAGTCCCTACCCGTTGTCATGGCCAGTACCGACAGGAGTGGGACGGACCACATCCGGTACAACCCGCTACCCCCAATGCTCCCCGACTAGACACCATATCTACCTCAGGAAAGAATAATGCCAGATAGATCATTATGTACTTTGAGATGCTCATCGGTTTTGCAACCGAAATTATACCATATATATTCATCAAAAACATTTTGATAATATTATAAGGAGATTTGCTAAACAAATCCCCAATCCTATTCAAGCAAGAGGGTTTTGCATGTAAAAGTTATCCTACAACTATTGTAGGATAAACTAAGGCTTTTCATGAAAACAATTTTTGTTGATAATTTCATATTAACCAATTAATGATAGAGATCAACTATCTTATCATCTTGGCTAGTGAAATGTGATTCAATAAAATAATTATCTCTTTAAATATTTCACAAATATTTATCACTAATTATTTCAGAAAATTAACAATTAATTTTCATCAACTTGTTTGAATGACTATTGATGAATACTCATTCATCACTCTTTATTCTTATATTTTAGCTACAAAAACCTTTGCAAATGCATGTAGATATGTGTAAATATAAATAATTAGCAAAAGCATGCATTGTATAAAGTTTTAATAATTAACATGTTTTTGTGCAAAAATAAAAGAATAAAGAGACAAAAGAAAAAGAGTGAAATATTTAGAATAAATATTGAGCGACCTAATCCCAAGGGAGGGCTCAGCATGGGCCTGACCGCATAAAAGCCAAAGAAGAGGGAGATAGGGACTCATGTGTGTAAATATACCTGTAAATATAATAAAAATATTTTACTCCAAAAATAGACTAAAATAGGCTTCTAAATACTTTTATATATTTATAACTATAAAATCAAGATAAAAATTGAAAAATCAAAAAGAAAATAAAAATAGAATCACTTGTACATAGTCACCTTGTACATAGCTCATTCATCTGTATTTATTTCACCTTATAAATAAATAAAATTAACTTCCATAAAATTTGTAAATATTCTATATTATATGGTGTAAATAAATAAAACAAAAACCCTTAAAACAAAAACAAAATAAAAAGAACAAAATTAAAAGCCTCAAAATACATTGTAAATATACCATGTACATAGATGTATATACCTATTTATTTCACTATTGTATATAAATAATAAAAATAAAATAAAAATACCTTTTTATTCTTAATTTTATGCTATAAATAAATAAAATATAAAGGGGAATAAAAATGTGCAAAAATAACAAATTAAAAATCAAAAATTAAAAAGCCCTATATTGTACATATACCTATCTATAGCCTTATTATGTAAATACCCTATTTATATTTTGAAAAATTAATTAAAAATCACCAAAAATAGAAAAATTAAAAGAAAAATATTTCATGTTTTGACTTTTTAATAAATCGGCCATTTACAATTTTTTATTAATTTTTCAAATCTTTTCCAAATGGCAGTCCCCCATTGGTCCATGGGGGTTGTTGACCACCCGGTCAACTCTCCCCCCAGGACCACCTCTCACGGGTATTAGGCGGGTGACCCGACTTCTCTTCATTTTAGCGCCTAAACCCGATCCTCATTCCGCCAAACCCAGGGACCTAATGACACTCCTATGGTCCGGGAACCTCGCCCGATCTCCAGCCTAGGGATCCGTGCTCCATCGAGCCGGACCCGAGCCTTTCTTCCCGGACCTGCACCCATATAAATTCCCAGCTCCGCCACCCTATTGTGCATCTTTGGCTCATTTACTCCCCAACCAGTGACCTCCACCGTCTTGCCGAGAGTGACAGCTCGCCCCAGAGGGTGTTGCAGCGAGGAGGGAGAAAGGAGACATCGATCCGGCGAGCTTGCGCCGCCGTGCGCCGCCTGGAGGTAGCGCCAGAGGCTCGAACGCCGACGGTCCTCGAGGCAAGGACCAGGAGCAAGCCCAGCTCCTCCACAGTCGACTCGACCACCCAGGTAGCTTAGGTTCTTTCCCTTTTTCTTTAATTTTGAGTTTCCCCCAATCTTCGTCGTCTCCGACCATCATCGATTCCGGCCACCCCCATCGTCCATTCGATCATCGGATCATACCATCACGTTCGCCTTCTTCCCGCGCACCTTCTATGCCCCTCCATCCAACCCAGCTCGCACAGGAGCTGGGGTTTCGAGCTTCACCGTCCTCCCTTCGCCGGAGCTCGGCCGCATCGCCTCAACAGTCACCTTCACCCCCTCTCACAGGGTCGAGGCACTTTGCTCTCGACCCGCGAGCGTTTTGCTGTGACTTGCAGGTCTAGTCGAGCCCATCTGAGGGTCCGACCATCCAGGAGCAGGCGCTCGACCTCCGCCGACCTCGTCGGAGCTCTCCAGAGCTCCGTCGAGTCATCGGAGGCCACCATTCGACGCGGAGGGCCCCCAGCCATCTTCTCCGATCTTCAGTGGGCCGCGAGGAGGACGCCAGAGCACACACGGGCCCGGCAAAAGTCGTCGGCCTCCAGTTCGTCCACATCCTTCTCCGCCGTCCGATCGACCCCGAGCTCCAGTTTTCATCCTGACCGTCCATCCGAGGAACTTCCAGCGCCGTCAGATCTTGGGAGGGTCGATCTGGACCGTTCGATCATCAAGGGTTAGCCACAGCGCCTCACGTCCGTCCGATCCACCAAGTGGCGAGGCCCTGGCCGTCGATCAGAGCCGAGGGAGTCCTGTGTTAGGCGCCACCGTTCTAGCACCGTCCGATCTGCCACGTGGCAACCATCCATCCTCGGATATAATAACGGCGTAACTGCTCTTAGGCCCCTCTAGTTTTCGCATTTACTATCTAGTCTTGTAATTATTTTAAAACGTTTATTTCAGTAGGGTAATTTGCATAGTGGACCTTGTCATTTATGGTATTTGCTTTTATACCCCTGTGTGTTGTGGACACGTGCTTCGACACGTGATTCTGTGGGTTATTTGCATTGATGCCCTTGTAGTTCTGGGATGTTACTTAATGAATGAATCTTTTTAGATAATTGCATTTATACCCCTGTGCGTGTGGAATTTGTGCATGTGCGTATATTTTTGGGTAAATTTCACTAAGGTCCCTAGCTTTTAACACTCGTTATTATTTAGCCCAGAAACCTTAATTTTATTGCAATTAGGTCCCTGAGTGCCCCAGGTCACGCGCTTTGCACGTGGATCCTTGGGAATTTTGCACCGGACCCCTTGGAACTTGTTTTAATTGCACTTAAGTCCCTAAGTACTATGCCCTTGTGTTTGATTTTAATAAAATAGCAAATTGACTCCAAATTTAATGAAAATTGGACACATGGCTCCTTCCATGGTATAAAATTTTCTAGAATTTTTGGGCACATTTTTTATTACATTTACTATTTTTAAAAATTCAAAAACATGCATTTTCTTTACTGTCTGATTTAAAAATTCACAAAAAATATTAAAACTGATCTAAAAATTATAAAAAAATTCTTCACTGTGTGTTTTGTCTTGCTTGATTGTCTAACCAAATTTGGTCATTTTTCTTCATATAAAACTCATACAAATTGAAAAACACCTAAAAACTTATAAAAACTCTAATAATTATTTTAAAAATCCAAAAACAATAATTCCAGTGCCCAAATTTTCCTTAAACTTTCTAGTTTATAGGAAAATTGACTCGAGGAGTTAAATAGGCCTTTCGTATTTTAAATTGGCCCTTTACTCCTGACTGGACAGTACCTCCAGTTCTTTGCCTTGTTTTATTTTTAGAAAATTAAATAAACATCAGAAAAAACCCAAAAATTCACTAAAAATAGTAAAAAACATAAAACACACAAAAACATTTTTATTTGAATTTTTGATTGATTTTTGATGCATTAAATAATTGCTTGAAGTTGGTCGTTTTACTTGTTTGCCTTATTTTCTTAAATAATTCGAAATCCAAAAAATTTATAAAACCTAAAAACCCACCAAAAATAGTTTCTTTTTATTTTTATTCTTTTTGACTACTTCGTAGGCCGCAAGGCCATCACGTGCTCCCTGAGTCCGACCCTGGTCGCTATACCAGGCTAATCTAATAGCCAGGACCGGTGTCGCTTTTATTTGATCTTTATCTCTGTTTGGTGTTCTGCTTCACATTTTTTTATTGATCCGATTTATTGCTCGAGCGACTGCGGTCGCAACGACCCTGTTTATATTTTTACCTACCCTTAGTTGTTCGAGTGATTTTTTCGCGTCATCAGAATGGCACCGTTGCTGGGGAGCACGGCTTAGTAGTCGGTTTTTGATTTTTCCCGCGGTTTTCTTTTTCCGCGGCTTTTTGTGCATATTTTGTATATACCATTTATTTGCATAATTGTTTAAATAACCTGGTCTGACGTTATGTTTGTTTTCTTGCGAGGGCTCGAGGACCGAGGCGGCTTTCTTCGGAAGCCGAGCAACCGCGGGAGCCGGAGGCGGCTCCCTTCTTCACCGAGCCGCAGGAGAGCGCGAGGAGCAAGCACGAGCGCGGGAGCCGCGGAATAGCCGTGGAGTAGCATAGTTTAGATTAGGATTTACCTCTAGCTTTTATTTCCTGCACATTTGACTATTATAATAATACAAGGACAGACAGAGACTTGGACTTTCGGGGTCTATTTCGCCGAGCACCGGTGTGCTCGGGGAACCCTTTAGTTACCTTAGACTTTTTCGCGGCTTTTTCGCGGTTTCAGATTTTTTCGCTGCCTTTTACGGTTTTACCAGTTTTTATCGAGCCCCTAGCATTAGGAATTTCTGATTGATTGTGTCGTACTCAGTAGGATCCACATACCTAATAGACTGCTCGTACCTATAGATCGTTAATTGGACCTACTAATAAATCATTAATAAAATAGCTGAGTCGCTTTCCTTAGAGCCTACGCGTCACGAGCCTGCCCCGTCAAGCGCTACTCCTGAACTCGACCTGTCGAGAAGAGGAGGGGTGGGTCTAGACCGGACTCTTTGGATCGAGGGCGAGTGACCAGCTAGACGGTGCTTTCGAGTAGAAGTTGCCTGCTTAGGACTCGGTTTTCCGCTGCACCATATAGGTAGTTTTATTTCTGTCTTTAAATTCTGCGCGGATCATCTTGCATGTAGACTGCTGGAGTTAGGTACGCATTTCTATCTCTGCATGCATCATTGATTTATCGCGCAACGGCTTTTCGTCTTCCCCCTCCCCTGTTTTTGACTTAATAACCAGGAGAACCGAAAAATTCGTTAGGCATTTTTGCTTGCATTAGAAATATCTAAAAAAAAGAAAAACCATAAAATTGGGGCTGCTAAAACTATCGACCCTAAAAGACACCTGACTTAAAAATTTGTCTTGGGGAGAGCAACCTCCTCATTGCTTGGTTTGCTTGTGCGAGAGAGTGACCCGTACACTAGGTAAAGCCCTCTGGTACTCATCTCAACTGATTACCGACTCTTCTGTACGAGACAGTCGGTTGGGAGAGTATCGGGTATCCCAACAGGTCACGTAATCGCTCTGATATTTTGATTGTTCACCAAAATAAAAATTGACAAGATGATTTGACCGAACCTTCACGGTCTTCAGCTCGCGTTGCGTTGGTGAACTGTGGGTTTGCTTGTACTCGTAGTTTTTCCAGATTTCATCCACACTACTCGCCAGATCACGATTATGGGCAGGAGGTCTCTTAGGCAGCCTCTGGTTGCACCGCTTTTTAGCACTCCGGCCCATTCATCTAGGTCGGTTCATGGGAGCTCAGACCCGCTCTCCGAACCCGAGTATGACTCCGCCTTGTTCCCCCTCGACCACCCTTCTTCTGATACCGAGACGCCAGTGCCAGAGGAGAGACAGACAGATGATTTATCAGCACCTGAGCTCGGTTGTTTTGATTTTCAGAGACGATGGCGGGCAGTTCTGATGATCGTACTCGAGGTCCACGAGGAGATCAGCATTTCGTTTTGGACCAGGGTTCGATCAACTCCACCCTGATCTCCTCCCTCGAGTCAGTGCAGCAGCAACTGAGGGATCAGGGAGCATTCATGATGGACATGAGGTGAGAGCTTGAGCAGTTGAGAGCCGACCACGAGAACCACGGAGAGGGAGGACCCGTCGATCCTACAGCCGGAGGAGGACCCGACGATCCTGCAGCCGGAGCAGGCGAAGCAGGAGGAGCAGCACCACCACTGAGATCGATGCGGGAGAACCACAATCCCGGGTCGACTTTGACACACCGTTGGGTGGTGCTACCAGCCATCGTGGGGGACTTCAAGTTCCCCCCGAACACTTTGCAGCTCCTTTCCCGGTTTCACGGTTTGGCAACGGAGGAGCCTCATCTCCACTTACAGGAGTTTGAGATGATTTGCAGTACTGTCCACGGCCGTCAGGTGGACCAGGATACTATCAGGATGATTGCTTTCCCCTTTTCCTTGGCAGACAGAGCAGCCACCTGGCTGAAGCATCTGGGGAAGTTTGTCTACACTTGGGAGTAGCTCCGCGCCGAGTACTTGTACAAGTACTATCCACTCGGGCGGACCAATGCCGCGAGAGCCCTGGTCAGCAACTTCTCCATGCTCCCAACGAGCAGTTCCATGAGGCATGGGAGAGGTTTCGAGAGCTGACCGAAAGATGCCCGCACCACGATATTTCCAAGCCGAACCTTGTTCATAGCTTCTTCAGCGGGCTGACACCAGAGCTTCAGGGCTTGGTGAACGCTTCTTGTGGCGGGTCTTACTTCGCCAAGGATCACGACCAGGTCTGGGGCCATCTACGAGGAGATGGCCGAGAACTACATGGTGATGTCCCAGACCCGGTTATACACTCAGAGCAGACCCCAGCAGCCAGGACCCGTGCAGTACCAGAGGATAGCACGGGTCGACGCCGGTCCTTCCAGTTCGTCCGCAGTAGCAGCAGCACAGGCAGAGTCCACAGCTGCGGACATGGGTATCATTAGCGAGAAGTTGGATCGGATGGAGCTGATTGAGAAGAAGCAGTGTCAGGGCATCACTCAGATGGAGCAGATGGCACAGACTCTGAGCGACATGAAGACCCAGCTCATGTGTCTCTAGGAGGCACAGACGGCTTTCTAGCCCCGTCTTCTGTCGCGAGGCGATCACAGCAGCAGCAGCAGCTCGTCCCAGCGCTCCAGCTCACACCAGCAGCCTAGACAGGTTCACCTTGTACAGCCGGAGCCGTACCAGCAGTCGCAGCCCACTTACCAGTCACCACCATCTCCAGACTTGCAGATGGTGGTATACGAGCCGGATCAGCCTCTGGCAGTACTCCCGCCAATCCCGTACGATGCAGAGCCGTTGATATATGTCAACGGGATTTGGTATGACCGCCCTCAGCTCGGTATCCGACGAGACATCCCGGATTCCGGTGGGGGACCGGAGGTACCCAACCCAGCAGCAGCCGTCAGGACAGGGTGGCCAGTATAGCCACCAGAGAGAGCACCAGCTGCAGCAGCAGCCCCCAGTGTACCCCACCACCACAGCAGCAGCAGTCGTCCTATGGTCCTCGTCCCTACCAGCAGGGACAGTCTTGGAGGCGTGAGCAGCCTCACCACCAGCAGCAGCAGCATCACTCATACCCCTCTCATCCACAGCAGTAGCAGATCCAGCAACCTCACTACCAGAGAGGCTACCCATCGGGTTCCCATGAGAACCCTGTTTTGGATGACATAGCCCGCCTCCTCACGGATCAGCAGGCTACCTTCAGACGGGAGATGGACGAGTTCCGCCAGGAGATGCGGGACATTGTGAGAGGGAAGGCCGCCATCCCTGCCCAGATAGAGCCGAACCCCAACAGCTTGAAGCGGAAATCTGAGCAGGTAGCTTGTACTGAGTATACCACTCCTAGTGATGCATTTGGTGATATGACTGGATATCTGTTTGATACTGATTTTGTTACACTTAGGAGCGGTAGGATGCCAGTAGGCGGCGCCTCGTCTGAGCTACATCATGAGGATCCACCCAGAGCGCCCGACGAGGAGGATGATGACGGTGGTATTGATGCCACCAAGGATGCTGATTCCACCGGCGGTACTGAGGCTGCCGTTTCACCAGTTCGAGGAGGTGGTACTGAGGCCACCTACGATGCCAAGCCAGAGCGCGGTACTGAGGCCGCGAGTCTTCCAGCCGACCCAGCCGGAGGTGGTACTGAGGCCACCCGTGTTCATTCTGAGAGACATGTTGTTTTTCCTACTTCTGATGTATCTCGGAACTCTTCTGTGAATAAAGGAAAGGGTTTATTTTCTTCTGGTCCCACTGTGGTGCATGATGTATGTGTGGATCCGGTCGTTGAACCGCCTAGACCCTTTCCTAGTCATTCATCTGAGAAGGACCCTGTGATCCCCTTCCCTAGAGACATTCAGATGGGGAAGGGGAAGAAAACAGAAAATCCAAAAAAGAGAGACCAGGAAGAGTTCAGCCAGCAGATGATAGATCGTTTTCACATACAGCTGACTCTTCAGGAGTCTTTGCAGCACATCCCCCTTCTTCAGCGTTCATTGAGAGACAGGACCACGGTCAGGAGGAAGAGGAGGAACCACCACTCTGAGATCCATGTGCTGACGAAAGCCATGTGTTTCGCGATCCAGAACCGTCTGCCGACCAAGAGGCCAGATTCAGGAGCCCCGTATGTCAGATGTCATATCAGTGAGCAGAGGTTCGATCAACCTCCTTCCGGCAGCCCTTCTCGACCGCTTCGAGTTGGGCACTCTTAGACAGAGCAGGACAGTCCTTCAGTTTGCTGATAGATCTGTCAAGAGGCCGAAGGGGTTGTTGCGAGACGTTGTCGTCACTATTCAGGGCCTGCAATTCCCCGTGGACTTCGTAGTGTTGGACATGGAGATCCCTGATTCAGTGACCGATACCCCCATCATTCTCGGTCGTCCGTTCTTGGCCACAGCCAAGGCGGTGACTGATCATGATAGCGGGAAGGTATACTTTCGCATCGAGGGCGAAAGTGTACAAATAGAGACGGTCGAGGACAGCAGAGCCAGAGAGAGATCATGCTCAGAGACCACTTCAGACACAGAGCAGCTGACAGATGCAGGGCTAGACATCCACCAGGACTGTGACTTTGTGATCACAGACGATGAGGCAGTTTGGGCAGACCCAGCAGCACAGGCCATCCTCTCATTTTCAGACACCGCTGATGCAGAGATGACAGCAGAGGAGAGCTTGGATAGCACTTTCCTGGTTCAGGATACTTTAGAGGCAGCAGAGCAGGTTCTCGACCGTGACACGGATGTTCGTGATGATGGTGGTACCGATGCCACCTTATGTGATGCAAATGTCTCGGAGTCAGAGTCTGAGTGGGCGGACTGTGATGATTACATGCCAGACCTGAATTCCACTGAGCCTACAGCTGAGGAGGAGGTAGATGCCGAGCAGATCAGAGACAGTTCAGTTGAGCAGCCTTCTTCAGATCCAGTTTGCGAGAGTACGTTCTCATTCTCCCGGGCAGATTTGGCCGCATACACGCGACTTCTTTCGAAGCCAGATTTGCCAGCACCCAGTTGTCCAGAGCTGAAGCCACTTCCTTCGTCGTTGAAGTATAGATTCCTTGCGGGTGAGCATGAGATGTACCCAGTCATTATCTCAGCCGATTTGACTGGAGAGCAGGAATCCCGTCTGATGGGGGTTCTTGAAAAGAACCGCAAGGTGGAAGGATGGAGCGTAGCAGATCTCCAGGGGATTAGTCCGGCCCTGTGCTCCTACCATATCTATCTCGAGGATGAGGCGAAGCCGTCGCGTGAGTTCCAGCGGTGGCTAAACCCAAATCTGAGAGAGGTTGTCATGAAGGAAATTTCGAAATGGTGGAGCGCCGATTTTATCTATCCCAACTCCGACTCCAAGTGGGTCAGCCCTTTGCATATGGTGCCCAAGAAGACGGGCATCACTACAGTGATTAGCGAGTCTGGAGAGGAGATTGCTACACGAGTACCCACTTCTTGGCGGGTTTGTGTTGACTACAGGAGACTCAACCAGGCCACCAAGAAGGATCATTTCCCCCTGCCCTTTATTGATCAGATCATTGAGAAACCGGCAGGGAAGAGCCATTATTATTTTCTGGATGGGTACTCGGGCTACAACCAGGTGGCCATCGCTCCTGAGGATCAGGAGAAGACCACCTTTACCTGTCCCTTCGGCACATA
The DNA here is from genome assembly GCA_037367405.1 of Ottelia alismoides. Classification (NCBI taxonomy): domain Eukaryota; kingdom Viridiplantae; phylum Streptophyta; class Magnoliopsida; order Alismatales; family Hydrocharitaceae; genus Ottelia; species Ottelia alismoides. The sequence continues at coordinate 806,653 of JAZKJV010005521.1, read as the reverse complement.
CGCCTTCCGACGCATGCCATTTGGGCTATGCAATGCCCCTGCGACTTTTCAGAGATGCATGTTGTCGATCTTTTCGGACAAGGTAGGGGAGTGCTTAGAGGTCTTCATGGATGATTTCTCGGTTTACGGCGACGGATTCGACTCCTGTCTTGACTGCCTAGACCGAGTACTTCAGCGATGTATTGAGGTCCACTTGGTTCTTTCTTGGGAGAAGAGTCACTTCATGGTGACTCAAGGGGCGGTGCTTGGCCACATCATCTCCAACAGGGGCATGGAGGTTGATCCGGCCAAGGTTGATGTCATTAGAAAACTCGCACCACCGTCCAATTTGTGGCAGTTACGGTCTTTCCTGGGGCACGTCGGTTTCTATCGGCGATTCGTTCGTGATTTCAGTAGGGTTGCCCGACCGTTGACTGACTTGCTTACGAAAGACACCGAGTTCCTTGTCGATGGCAAGTGTCTTTCGTCTTTTGAGACTCTCAAGCATTGTATTGTTGAGGCTCCTGTCCTCCAGCCACCAGATTTGTCTCTCCCATTCGAGATCATGACGGACACCTCCGATTTTGCCGTGGGGGCTGTGCTGGGACAGTGGAGGGATGGAGTTCCATTTGCTATTCACTATGCTAGCCGCACCTTGGATTCCACCCAGCGGAATTATACAGTCACAGAGAAGGAGAAGCTAGCAGTAGTGTTCACCCTAGATAAGTTCAGATCTTACATCATTGGATCTAGAGTGACTTTGTACACAGATCATACCGCCATCCGATACCTCATGGCAAAGAAGGATGCCAAGGCCAGACTGACTAGATGGATACTTCTACTCCAGGAGTTCGACATTGAGATCAAGGATAAGCCTGGAGTCAAGAATGTGGTGGCGGATCATCTCTCCCGTTTAGAGCAGCCTGAGGAGTCTGAGCATATTGATCCCATTTGTGAGACCTTCCCAGATGAGGCGATCCTTGCTATTGCCTCACTCCCATGGTATGCCGACATTGTGAACTTTCTTGTTGCTAAGAAAGTCCCACAAGGTTGGCCCAGGCAGAGGCTTGAGACCTTCCTCGCGAAGGCCAAGTCCTACCACTGGGAGGATCCCACCCTTTACCACGAAGGAGGGGATAGCGTCTGGCGGAGGTGCATTCCTCAGGACGAGCACCATAGCGTCCTCACTTACTGCCACAAGCTTGAGGCAGGAGGACATCACTCTGGGAGGAGAACGGCACAGAAAGTGCTCTAATCCGGCTTGTGGTGGCCTACCCTCTTCAAGGACTCTGATGAGTTCGTGAAGAGGTGTACTGACTGTCAGAGGATGGGCACTTGTGGACAACGTGATATGATGCCGATGCAGCCCATTCACTTCTGTGAGGTTTTTGACGCATGGGGCATCGATTTCATGGGTCCATTCCCTAAGAGTCAGGGATTTGAGTACATTCTGTTGGCCGTTGACTATGTTAGTCGTTGGGTTGAGGCTATCCCCGCCCAAGCCGTTGATGCGAGGACAGTTTGCATATTTTTGAGGAAGCACATCATCACGCGGTTCGGGGTACCTCGGATTGATTTCAGATGGGGGGTCTCATTTCATCAACGACCAGGTGAAGGCACTTGCTAGTGAGTTCAGCATAGACCATCGAGTTGCCACTCCATACCATCCACAGACGAATGGTCTAGCCGAGGTCTCGAACAGGGAGATCAAGACTATTTTGCAGAAAGTCGTCCGCCCTGACCGAAAGGATTGGTCACAACTTTTGGACTCGGTCTTGTGGGCATATAGGACGTCTTTCAAGACACCATTGGGCACATCTCCCTTTCGCCTAGTTTATGGCAAGCCGTGTCATTTACCTGTTGAGTTGAGGCACAAGTCACCTTTGGGTAGTCACAGATATACTTCTAGATCTAGATAGTGTAGGAGACCAGAGGAGGGCAGAGTTAGCAGCCTTGGAGGAGCTTAGAGATACCGCCTTCTCAAACGGCCTACAATATAAGGAGAGAGTGAAAGAGTGGCATGATTCTCATATCAGCCACAAGCATTTTGAGCCTGGACAGAGAGTATGGCTGTTTGATGCTAGGCTTCGACTATTTCCAGGGAAGCTACAGAGCAAATGGAAGGGACCTTATCTTGTGAGAAAGGTACACGACAATGGTAGCATTGATATAGCCGAGTTGTCTTCTGAGAGTACCTTTCGAGTGAACGGCCAGCGGCTCAAGCCATTTCTAGATCATGAGCCGCTTGCCCCTATTCACTTTACGTGAGATGTGGTCTCTTGACTCACATCTATTGCATCTCACGCCTGATTATCACTGTTCTTCCGACCTGTATAGATCCAGTTGTCCATATCACTCTATTCTTTAGTCCCACACCCCTTTTCTCATCTTATGATTATGCTATACTTAGGGCGTACTTTATCCTAAGTATAGGGGGATGTAGGACCTTCGGGTATTCTTTTTATTCTCTCTACCCCTGTTTGTTGCCTATACTTAGGGATATTTTACCCTAAGTATAGGGGGGGCAGACTCTAGACTCTGTACATCCTTCACTCGGATTTCCCTTCATGTACAGCTTGCTATACTTAGGATTATTTGATCCTAAGTATAGGGGGAAACCACCGAGTTCTCCTCATTCTATTTATTCATTCATCTCTATATCTATCCATTCCTTTTCACTTCCCTTTAACTAAGCACGAGTTATGTCTTCTTCATCGCTCTTGATCACTCTGAGGACATCGTTCGAGCTAAGTATAGGGGGGTGTGTATATATTTCATATAAACTTTAGCCATAACTCGTACTTTGTGTGAGTGTGTTAATAAATAAAATGGCTAAAAACCTTAAAAACCACAAAAATTAAAAATTTTTCCTGTAAATAATCATTCTTTTCTTGCACATACATAGCTAGTGTACAAAATTATTTTTGTAAAAATGTTTTTAAAAATCTTTTGTGTAAAGTTTGTGTAAATATTTTCTTATCAAAATTATGTATATAGTACAAAATTTTTCCAAAATGTTTTGAAAATCAAAAGTTTGCAAAAATCTTGTGTAAATGTGTGTAAATACTTTTACAAAACTTGCATTTCATGCATTCATCCATGGTTTCAAAACATTTTGCAAAAATTTTGCACGATTGTAAATATTTGTAAATAGCATCTTTGTAAATATTTGTATAGTTTTTTCCTGGACGATAGTTGACATTTAAACTAGCCTGGAATTAAATTGGGAAATGGAGCTTGATTAAGATCTTAATCCACCTAATTCTAAGAGGAACCTTATAGGGCTTAGGGTTAAGGTTGTTCAGGTCCATTAGGACTTAATTCTTTGAGTCCACTAGGCTATGAGCATATGTCATCTTGATGAGCCTAAGTAGAGCACTTAACAACACACGCATGACTCTTAGAGACAATGGCTTGACTTGCACCAGCACTTTACACATAGCTCTCCACGGATGAGGTGGTGAGGAGGCAGTTTCCTCTGGCTTGGGGTTGCATATGAGGGTAGTACTTCTAGGCGGAACCTCTCTTCTTCTTCTAGTGAAGGAAGCGCGTCTCAACTTGGTCTAGTGGTGATGAAGGCTAAAGACAGAAGCCGTGGGTTGCAATAAAGCTTCAAAAGAGGGATAGTCTACTGGCTCAAGAGGAAAATTTCTTGTATATATGTTGCACCATGTAGATATGTTGTACATATGCACTTAAAAAAATGCAAAAAGAACTCCAAAAAAGTGGTGGGTCAGATTGAAAATTTAATAACCCCACCGGAGTATATATAGTCAAATAAAGCAAAAGCTTATGGTATCCATGTTACATCTCATGAAGCTTGCAGCAGGAGACTTAACTACATTGGTTGAGCTCCCAAAATTCTATACCTCTTATTCCCCCTCTTCTTGAGCCGGTTGCACTTGAACTTAGAAGGGAATACCCGCTTCTCGAGGAAAGAGTTGCTAGACCGAGTCATTAGAGTTACCAGGTTGGGGGAGGTTGTTTCTTTGTTACTTCTGAGGTGGGGAGCTACATATCACTTACACTGCATGGAAAGATTCATGGTCATTAGAGTTTGTGTATGTAGACTTGTTCTGATCTGGTTTATTGAGGAGTCTGGTCCATAGATTGGTGGAACTTAGAGGCTGTTGAGTTTTAAGCTTAAGACCAAATAAGGTTCCGACACATTAATAATCCAAAGATCTGATTAAGCTCCATAATTCAATTTAATGAAGGAAAGTTTTAATATTCAACCTCGATCCATGTACATTCTCCTCTTTTTTCTTTTTCTTTCTTTCTTTTTCACTTCTTTTTCAAATAAGTGTTTGCTAAGGGACTAGCAAAAGTTAATATAGGGGGGTGATGAATACTCATTCATCACTCTTTATTCTTATATTTTTAGCTACAAAAACCTTTGCAAATGCATGTAGATATGTGTAAATATAAATAATTAGCAAAAGCATGCATTGTATAAAGTTTTAATAATTAGCATGTTTTTATGCAAAAATAAAAGAATAAAGAGACAAAAGAAAAAGAGGTAAATATTTAGAATAAATATTGAGCGACCTAATCCCAAGGGAGGGCTCAGCATGGGCCTGACCGCATAAAAGCCAAAGTAGAGGGAGATAGGGACTCATGTGTGTAAATATACCTGTAAATATAATAAAAATATTTTCCTCCAAAAATAGACTAAAATAGGCTTGTAAATACTTGTATATATTTAAATATAAAGTCAAGATAAAAATTGAAAAATCAAAAAGAAAATAAAAATAGAATCACTTGTACATAGTCACCTTGTACATAGCTCATTCATCTGTATTTATTTCACCTTATAAATAAATAAAATTAACTTCCATAAAATTTGTAAATATTCTATATTATATGGTGTAAATAAATAAAACAAAAAACCCTTAAAACAAAAACAAAATAAAAAGAACAAAATTAAAAGCCTCAAAATACATTGTAAATATACCATGTACATAGATGTATATACCTATTTATTTCACTATTGTATATAAATATAAAAAATAAAATAAAAATACCTTTTTATTCCTAATTTTATGCTATAAATAAATAAAATATAAAGGGGAATAAAAATGTGCAAAAATAACAAATTAAAAATCAAAAATTAAAAGCCCTATATTGTACATATACCTATCTATAGCCTTATTATGTAAATACCATATTTATATTTTGAAAAATTAATTAAAAATCACCATAAAATAGAAAAAATTAAAACAAAAATATTTCATGTTTTGACTTTTTAATAAATCGGCCATTTACTATTTTTTATTAATTTTTCAAATCTTTTCCAAATGGCAGTTCCCCATTAGTCCACGGGGGTTGTTGACCGCCCGGTCAACTCTCCCCCCAGACCATCTCTCACGGGTATTAGGCGGGCGACCCGACTTCTCTTCATTTTAGCGCCTAAACCGGATCCTCATTCTGCCAAACCTAGGGTCCTAATGACACTCCTATGGTCCGGGAACCTCGCCCGATCTCCAACCTAGGGATCCGTGCTCCATCGAGCCGGACCCGAGCCTTTTTTCCCGGACCTGCACCCATATAAATTCCCAGCTCCGCCACCCTATTGCGCATCTTTGGCTCATTTGCTCCCCAACCAGTGACCTCCACCGTCTTGCCGAGAGTGACAGCTCGCCCCAGAGGGTGTTGCAGCGAGGAGGGAGTAAGGAGACATCGATCCGGCGAGCTTGCTGCCGTGCGCCGCCTGGAGGTAGCGCCAGAGCCTCGGACACCGACAGTCCACGAGGCAAGGACCAGCAGCAAGCCCAGCTCCTCCACAGTCGACTCGACCACCCAGGTAGCTTAGGTTCTTTCCCTTTTTCTTTAATTTCGAGTTTCCCCCAATTTTCGCCGTCGCCGACCATCATCGATTCCGGCCACCCCCATCGTCCATTCGATCATCGGACCGTACCATCACGTTCGCCTTCTTCCCGCGCACCTTCTACGCCCCTCCGTCCAACCCAGCTCGCACAGGAGCTGGGGTTTCGAGCTTCACCGTCCTCCCTTCGTCGGAGCTCGACCGCATCGCCTCACGAGTCACCTTCACCCCCTCTCACAGGGTCGAGGCACTTTGCCCCTCGACCCGCGAGCGTTTTGCTGTGACTTGCAGGTCTAGTCGAGCCCATCTGAGGGTCCGACCATCCAGGAGCAGGCGCTCGACCTCCGTCGACCTCGTCGGAGCTCTCCAGAGCTCCGTCGAGTCATCGGAGGCCACCATTCAACGCGGAGGGCCCCAGCCATCTTCTCTGATCTTCAGTGGGCTGCGAGGAGGACGCCAGAGCACACACGGGCCCGGCGAATGTCGCCGGCCTCCAGTTCGTCCACCATCCTTCTCCGTCGTCCGATATACCCCGAGCTCCAGTTTTCATCCTGACTGTCCATCCGAGGAACTTCCAGCACCGTCAGATCTTGGGAGGGTCGATCTGGACCGTTCGTTCATCAAGGGTTAGCCACGGCGCCTCACGTCCGTCCGATCCACCACGTGGCGAGGCTCTGGCCGTCGATCAGAGCCGAGGGAGTCCTGCGTTAGGCGCCACCGCTCTAGCACCGTCCGATCTGCCACGTGGCAGCCATCCATCCTCGGATATAATAACGGGGTAATTGCTCTTAGGCCCCTCTAGTTTTCGCATTTACTATCTAGTCTTGTAATTATTTTAAAACGTTTATTTCAGTAGGGTAACTTGCATAATGGACCTTGTCCTTTATGGTATTTGCTTTTATACCCCTGTGTGTTGTGGACACGTGCTTCGACACGTGATTCTGTGGGTTATTTGCATTAATGCCCTTGTAGTTCTGGGATGTTACTTAATGAATGAATCTTTTTAGATAATTGCATTTATACCCCTGTGCGTGTGGAATTTGTGCATGTGCGTATATTTTTGGGTAAATTTCACTAAGGTCCCTAGCTTTTAATACTCGTTATTATTTAGCCTAGAAACCTTACTTTTATTGCAATTAGGTCCCTGAGTGCCCCAGGTCACGCGCTTTGCACGTGGATCCTTGGGAATTTGCACCGGACCCCCTGGAACTTGTTTTAATTGCATTTAGGTCCCTGTGTACTGTGCCCTTGTGTTTGATTTTAATAAAATAGCAAATTGACTCCAAATTCAATGAAAATTGGACACATGGTCCTGCCATGGTGTAAAATTTTCTAGAATTTTTGGGCACATTTTTTATTTCATTTACTATTTTTAAAAATTCAAAAACATGCATTTTCTTTACTGTCTGATTTACAAATTCACAAAAAAATATTAAAACTGATCTAAAAATTATAAAAAATTCTCTACTGTGTGTTTTGTCTTGCTTGATTTTCTGACCAAATTTGGTCATTTTTCATTATATAAAACTCATAAAAAATTGAAAAACACCTAAAAACTTATAAAAATTCTAATAATTATTTTAAAAATCCAAAAACAATAATTCCAGTGCCCAAATTTTCCTTAAACTTTTTAGTTTATAGGAAAATTGACTCCAGGAGTTAAATAGGCTTTTTGCATTTAAATTGGCCTTTTACTTCTTACTGGACAGTACCTCCAGTTCTTTGCCAAGTTTTATTTTTAGAAAATTAAATAAACATCAGAAAAATCCCAAAAATTCATTTAAAATTGTAAAAAACATAAAACACACAAAAACATTTTTATTTGAATTTTTTGATTGATTTTTGATGCATTAAATAATTGCTTGAAGTTGGTCGTTTTACTTGTTTGCCTTATTTTCTTAAATAATTCGAAATCCAAAAAATTTATAAAACCTAAAAACCCACCAAAAATACTTTCTTTTTATTTTTATTCTTTTTGACTACTTCGTAGGCCGCAAGGCCATCACATGCTCCCTGAGTCCGACCCTGGTCGCTATACCAGGCTAATCTAATAGCCAGGACCGCTATCGCTTTTATTTGATCTTTATCTCTGTTTAGTGGTCTGCTTCATATTTTTCTTATTGATCCGATTTATTGCTCGAGCGACTGAGGTCGCAACGACCCTGTTTATATTTTTACCTACCCTTAGTTGTTCGAGTGATTTTTTCGCATCATCAGAATCCCACTAATCCGGATGAGCCAAAAATCCCACTAATCCGGATCAGGTCAAAATATCACTCGGGTCGTTGCGACCCGGATCGATGAGAATCTCAGCTCAATCAAGAAAATGTAAAGCAGACCACCAAATAGAGATAAAAATCAAATAAAAGCGATAGCGGTCCTGGCTATTAGATTAGCCTGGTATAGCGACCAGGGTCGGACTCAGGGAGCACGTGATGGCCTTGCGGCCTACGAAGTAGTCTGAAGAATCGAAAAATACAAGGAAACTATTTTTGGTGGATTTTAATTTTTATAGAATTTTTTGGATTTTTTATTAGTAAGGAAAATAGGAAAACAAGTAAACCAATCAACTTCAAGCAATTATTTAATGCATCAAAAATCAATCAAAAATTCAAGCAAAAATGTTTTTGTGTATTTTATGATTTTTACTGTCTTTATTGAATTTTTGGGATTTTTCTAATTTTTATTTTCTTTTCTAAAAATCAAACAATGCAAGAAAATGAAGGTACTGTCCAGTCGAGCTTGAGGGACTTAGATAAAATATCTAAAAGCCCCTAAAAATCTTGGAGGTAATTTTCCTGTATAGAGAAAGAAAAAAGGAAAATTTAGGCACATAAATTATTATTTTTGGATTTTTAGATTATTTATTATATATTTTATGAGTTTTTAAGTGTTTTCAATTTTTATGAGTTTTATATAATGAAAAATGACCAACATTGGTTAGAAAATCAAATAAGACAAAACACACAATAGCTAATTTTTTTTAGAATTTTTAGATGGGTTTTAATATTTTTTGTGATTTTTCAAGTCAGAAAGTAAAGAAAATGCATATTTTTGAATTTTTAAAAATATTAAATGAAATCAAAAATGTCCCAAAAATTCTAGAAAATTTTACAACATGGCAAGAGCCATGTGTCCAATTTTCATCAAATATGGAGTCAATTTGCTATTTTATTAAAATCAAACACAAGGGCACAGTACACAGGGACTTAAATGCAATTAAAACAAGTTCCAGGGGGTCCGGTGTAAAATTCCCAAGGATCCACGTGCAAAGCGCGTGACCTGGGGCACTCAGGGACCTAATTGCAATAAAAGTAAGGTTTATGGGCTAAATAATAACGAGTATTAAAAGCCCATGGACCTTAGTGAAATTTACCCAAAAATATACGCACATGCACAAATTCCACACGCACAGGGGTATAAATGCAATTATCTAAAAAGATTCATTCATTAAGTAACATCCCAGAACTACAAGGGCATCAATGCAAATAACCCACAGAATCACGTGTCGAAGCACGTGTCCACAGCACACAGGGGTATAAAAGCAAATACCATAGAGGACAAGGTCCACTATGCAACTTACCCTACTGAAATAAACGTTTTAAAATAATTACAGGACTAGATAGTAAATGCGAAAACTAGAGGGGCCTAAGAGCAATTACCCCGTTATTATATCCGAGGGATGGATGGCTGGCACGTGGCAGATCGGACGGTGCTAGAGCGGTGGCGCCTAACGCAGGACTCCCTCGGCTCTGATCGACGGCCAGGGCCTCGCCACGTGGTGGATCGGACGGACGTGAGGCGTTGTGGCTAACCCATGGTGATCGAACGGTCCAGATCGACCCTCCCAAGATCTGACGGCGCAGGAAGTTCCTCGGATGGACGGTCAGGATGAAAACTGGAGCTCGGGGTCGATCGGACGGCGGAGAAGGATGGTGGACGAACTGGAGGCCGGCGACTTTCGTCGGGCCCATGTGTGCTCTGGCGTCCTCCTCGCGGCCCACTGAAGATCGGAGAAGATGGCTACGGGCCCTCCGCGTCGAATGGGGGCCTCCGATGACTCGACGGAGCTCTGGAGAGCTCCGACGAGGTCGGCGGAGGTCGAGCGCCTGCTTCTGGATGGTCGGACCCTCAGATGGGCTCGACTAGACCTGCAAGTCACAGCAAAATGCTCGCGGGTCGAGGGCAAAGTGCCACGACCATGTAAGAGGGGGTGAAGGTGACTGGTGAGGCGATGCGGTCGAGCTCCGGTGAAGGGAGGACGGTGAAGCTCGAAACCCCAGCTCCTGTGCGAGCTGGGTTGGACGGAGGGGCGTAGAAGGTGCGCGGGAAGAAGGCGAACGTGATGGTACGGTCCGATGATCGAATGGACGATGGGGGTGGCCGGAATCGATGATGGTCGGCGACGGCGAAGATTGGGGGAAACTCGAAATTAAAGAAAAAGGGAAAGAACCTAAGCTACCTGGGTGGTCAAGTCGACTGTGGAGGAGCTGGGCTTGCTCCTGGTCCTTGCCTCGAGGACCGTCGGCGTCCGAGGCTCTGGCGCTACCTCCAGGCGGCGCACGGCGGCGCAAGCTCGCCGGATCGATGGCCTCCTTGCTCCCTCCTCACTACAACACCCTCTGGGGCGAGCTGTCACCTTCGCCAAGACGATGGAGGTCACTGGGTGGAAGTAAATGATCCAAAGATGCGCAATAGGGTGGCGGAGCTGGGAATTTATATGGGTGCAGGTCCGGGAAGAAAGGCTCGGGTCCGGCTCGATGGAGCACGGATCCCTAGGCTGGAGATCGGGCGAGGTTCCCGGACCATAGGAGTGTCATTAGGACCCTGGGTTTGGCGGAATGAGGATCGGGTTTAGGCGCTAAAATGAAGAGAAGTCGGGTCGCCCGCCTAATACCCGTGAGAGGTGGTCCTGGGGGAAGAGTTGACCGGGCGGTCAACAACCCCCGTGGACCAATGGGGAACTACCATTTGGAAAAGATTTGAAAAATTAATAGAAAATAGTAAATAGCTGATTTATTAAAAAGTCAAAACATGAAATATTTTTGTTTTAATTTCTATTTTTTGGTGATTTTTAATTACTTTTTCAAAATATAAATAGGGTATTTACATAATAAGGCTATAGATAGGTATATGTACAATATAGGGCTTTTTAATTTTTTATTTTTAATTTGTTATTTTTGCAAATTTTTATTCCTCTTTATATTTTATTTATTTATAGCATAAAATTAGGAATAAAAAGGTATTTTTATTTTATTTTTATTATCTATATACAATAGTGAAATAAATAGGTATATACATCTATGTACATGGTATATTTACAATGTATTTTGAGGCTTTTAATTTTGTTCTTTTTATTTTGTTTTTTTAAGGGTTTTTATTTTATTTATTTACACCATATAATATAGAATATTTACAAATTTTATGGAAGTTAATTTATTTATTTATAAGGTGAAATAAATACAGATGAATGAGCTATGTACAAGGTGACTATGTACAAGTGATTCTATTTTTATTTTCTTTTTGATTTTTCAATTTTTATCTTGATTTTATAGTTATAAATATATAAAAGTATTTACAAGCCTATTTTAGTCTACTTTTGGAGGAAAATATTTTTATTATATTTACAGGTATATTTACACACATGAGCACCCTATCTCTCTTTACTTTGGCTTTTATGCGGTCAGGCCCATGCTGAGCCCTCCCTTGGGTTGGGTTGCTCAATATTTATTCTAAATATTTCCTCTTTTTCTTTTGTCTCTTTATTCTTTTATTTTTGCACAAAAACATGCTAATTATTAAACTTTATACAATGCATGCTTTTGATAATTATTTGTATTTACATGAATATACATGCATTTGCAAAGGTTTTTGTAGCTAAAATATAAGAATAAAGAGTGATGAATGGGTATTCATCACCCCCCTATACTTAACTTTTGCTAGTCCCTTAGCAAGCACTTATTTGAAAAAGAAGTGAAAAAGAAAGAAAAAGAAAGAGAAAAGAGGAGAATATACATGGATTAAGGCTGATTATAAAACTTGCCTTCATTAAATTGAATTATGGAGCTCGTTCAGATCTTTGGATTATTGATGTGTCGGAACCTTATTTGGACTTAAGCTTAAAACTCAACAGTCTCTAAGTTCCACCAATCTATGGACATGACTCCTCAATAAACCAGATCAGAACAAGTCTACATACACAAACTCTAATGACCATGAATCTTTCCATGCAGTGTAAGTGATATGTAGCTCCCCACCTCAGAAGTAACAAAGAAACAACCTCCCCCAACCTGGTAACTCTAATGCCTCAGTCTAGCAACTCTTTCCTCGAGAAGCGGGGTATTCCCTTCTAAGTTCAAGTGCAACCGGCTCAAGAAGAGGGGGAAGAAGATGAAGAATGGACCATGGCCAGTGTAGCCACGTATCCCTGGGAGCCTAACCAGTGTAGCAAAGTCTCCCGTTGCAAGCGTCATGAGATGTAACATGGATACCATAAGCTTTTGCTTTATTTGACTATATACACTCCGGTGGGGTTATTAAATTTTCAATCCGACCCACCACTTTTTTGGAGTTCTTTTTGCATTTTTTTAAGTGCATTTGTACAACATATCTACATGGTGCAGCATATATACAAGAAATTTTCCTCTTGAGCCAGTAGACTATCCCTCTTTTGAAGCTTTATTGTAACCCACGGCTTCTGTCTTTAGCCTTCATCACCACTAGACCAAGTTGAGACGCACTTCCTTCACTAGAAGAAGAAGAGAGGTTCCGCCTAGAAGTACTACCCTCATATGCTACCCCAAGCCAGAGGAAACTGCCTCCTCACCACCTCATCCGTGGAGAGCTATGTGTAAAGTGCTGGTGCAAGTCAAGCCATTGTCTCTAAGAGTCATTCGTGTATTGTTAAGTGCTCTACTTAGGCTCATCAAAATGACATATGCTCATAGCCTAGTGGACTCAAAGAATTAAGTCCTTATGGACCTGAAAAGCCTTAACCCTAAGCCCTATAAGGTTCCTCTTAGAATTAGGTGGATTAAGATCTTAATCAAGCTCCATTTCCCAATTTAATTCCAGGCTAGTTTAAATGTCAACTATCGTCCAAGAAAAACTATACAGATATTTACAAAGATGCTATTTAAAAATATTTACAATCGTGCAAAATTTTTGCAAAATGTTTTGAAACCATGGATGAATGCATGAAATGCAAGTTTTGTAAAAGTATTTACACACATTTACACAAGATTTTTGCAAACTTTTGATTTTCAAAACATTTTGGAAAAATTTTGTACTATATATATAATTTTGATAAGAAAATATTTACACAAACTTTACACAAAAGATTTTTAAAAACATTTTTACAAAAATAATTTTATACACTAGCTATGTATGTGCAAGAAAAGAATGATTATTTACAGGAAAAATTTTTAATTTTTGTGGTTTTTAAGGTTTTTAGCCATTTTATTTATTAACACACTCACACAAAGTACAAGTTATGGCTAAAGTATATATGAAATATATACACACACCCCTATACTTAGCTCGAACGATGTCCTCAGAGTGATCAAGAGCAATGAAGAAGACATAACTCGTGCTTAGTAAATGGAAGTGAAAAGGAATGGCTAGATACAGAGATGAATGAATGAGGAGAACTCGGTGGTTTCCCCCTATACTTAGGATCAAATAATCCTAAGTATAGCAAGTTGTAGATGAAGGGAAATCCGAGTGGAGAATGTACAGAGTCTGCCCCCCCCCCCTTATACTTAGGGTAAAATATCCCTAAGTATAGGCAGCAAAACAGGGGTAGAAAGAATGAAAAGAATACCCGCAGGTCCTACATCCCCCCTATACTTAGGGAAAGTACACCCAAAGTATAGCATAAACATAAGATGAGAAAGGGATGTGGGACTAAAGAATAGAGTGATATGGACAACTGGATCTATACAGGTCGGAAGAACAGTGATAATCAGGCGTGAGATGCAATAGATGTGAGTCAAGAGACCACATCTCACGCAAAGTGAATAGGGGCAACATCTACGACCCACGGCTCATGATCTAGGAATGGCTTGAGCCGGTGGCCGTTCACTCGAAAGGTACTCTCAGAAGACAACTCGGATATATCAATGCTACCGTTGTCGTGTACCTTTCTCACAAGATAAGGTCCCTTCCATTTTCTTTGTAGCTTCCCTGGAAATAGACGAAGCCTAGCATCAAACAGCCATACTCCCTGTCCAGGCTCAAAATGCTTGTGGCTGATATGAGAATCATGCCACTCTTTCACTCTCTCCTTATACTGTAGGCTGTTTGAGAAGGCGGTATCTCTAAGCTCCTCCAAGGCTGCTAACTCTGCCCTCCTCTGGTCTCCTACACTATCTGGATCCAGAAGTATATCTGTGACTGCCCAAAGTGACTTGTGCCTCAACTCAACAGGTAAATGGCACGGCTTGCCATAAATTAGGCGAAAGGGAGATGTGCCCAATGGTGTCTTGAAAGACGTCCTATATGCCCACAAGACCGAGTCCAAAAGCTGTGACCAATCCTTTCGGTCAGGGCGGATGACTTTCTGCAAAATAGTCTTGATCTCCCTGTTCGAGACCTCAGCTAGACCATTCGTCTGTGGATGGTATGGAGTGGCAACTCGAAGGTCTATGCCGAACTCACTGGCAAGTGCCTTCACCTGGTCGTTGATGAAATGAGACCCCCCATCTGAAATCAATACTCGAGGTACCCCGAACCGCGTGATGATGTGCTTCCTCAAAAATCTGCAAACTGTCCTGGCATCAGCGGCTCGGGCGGGGATAGCCTCAACCCAACGACTAACATAATCTACGGCCAACAGAATGTACTCAAATCCCTGACTCTTAGGGAATGGACCCATGAAATCGATGCCCCATGCGTCAAAAACCTCACAGAAGTGTATGGGCTGCATCGGCATCATATCACGCTGTCCACAAGTGCCCATCCTCTGACAGTCAGTACACCTCTTCACGAACTCATCAGAGTCCTTGAAGAGGGTAGGCCACCACAAGCCGGATTGGAGCACTTTCTGTGTCGTTCTCCTCCCAGAGTGATGTCCTCCTGCCTCAAGCTTGTGGCAGTAAGTGAGGACGCTATGGTGCTCATCCTGAGGAATGCACCGACGCCAGACGCTATCCCCTCCTTCGTGGTAAAGGATGGGATCCTCCCAGTGGTAGGACGTGGCCTTCGCGAGGAAGAGTCTCAAGCCTCTGCCTGGGCCAACCTTGTGGGACTTTCTTAGCAACAAGAAAGTTCACAATGTCAGCATACCACGGGAGTGAGGCGATAGCAAGGATCGCCTCATCTAGGAAGGTCTCACAAATGGGTTCAATCTGCTCAGACTCCTCAGGCTGCTCTAAACGGGAGAGATGATCTGCCACCACATTCTTGACTCCAGGCTTATCCTTGATCTCAATGTCGAACTCCTGGAGTAGAAGTATCCATCTAGTCAGTCTGGCCTTGGCATCCTTCTTTGCCATGAGGTATCGGATGGCGGTATGATCTGTGTACAAAGTCACTCTAGATCCAATGATGTAAGATCTGAACTTATCTAGGGTGAACACTACTGCTAGCTTCTCCTTCTCTGTAACTGTATAATTCCGCTGGGCGGAATCCAAGGTACGGCTAGCATAGTGAATAGCAAATGGAACTCCATCCCTCCACTGTCCCAGCACAGCCCCCACGGCAAAATTGGAGGTGTCCGTCATGATCTCGAATGGGAGAGACAAATCTGGTGGCTGGAGGACAGGAGCCTCAACAATACAATGCTTGAGAGTCTCAAAAGACGAAAGACACTTGTTATCGACAAGGAACTCGGTGTCTTTCGTAAGCAAGTCAGTCAACGGTCGGGCAACCCTACTGAAATCACGAACGAATCGTCGATAGAAACCGACGTGCCCCAGGAAAGACCGTAACTGCCACAAATTGGACGGTGGTGCGAGTTTTCTAATGACATCAACCTTGGCCGGATCAACCTCCATGCCCCTGTTGGAGATGATGTGGCCAAGCACCGCCCCTTGAGTCACCATGAAGTGACTCTTCTCCCAAGAAAGAACCAAGTGGACCTCAATACATCGCTGAAGTACTCGGTCTAGGCAATCAAGACAGGAGTCGAATCCGTCGCCGTAAACCGAGAAATCATCCATGAAGACCTCTAAGCACTCCCCTACCTTGTCTGAAAAGATCGACAACATGCATATCTGAAAACTCGCAGGGGCATTGCATAGCCCAAATGGCATGCGTCGGAAGGCGTATGTGCCGAAGGGACAGGTAAAGGTGGTCTTCTCCTGATCCTCAGGAGCGATGGCCACCTGGTTGTAGCCCGAGTACCCATCCAGAAAACAATAATGGCTCTTCCCTGCCGGTCTCTCAATGATCTGATCAATAAAGGGCAGGGGGAAATGATCCTTCTTGGTGGCCTGGTTGAGTCTCCTGTAGTCAACACAAACCCGCCAAGAAGTGGGTACTCGTGTAGCAATCTCCTCTCTAGACTCGCTAATCACTGTAGTGATGCCCGTCTTCTTGGGCACCACATGCAAAGCGCTGACCCACTTGGAGTCGGAGATGGGATAGATAAAATCGGCGCTCCACCATTTCGAAATTTCCCTTCATGACAACCTCTCTCAGATTCGGGTTCAGCCGCCGCTGGAACTCACGCGACGGCTTCGTCACATCCTCAAGATAGATATGGTGGGAGCACATGGCCGGACTAATCCCATGGAGATCTGCAATGCTCCATCCTATTGCCTTGCGGTTCTTTTCAAGAACCCCGATAAGACGGGATTCCTGCTCTCCAATCAAATCGGCTGAGATAATGACTGGGTACATCTCATGCTCACCCGCAAGGAATCTATACTTCAACGACGAAGGAAGTGGCTTCAGCTCTGGACAACTGGGTGCTGGCAAATCTGGCTTCGAAAGAAGTCGCGTGTATGCGGCCAAATCTGCCCGGGAGAATGAGAATGTACTCTCGCAAACTGGATCTGAAGAAGGCTGTTCAACTGAACTGTCTCTGATCTGCTCGGCATCTACCTCCTCCTCAGCTGTAGGCTCAGTGGAAATCAGGTCTGGCATGTAATCATCACAGTCCGCCCACTCAGACTCTGACTCCGAGGGATCTGCATCACACAAGGTGGCATCAGTACCACCATCATCACGAACATCCGTGTCGCGGTCGAGAACCTGCTCTACTGCCTCTAAAGTATCCTGAACCAGGAAAGTGCTATCCAAGCTCTCCTCTGTTGTCATCTCTACATCAGCGGTGTCTGAAAATGAGAGGATGGCATGTGCTGCTGGGTCTACCCAAACTGCCTCATCGTCTGTGATCACAAAGTCACAGTCCTGGTGGATGTCTAGCCCTGCATCTGTCAGCTGCTCTGTGTCTGAAGTGGTCTCTGAGCATGATCTCTCTCTGGCTCTGATGTCCTCGACCGTCTCTATTTGTACACTTTCACCCTCGACGCGAAAGTATACCTTCCCACTGTCATGATCAGTCACCGCCTTGACTGTGGCCAAGAACGGACGATCGAGAATGATGGGGGTATCGGTCACTGAATCAGGGATCTCCATGTCCAACACTACGAAGTCCACGGGGAATTGCAGGCCCTGAATAGTGACGACAACGTCTCGTAACAACCCCTTCGGCCTCTTGACAGATCTATCAGCAAACTGAAGGACTGTCCTGCTCTGTCTAAGAGTGCCCAACTCGAAGCGGTCGATAAGGGCTGCCGGAAGGAGGTTGATCGACGATCCGCTATCTAATAGAGTACGGTCGAACCTCTGCTCACTGATATGACATCTGACATATGGGGCTCCTGAATCTGGCCTCTTGACCGGCAGACGGTTCTGGATCGCGAAACACGTGGCTTTCGTCAGCACATGGATCTCAGAGTGGTGGTTCCTCCTCTTCCTCCTGACTGTGGTCCTATCTCTCAATGAACGCTGAAGAAGGGGGATGTGCTGCAAAGCCTCCTGAAGAGTCAGCTGTATGTGAAAACGATCTATCATCTGCTGGATGAACTCTTCCTGGTCTCTCTTTTTTGGATTTTCTGTTTTCTTCCCCTTCCCCATCTAAAGGGCTCTAGGGAAGGGGATCACGGGGTCCTTCTCAAATGAAGGACTAGGAAAGGGTCTAGGCGGTTCAACGACCGGATCCACACATACATCATGCACCACAGTGGGACCAGAAGAAAATAAACCCTTTCCTTTATTCACAGAAGAGTTCCGAGATACATCAGAAGTAGGAAAAACAACATGTCTCTCAGAATGAACACGGGTGGCCTCAGTACCACCTCCGGTTGGGTCGGCTGGAAGACTCGCGGCCTCAGTACCGCGCTCTGGCTCGGCATCGTAGGTGGCCTCAGTACCACCTCCTCGAACTGGTGAAACGGCGAGCTCAGTACCGCCGGTGGAATCAGCATCCTTGGTGGCATCAATACCACCGTCATCATCCTCCTCGTCGGGCGCTCTGGGTGGATCCTCATGATGTAGCTCAGACGAGGCGCCGCCTGCTGGCATCCTACCGCTCCTAAGTGTAACAAAATCAGTATCAAACAGATATCCAGTCATATCACCAAATGCATCACTAGGAGTGGTATACTCAGTACAAGCTACCTGCTCAGATTTCCGCTTCAAGCTGTTGGGGTTCGGCTCTATCTGGGCAGGGATGGCGGCCTTCCCTCTCACAATGTCCCGCATCTCCTGGCGGAACTCGTCCATCTCCCGTCTGAAGGTAGCCTGTTGATCCGTGAGGAGGCGGGCTATGTCATCCAAAACAGGGTTCTCATGGGAACCCGACGGGTAGCCTCTCTGGTAGTGAGGCTGCTGGATCTGCTGCTGCTGTGGATGAGAGGGGTATGAGTGATGTTGCTGCTGCTGGTGGTGAGGCTGCTCACGCCTCCAAGACTGTCCCTGCTGGTAGGGACGAGGACCATAGGACGACTGTTGCTGCTGTGGTGGTGGGTACACTGGGGGCTGCTGCTGCAGCTGGTGCTCTCTCTGGTGGCTATACTGGCCACCCTGTCCTGACGGTTGCTGCTGGGGTTGGGTACCTCCGGTCCCCCACCGGAATCCGGGATGGTCTCGTCGGATCCGGGATGGTTCATGATCAAATTCGTCAATTTTCAACAGTGACCCCTACTTACTAAAATCAACATATCTTGATCAATTTAAATCCAAATTAAGCAAAATATGTTTCCTAAGATTGCTAATTTGATCTATGACAGAACCAAAGTGAAATTTCACATTTTTTAGGCGCATCAAAATAGTAGTTAACTCATTAATTATGTTTAGATTCGCAGTTCCCGTAACAGTGAATACATGTTTACTCAAAGGGTCATATCTTGAGAAAATGAAATCCAAATTACATAAACTCAGCTCCTATGGTTTCTTTAATTAATGGGGAACAAAATTCAATTGATAAATTCGTGTTTAAACAATTTAAATAGTGCAGAAAAATTTAATTAATCATAGGTGCAAAAATTGAAATGCAGTGAAAATTTTCGCAACCCTTTCAAAACCAAGTCATTCTAGGTTTGCGGATCATATACAAAACCTTTTCCGACCTAAGGCTATGATACCACTTGAAGGATACTAGGAATTCTCAAGCGCATCACGGAAGTGTGTTGATCGCATCTCATACGATCGGGGCGACTAGTCGCACAAGTCGCTAGATGCAGCGGGAATTAAAAAATTTATATCAAGTGATGAAATCACATGATCACAAGAACATTTCTTGGATCGTTTCATCAAACCACAAAGTATTAGAAATACCTCTTGAAGCATTGTTGCGATCACGAGATCTCTGTAGCATGAGATTCTCCTGACTCAAGTCCGATACACGAAGATGGCACTTGCGGGCGCGATGATGAGAATCGTTCCTCCCGCAATCCTCGATGAAGATCTAAGCCTTGAATCTCCTGATTTCGTCCAACGAAATCTGTCGATGGAGATCTACGAGAAATTGAAACGACAGCACAACAACATGGAGACGATCGCTTGTTCCCTCAGAGCACAAGGTGGATGGCCACCATAGAGAGAGAGAAAGACAGAGGACGAGAATGAGAGAGAGAGAGAGAGTAGGCGTGTACTCTTAATGTTGTCTCTTTGAAGAGGCCAGGGTTGCCCTCTTTATATACTAGTTTGGAAGTCATGACATATACAAAATCAATGGTTAGATTGGTATGTATATTAAATCAATGGCCATGATCATTGTTGTTAAAAAACAACAACATATTAATTTATATTAAATTAAATATGTTGCATTATCATCAACATTACTTAATTCAATAAATAAATCAATAGTCACAAGATAATGATATGATAATTAAAAAGATAATTGTCCACTCAAATCACATGGGGCGTCACCCATGTTATTTGGTGGATTATCCTATTTTAAAATTTATATCATTATCTCTCATTTATCTTGCAACATTATACACTAGACTAACTCCAAATTAATTAGTGTATATTTATTGCAAGATTATCCACTAAATTAATTCCTAATTAATTAGTGCATATTTCAATCATGCCATTGAAAGTATGTGAATCATATTCACAACCCCAACTAAATTGTAACATACATTTCCAATTAATTGCTTGATGTGAATCCAATTCACATTAACAATTAACAAATGCTATTTACAAAAGTGATCTCTCTCTAATATATTATAATTCACGTTAAAATATATACACAAATATTATGGATACCACTATCCACAATCTGCATTTCCTTGATAATTAAATCCCATTTAATTATATTGGATAATCATTCTCATAATATGAATCCCATTCACATTATTCTTGATAATAAAATCTCATTTAATTATCAACATCTTATTGCTTGGATAAATAATTCATCAAATGAATTATTCTTGAACTCCATCAAGAATAATGTGCTTTCTCCGTAGATACTTGGAGATAAGGACATGGAGATTGTATTGTTCCACCTATAGTGACTTGGATGTTGAGATCTCATCTAAAATCTAGATCTTACGTACCTCCAACAGATGCCTGATTAAATCAAGATCGCAAATCTAATCTTCTCGTTGCATCTGAATCTCATTCAGACCAGTGTCCAACACTTGGACCAAGATCAGATTGCTTCTCTACTGAGAGGAGTCACTAAAATCCAGACATGTTTCATCACTGCCTCGAAATTAATCATCATGGTTATACAATCGTTTATGATCACATCACCCTCAGGTATTCCCAATACCTGTTCATCCTGCATACTGGAAGACCTATGATCAACCTGAAGATCAATTTTACACCATCTTCTTCATGGTCTGATTACCAAGTTTCTCAATCTTGATCATTGGGAATCAGGATTTATCATATGCTTTCCCAAAGCATATATCATACCTTCAAATTCTTGTCATGCTTCGAAAGCACGACGACCATGAATGGAATTTAATCGGTCCCAATACCTCATGAGTGAGCTCATGTCTTCCGGTTCATAAGTGAACTTGTATGATCCCTTTGAGAGATCGTATTACTCATATGCCCTTATATGCATACCAGTGTGTCGATGTATAGACCTTGGTTAAGTCATCAACCTATTGGTCTGCTAAATGTACAAACTCATACATATAGTAAAACATCTGTCTCTGGTCAGAGGATGTGTGCTTGTGTTGTGATGGCATTCAACATAGTACTTAGGTTATATCGATCTCGTTAAGTCAACCCATTGACCTAACTAATCTGATACCTCCGAATCACCATTCCCATGTAGAGAATATGCATCAAGAGGTCAGTCAGATATCAGCCTATGTGAGAAAGGAGTGCCATATCCTACTCAGGCTGGATATCATCTCTTAATGATCAGTTGACGGTGCTAGATGAGTCCTCTATCTAACTATTTAGATATTCATCCAAACACCAACCTCTATGATTCATTTAATGAATCAACAGCTATATGATCATCAAGATGGCCATGGTACATAACCCTAATTGTACAGAGGGACCTTATAGTGCATTCATTCATTTAATTTCAGAAAGGGAGTGAAACATCAATAACTTACTGATAAATATGTATATTACAATAACATTTATTGTAAGAATAGTTCGCCTGAGGCTCACATGTCCAACAATTTCTAGGTAGGAGTATAGAATCTAAGGGTTGTTATGTCAAACATTTTGACTTGCATGTAGTTCTGAGCAAATCATTAATCTAAAGGTCTTCTGTAAGCTCCAAACTTTGACTTTATTAAGACTAGCTTAAAAGTCAACAATTATTTCAAGTTATTTATTTTTCTTTTCATTATTTTTATTTTCTTCACTCATTTCATAAGGGTTTACTGGGTACTAGAAAGGCAAGTATATGGGGGGGAGTGATGAATCTCCATTTAGTCATGTTTATTCATCATTTTGGCCTTTAAACCGTAGCTAAATGGATATAAATGTCATTATTTTGTACAAATTAACATTCATTAACTATTGTATTATTATTGTATAAATTACAATGTCTAAAGAAAAGATAGTAGAATAAAGGAAAGAAAATGAAAAGAATAAAATGCCAATAAACACGTAGACCAAGGCAAGAATCGATTCGGTCAACCTTGTGTGCTTCAGCGGTGGGAATAATGTACCGCTGCCGCTGAATCGATGGGAATAATGTACCGCTGAATTGATGGGAATCGATGCAGAAGCACACAAAAATGTCGATTCTTCTATACTTAGATTGTTCACAGCCTAAGTATAGGGGGGCAGACCGATTTTTCTTCTTCTTTTTCTTTTTCATTCTCTTACGCTTATCCCAAGATATGTCTTCTTTACGCTTCTTATGCTTTGAGGACACAACACTCGCTAGGTATAGGGAGGTTTGTATATATACTCTGTATATATTTTACCCATACCTCGTACTTCCGCGTAAGTCTATATGTATTTATGGGGTGGACAACTAACTTGTGAAAAGAAACTAACTTAAAAAAATAAAAAAAGAGAAAAAGAAAAGGAAAAGAAGTTTACTACTAACGGTGACTGTGCCCAACCAAAAATTTTGAAAAAATGGCTTCTTATTCAATTTTGCATTAAAAAAACTTTTAAAAAATCCCTTACATAAAAATTTAGAGAAAAAACTTGTGTATGCATTTCACGCACCTGCACTTCATCCAGCATTTCATTTGCATCTGTGAAAAGTCATTGGGTTCTGAACCGAGTTATGAGAAAAAATAGAGAGTGGTCTAGACAACCTAATTTTCAGAGGAAGTTCACCGAGAAATGGGATTTTAGAAGCTTCAGGTCTCTGACTTAATTCTTTGAGTTCCACATGACCATGTGCAGTGTTTGACTCTTAGTGTCTAATCTGGTCTCTTCATTCTGGGTACAACTCTGGAATAAGGAATTAATTTGTACTCTCGCACTATGCACTTAGCTCAACTCAGACGGGGTGTTGAAAGACTGTGTCAGTTTCTTTTCTGGTAGCGTGGAAATTTAAAGACCGGAGCACGGGTTGAAATAAAGCTTCGGAAAAGGGATGTACGACTTGGCACAATTTTTTCTAAGATCCCAAAACATATACGGAAAAAAAAGATTCTATATCCGTAGGGGCATAACAAGATCCAAGCAGAACCACCAAAAATCCAAATACAAAGAAGCATTCTACCAAATAATTATTTGACCAAAAATGTCCAGGCTTCAAGAAAACCTGCAAATCTTGGTGAAGATTCGGCTACACTGGCCAGCTTCACAAGGTGAGGTGACTACACTGGCCACCCTCCAGTTATTTTCTCCTTCTTCTAACTTCTCCCCCATTTCGATTGTGAACACAGTTCGACAGACCTTAGAAGTAAATATCTGACTCCCCGAGGACGAGTTACTGGAGAGGAGGTGAAGGATATGGGGAAAATCCTCAAGCGCATCACGGAAGCGTGATGATCGCATCGAATGCGATCGGGAGCGACTAGTCGCACTAGTCGCTCGATGCAGCGGAAATTAAAGAATTTTTATGTGATGAAACCACATGATCCAAGAACACTTCTTGGATCGTTTCGTCTAAACCACAAAAATGTAATAGGATTACATCTTGAAGCGTGGTTGTGATCGAGTCTTTAAACAAAGAGACCTCCTGTCTCAAGTCCGATCCGACGGAGGAGACGCTTGCGAGCGCAGGGATGAATCGCATACTCCTCGCAATCCATGTTGATGACCCAAGTGGCGGATCTCCTGATCTCGTCACACGAGATCCAACATCTTCTTCACGAGAGAAACACACCGAAGGAGATGGAGATCCACGAGTAAGAACTCCAGCAGCATAACGACGATGCTGCAGCGATGTCGATTCTCTCAAAGGCTCCATGGTGGACGGCCATAAGAGAGAGATGGATAGGGGCACATGACGTGTAGAGAGAGAGAAGAGAGCATTCATTATAATCATCTAACATCTATCTTGAAGGGCAAGGGTGCCTCTTCTTATATAGGGTTTTGAGAGTTCATGGATCTCAATCCATGGACAACACACAATCAATGGTTGAGATTGATTTGTGTTTCTTCCAATGGCCATGATCTTGTTGTGAAAAACACAACAACAATTAATTTAATTTAATATATATATATCGATAAATCAATATATCTAATTCAAATCAAATCAATTAATTATCCTTGGAGATAATGAGGAGATAAACCATATCCCTTAAAATAGGGGGCGAACACTTTTCTCATGAGATCTCATTTATCTCATGAGATCTCATTGTCTCATGAGATCTCATTATCTCATGATATATCTCCAAAATTTACAACAACAATTGTTGGAAATTATTTCACAAATATAATTCACAATTACCTTGTGAAATATTGCAATCATGCCACTAAAAATGCGAATCACATTCACATCCCAAAACAAAATGTAAATTATATTTTCAATTAAGCATCTAATCTGAATCCAATTCACATTACTAATTAATTAACAAATATAAATCACAATATACTCTGTCTTATATATTATAAATCACATTTATAATATATATGATTAATATGGATAGTGATATCCACATTATTCATATCCATGATAATTAAATCACATTTAATCATCTTGGATCTCTTTTCTCATGTGCCCAAATAACATGAATCACATTCACATTATTCATATCTTTGATAATTAAATCACATTTAATTATCTTAGATATCTCTCCTTATAATATGAATCAAATTCATATTATCCATGATAATTAAATCATATTTAATTATCAAATTTCTCAATGCTTAGATACTTATATCAACAATGAAATTATCCATGAACTCTTTTAAGGATAATGCGCTTTCTCCGCGGATACTTGGAGATAAGGATAGGTCTATTATATTGTTCCACGTATAGTGACTTGGATATTGAGATCACATCTCAAATCCAGATCTCGGGCCTCCCATAGATGCTTGATTAAATTAAGACCGCAAATCTAATCTTCTCATTACATCTAAATCACATTCAGATCAATGTACAACATTTGGACCAAGATCATATTACTTCTCTACTGAGAGGAGTCACTAAAATCCAGACCCGTTTCATCACTCCGTAGGAATGGAAGCATCATGGTTATACAATCGTTTATGATCACATCACCCTCCGGTATTCCCAATACTTATACATCCTGCATACTGGAAGACTTGGAATAAACCTGAAGTATTAGATCAACTTTATACTGTCTACTTCAGGGTTTTATCAGTAAGTTTCTCATTTGATCATTGGGATTTGGTATCGATCATATATTTTCCAAAAGCATATATCATACCTAGGTCTTGATCATATACTTTCCAAAAGTATATATCAAACATACAAATTCAATTAAGCTTCCAAAGCGAGATGACCGTGCACGGAGTTTGATTCTTCCCAATATCTCATGAGTGAGCTCATGTCTTCCGGTTCAGTAGTGAGCCTGTATGATCCCTTTGAAAGATCGTATTACTCATATGCCCTTATATGCACACCAGCGCGCCGGTGTATAGATCTTGGTTAGGTCATTAACCTATTGGTCTGCCAAATGTACATACTCAGACATATAGTAACACATCTGTCTCCGGTCAGAGGATGTGTGCCTATACCGTGACAACATACGATATAGGTCTTTGGTTATCTCGATCTCGTTAAGTCAACTCTTTGACCTAACTAATCTGACACTCTGAATCTCTATTCCTATGCAGAGGACCTGCATCAAGAGGTCGGTCAGATATCAGCCTATGTGAAAAAGGATTGCCATCTCCTACTCATGCTGGAGATCACATCTTAACAATCATTTGACGGTGCTTGATGAGTCCTCGATCTAACTCTTTAGATATTCATCCAAGCACCAGCCTCTATGATTCAATAGTTGAACCAACAGCTGTATGATTATTAAGATGGCCATGGTACATAACCCTAATTGTACTAAGGGACCTATTATGCAAATTAGTTATTCTTCATTTTAGATCAGGGAATGATATTCGCAATAACATTTATTGCATAATGGCTCGCCGTGGGCTCGCATGTCCAACAAGAGGTTTGCATGGTAGTCCGACATTCTGGATGGGAAGAGCTAAAACCTTTCACATACACGAGTCGATTGTTCAATGTTCATAGGGTATGCTTTGGGAAGAAGATTGATCTAAGAAGACTTCTGAGCCGAAACTGTGACAATGATGTGTAGAACTCGATGGCTGTTGATAAAAAATATGAAGTCTCGCAGAAGTTCCGCCAAACTAATAATCCAAAGGTCGAGTCGAGTTTCATTTTCACCTTCAGCTCACGGTCTTGGTATGGAACCCAATCTCATTTCACCTCATGGCATTTCTTTTGATGCTCAAGGACGAGCATGGTTTAAGTATAGGGGGATGACGAATCTCTGATTCATCACTCTAAATCTCATTAATTAAGCTCAAATCCCTCAAAATCATTGGCATTTCATCATTTATTCTACATAATTAGCATTCATGCATGTTTTTATAAGAATTGCATTTTATCACTTATTTTTGCACAAAATAAGAAGCCAAAAATCCCAACCAAAACTGACTTGTAAATAGTCTAACTTCTCTGATTTTTAACTCATTCATGATAACTCCAATTGGCCCAAAACCATCCCCACTATGTACATATCACTAACAAGAATAAATGAAAAAATACAAAAAAATCACTAACCCAAATAAGTGGACCAAAAATCCAAATCCTAGTTCTGGGATTTCCAGACTAAAACCCTCATATATTCCTCATCCAGTGTCCATTTTGATCCTACTCACTTTTGAACTAATGCACATTCAAATACCTTCAAAACGAGACCAAGTTCAAGTGAATTGGATCATATGCGAAAGTTGGGTTTTGGGCTTCTTTTGTACATTTTCTATTTTAGCGGTTTTTGACCTATTATTTTATGTACATAATTGACTCATTTTATTTTATTTCTTTTTCATTTGTCTTCTTTGATGAAAGTTTTATTAAAATGTGCAAAAATCCAAATCCAATCGGAGCTTGAAATCAAAGAAACAAATTGAGCCCGAGTCTTCACTAATCTGTACAAAATTGATCATTTTCGTGTTTTACTTTATTTCTTCTTTTTCTTAATTAATAGAAATCCAAAAAAATAGATTAATGTGTAAATATTTGTATTTGATTTTATCAAATTAATCTGGATTTTTACCTGGTTCAAAAATGGCAAAAAAATATAAAACCCAAAAATCAAGGTATTCTATGTACATGGGATACCCCAAAAATATCACTTTGTGCAAATGATTGATTTTGGTGTCTTCATAAAAGTTGTAGATCTCATCGAAACGAGCAACTTTTTTAAAGAAAATTTTTCGATCCAAGGTCATTTGATATTTTTTTCGAATTTTTTACTTATATTTATTTTTTAATTTTTGTGGGGAGTCGCCACGTGTCAGCTTGAGAGTTTTATTATTCATTTTATAGAAAAATAAAAATAAAAATAGAAAAAATAATAAATAATAAATCACATGTGCAACGCACATGCCGACCCCGTACGCGCCCTGCACGTGCGCCACCGACCGCCCCACTTGATGCCACGTGTTACGCCATCGGCCACCCGATCTCGGCCGATCGGACGATCGAGGGGCTTCGTCTTCGTCCGATTCCTTTCCCAACCCATGAAGCATCGCGATCTCCACTGAGAGTTACGCCGAACTCCGTCGCCTCCCATCTCCTCCTCGTCGCATCTCCAATCTCCGATTCTGCCTCCATCAAATCCCGTTACCCCAGGTTTCCTTCTCCGGCTGACTCGCCGGCCCTATTTAAACCTCAGCATCGCTCCCCTTCATCTTCATCCACCGATAGCCATTCAAAGCAGAGGGACGGCGGTGACAGCGCCGCCCCTCCACCTTAAACCCGGGGAGGTCCGAGCTTCGATGCTCGTTGCAGGTGCGGCCAACATCGCCTACTGCCGCTTCTCCGACTCTGGTCGTCGAGCCAACGACAACTCCATCTTCATCGACCACCCCACCCCGTTCAACGATCTTCGACAACCATCATCTTCATTTCCGACGTCACGCCAACCATTCGAGCAACACCATCTCCAACAAGCTCCGACTTCATTCGCATCAACGCTGCTCCGCCAAGGGCATCTTCACCAGCATCGGTCCACCACAGACACCACTCCTCTCGTACAGTCACCGGTGGCCACTCTGTCGCGTCTTGGATCAGCTCCACCCATGAGCTCCGCCCCATCGGTCATCATCAGGAGCAAGCTCCTCCTCTCTCGTCAGGAAGCTCCGCCAGCTCTGCCGTACTCGCCGGCCTCTACCAACCGCCAGCATCGAGCGTGAGTCTCGAGACCCCCACGTACGTGAGGCACACGTGCGTCGGGGGGACATTTACGACAACCCCCAAAGATATGCCGGATTCACACCAAAGACCCACGGGTCATGTACTAGGTATGTGACCACGCGGGAAAATTATAGAATCACCCAGCTTCTTTTCCCATATCGCAAAATAGTCCCGCCGACTAGAGGGCACGTGTGGAGAAAATTTTGCAACATCCCCCTGTACTTCTCGGTAATTATAATATAGTCTTCCTTCTGTATTTTTATATTTATTTAAATATTATCATTTGCACATATACCCTTGTGTTCCCCCTCCATTTTGGACCTCTAAATTGCATTAATTTATTCTCCAAAAATAGCATTTTGTTCCTCATTTAATTCTCTACATCCTGACATATTATGGATATTTTTGTGATCAGTGGTTAATTAATAATTAAGTTTTTTGTGGAAAACTGCATATTTTGCCCATTTTGAGCTTTGAAATTTATAATTAATTAAGCGTTGCTCTAAAAATTCCCAAAAAATCATAGATTGGAGAATTAATTGTTTTTAACATTGTGCCAAAAAAGAACTACATTTGCATGAATAGTTTGTCGTGTAAAAATTATTTTTCATATTTCAATGTTTGATTTTTAATAGGTATTAAATCTCATATTTTCGATGTTTAAGATTTTTCTGAGATCGATCACCTAGTGATAGATCTTGGATAATTTTATCCCTTGAAAATAATTAGGTTTAATATTTATTATAATTAAATATTGAAATTCACATCAATGATACTGAGACTGAGACTTGGAGTGGAATTAAATGTGGTCGCATTAAATTTTATGTCGAGTATTAGTATTTTGTGAAAAGTGTTTTGGGATGTGTAAAAAGTTGGAGAATTTGGGTTCGTTCTTTTCCTGTTTCGACTTGAACAGAGGTCCTTTGGGGGTTTACCCAAGATGGCTGCAGAGTTTCCCACATAGCGGAGGCCCACGAGCTTTTTACTGGCATATGCTTGTTTGCGAAAAATGATCTATGATTAGATTACCATTAATTGAAGTTATCGTTGTGGACTCTAACCAACAAGTGGAAATATATGGATCAATGTGATAGTCTCTAAACACAAAATTTTGCTTAAGTCCATAGAAAATAATAATTACGTTTCACATTTGCTAGTAACCAGTGATAGCAATTAAGCATGTGGGGATAGTAAGAATTTCGAGTAGCCCCTTGTGAAAATGAGATGATTATTACAAACATTTTTTCAGATTTCCAATGCGTCATCGCGTAAACTATATATTTTCATTAACATTGACAAACGTATATGGAGTTAGGTTCCGCAAAGGATTGTGCATGCACACTTGGGTTTTGGGTAGATACCATGAAGGTCAGAACCCAACGGATGAGTTGGGTTACGCGTTGTACCTAACATCCAGCTTGCACATGGAGTCGCTCGATGGAGTAGACAGGTGGTGCATTTGACGTTCTTGATTTCGTACTTATACACGATGTTAGGACTCAAATTAGAATTAGATGTGACCACATTAGATTTTATGTCGAGTATTATTATTATGAGAAGTATTTCAAGATGTGTTTTAAGTTGGCGAATTTGGATTTGATCTTTTCCCGTTCAGACTTGAGCAGAGGTTCTTTGGGGGGTTTACCCAAGATGGCTGCCAAGTTTGCCACATAATAGAGGCTCGCGAGTTTCGTACTGGTATGTGCTTGTTTGTGAAAAATGATTCAAATTAGAACATCACTAATCGAAGTTATATACTGGTGTGAACTCATACCCAATAGGTAGAAATATCTGGATCAATGTGATTATGTGATCAATGAATATGTGATCCAATGAGAATTAGGATAACATGATATGTTTGAGTTTTCTTTCACAATATATTCATATAGCACTATATAGAGTTGAGTACACATGCCATTCTTACCCTTGCATTAGTGATTAACGTTAATGGTACCTAACATGTGTAGTTAAGAAGTAGTCACACCATTAACAACTTGAGAAGATCGATTTTTCCATCGACGTATTTGCACAGAACTAGGTGCGTATTTCTTAGAGTAAATTATCAATTATCTGCTTCCATACTATTTTTTTTCTATTTTTTTAAGAGGCAATGCAATGAGATACTTGAGAGTTTATTTCTACACTTTTGTAGACAATGCGTATCTCAACCACGGACATGGACTGATGATTACTATTAATGAGAATGAATGAACGTTGCAATTTACATTTCATATATTTCTGCTACCATTATAAATTTAGAATGTTAATCTAATGTGCATAAGTCGGCTTGCTGAGTATCACGAATCACGAGCGTATTTGTTCCGTCCAACACTCTCATTCAGTTAATTTCAATAGCCGAATGGGCATGCATCACAGGTTGGTCCTTCTTTTCCTAAATATTTCCAATGAAGAGGGATATACACAATATGTTTTTTCTTAACCACATATTGGAAGAATATACCATGGCTTGGCTCACCAATGAACAACCAAACTAACAAAAGAACACAAGTGATAATGATGCAAGAAGGTAGGAGCACAATTAGAGAGAGATATAACTAACATTGAAGAATCTAAGAGCAACATAGTGTAAAAATCCAAACTGATATAGCTTTTCAAATCGAAGTTGATATATATGATACATGTTAGATTTGTTAGGCGGTAACAACTTGATGAAATAGACTCCACTTAAAGTAGAACGAGGTTTGCTTGTTATGTTGGAAGATGTACTTACGGGAGATTTGTTCTGAATTAAAACTTTTATACACTCATTCCCTCCCATACACGCTTTCAAAACTCGCTACGACCATTAATTTATCACTTAACCTCCTCTCTCTACATTCCTCTAACTTCAATAAATATCAACAAATTCAACTGGAGCGAACCCTGACCTATTCCGGACAGAGAGGATCCATAGACCATTCCATTAGGTAAGGGTGTCAAAGGGACGGGTACCCGCCCCGTTCGATCATGGCCCGACCCACTATAGTTGTGTCAATGGGTCGACCCAACCCATTCCAACAGGTACCCGATTCTAATGGGTAACCGGATGAATCGAATGGGTGATGGGTACCCGCGGGTACCCATAGAAATCATTGTTTAACGGCCAAAATTATTTTCTCGCACATGCATGTGTGATGGAATATTATCTAAGCTACTCATGTGCTCTCTCCGTAACACCGGTTGTACTGTTCGTTGCCATCAAAGTGAGGATTACAATCGTCAAGATTATCGATGGGAGCATTGGGATGCCCAATTATTCTATCGATCGAGCATCATTCTAAAAGCTCTTCACCATCATTTTGATTCTCGTCACTTCTCAAGCTCAATGATCCAACTCTAATTTAGTCTAACGCCTAGCTTATGCTCTGCTCTACTGTCTATAGGCTTAACAACAAACATATCATCCATTCCAAAAACTTCCGATGACCTCAAAATCCCACAACCAGAAGCCCGCCTTTCCGTTCCTTTAGGGGCGATGATAACAACTCCTCCATCATTTGAAACAAGTGCCTCACCACCACACATTCAAGAATGATCATCACATCTCCCCCCGGAGGCCAACACCAATGTCCACCTATTCCTTCCCATGTTGGCAGAAACACTTGGTTACAATATCTTGGATCTTGGTAGGTGTCACGAGGTCGAATCGGGGAGGAATTTCAGCTTCAAGGGGGAGGTTAAGGGCTATCTTGGTAGATCGATCACGCAGGCGGAGCGTGGTCACGTTGAAGGCGCTGGCATGCATATAGCCGCTAACCTCTTTGACTTCCTCCTCTTTGGTGACTCTACAACCGAAGACGTACTCTCCAAGCTCGACATTGATCTCGGCATCCCCTCCCTCTACCCCCGACACTCTCCGTCGTCGTTCGTGCCAGTGGCGTCGCTTCAGGTGGGGTGGTTGAGGGCAGACAACATGCTAGTGTGACCCACTCGGGGCGGTGGTCCTACAACTTTGCATAGGAGGAAGGGCGTGACCCCAAGGTAGCTACAATAGGCAGTTTGCAGAGGTCATCACATTGTTGAAGCGGTAACCTCGCTGGAGATGAGAACGGGGGATGGTGGTGCTTTCTGCATGAAGGTGGGGGAGAGATTCCTGCGAGAGCAGAAGAAGCTGCAACAAGGGGCATTGAAGAGGGCGGCATGGAAACACGGTGTTTGGGAACCCGGGAGCACAAGACTACAAGAAGCTTGGTGGAGCAAATGCTCCCTGCTATCTAACTAGGTACATGTTCTACCCACAAGGTTTTCAACGGATCATCTATGTTGAGCGGGTCATGAACTTATGGGTAGCCGATCCGGATATCTTTTCACGGATACCCGCAAAATTCGGGTCAAAATGGGGTCGGGACAGTACCCGTTTAACCCTAGTATAATGAACACCCTGGAGTTACAGCACCTCTACAGCAGAGATCCGAACTTTCTCATTGGACCCACGCGCACGAACGCATCCAGGCCTTTGGATCTCCTAGAAGGGTTCTGGCGCCATACCCCTCTCACCCTCTCATCGACCGCGCACACCTGCAGCCTGAGAGAGCGGGAGAGAGAGGATGGTGGAGATGAGCTCTCCCATGGAGGTCGACGGCGCCCCTCCTCAGAGGCTCGACAAGGGCAAGTCCGTGGTCGCAGTCTACAGCAAGTCCGCGCCGTGGGTAGAGAAGTTCCGCCCCCAGTCACTAGCCGACGTTGCCGCCCACCGCGACATCGTCGACACCATTGATCGGCTGACGAGCGAGGGGAAGTTACCGCACCTCCTCCTCTACGGTCCACCGGGGACGGGGAAGACCTCAACGATCCTCGCCATGGCACGGAAGCTCTACGGAGCCCAGTACGGCAGCATGATCCTCGAGCTGAACGCCTCCGATGACAGGGGTATCGACGTTGTCCGCAAGCAGATCCAGGACTTTGCCAGCACGCACTCATTCGGGTGGGTCTTTTAATTGTTGGCATAGTCTCTTTGGTATATCTTGTCCTTACCGATTGCTTGGAAGTAAATCTAATTGCTATTACATGCTGCAGAAAAAAAACAAATAATAAAAAGCACATAATAAATATAACCTGAATCCCCACGAAGGCCAGGGTTGTCTTCACTGTCATACCATAAAAAGAAGAGGAGATGAATTATGCATGCATGGATACATGTTTGTATGTAAATAGGTGGACCATGTGAAAGAATGATAAGAAAGGACGATTCTTTGTATATTTAAGAGGTTTAGGGGTCCTTATAAATGACTAAACTTTAGAGGGCTCAAAGGGGAATAATCTATAGAATATGCTCTATAGAATATTCTCTTAACAAATAGCCACATAGAATATTTTGTTAACATAAAAACCCTCGTGGGATTACAATATAAAGAAAGAAATCTTCTGCAATCTCTAACAATATGTATTCAAGAACACCTTTCAATTCCGATTAACGGAGGTTTGTTTCCAACTAAGTTAGACAGTTGGGCACACGGCTTTCATTTAGTCTTTTTGACTAGGTAGAAATCTTCTGCTCTTTACAGAAAGGAGACTTTTCTTAAAAAAATGTTAGGTATGCCAAAACACAATGAGTTGATGGACATTTTAGCTTTTTTTGATTCAATTGGTTAATTTAAATTTGGTTATATTTATTCAAGAACACCTTTCAGTTTGGCACCTATAAACCGAGGTTTAATTCCAATTAAACCAGACAGTTGGGCACACATATTTCATTTATTCTCTTTGACTAGATAGAAATCTTCTGCTCTTTACAGGAAGGAGACTTTTCCTGGAAAAATTTCGGGTATGCCAAAACTCTAATTGAGTTGAGGGACATTTTAGCTTTTTTGATTTAATTGGTTAATTTAAATTTGGTTATGTGTAGAATAATTACTGTCTAGCAGCGTTTTTTTTGAATTTAGTGTTTGTAAATGTTTTGGCGTATTTGTTTACGATGGTTAATGGGGAACAACTTGTGATTGTAGTGCAAAGTCCTCTGTTAAGTTAGTCCTTTTGGATGAAGCAGATGCAATGACCAAGGATGCACAATTTGCTCTGCGCAGAGGTGGGTGATATCCTTAGCTTTTTCAAGGGACATAGATTTGACCTCTTATTATTTTTTACTTTCTCCCTTTTTAGTGATTGAAAAGTACACACGAAGCACAAGGTTTGCACTTATCTGTAACCATGTCAACAAAATCATTCCTGCACTTCAATCAAGATGTACCAGGTTTCGATTCGCTCCTCTGGATGCCTCCCATGTCGAGGAGCGTCTGCGGCATGTTATAAATGTTGAAGGGTATCTTATTTGTGCCTTTTTACATAGACATTATTAGAATCAAGTTTTATTTTCAAGAAAAGTTGTTAGAATCGAAATTGCCATTTTGCAGTATGTATTATTCTATTACCAATTAATGTGTCGGTATCATCTTATCCTTGCAATTCAGCTATAATTTTAGACAAGACGTGAAGTCAATAAAGTTAAGTTTTAATTTGTGATATTTACATTCAGAGTACGATAAAACATTTTTTTCTAGAAAGTGATCTGATTAGAAATCATGGGATCAGGTGATCGTAATATGATATATTGATGGAAAGTGCACTATTAGCCTAGTTCCTCGATTATTTACTTCTGAAACTGTGAAACCTGAATTACTCTGGTTAAAGTGTAACGATGAGACAGTGGGATGATACATTTAGTGATTTTAATATAATTTAGTTATCAGTATCTTTTCTGCTCACTGTCTTAAACCAGTTATATTATTCAACATTTTTTTTAAATCTACATCTGGGGCCTTTTACTATTGCAAATTACTGCCTTTCCTTTTGTTAAACTATGTAGCCCAGTCTCTGAGAGAGTAAAGAGTAGATTGTCATGTTTTGTCATACGACTTGAGGGTAGTTCCATTATGTCTGACCATATTTCAGATAGATGCCCGTTGCAACATGTGCTGATGTAAAATATGCACGTGCAATAATTTGGCAAGCAATAAAATAAACCAGTCTAAGAACCTATTATTTGCTGCAGGGTTGTAATAAAAATACACAAGTTTGTTGCCAGGTGGAAAGTTCAGAGTTCTTTGTGGTGGTGTCCGACTATCTCATCACACTCGGGACTTTGAAGTGAGCATTCACATTCATTTGTCTAGCCGCCTCCAGTATCGACCATATTGAGAGTGGCTCGACATAATTTTCAGTAGAAACGAGGTTGGGTTGTCTAGTGTGGTGATAGGCAACGACTTGAAGCTTCGGGGAAAGGAATCGACACATAGTTCTTGGGATTCTTTCTTGATTTTTGAGGAACCTCTGGTTGGGATCCCTAGT
Source organism: Ottelia alismoides (assembly GCA_037367405.1). Taxonomy (NCBI): domain Eukaryota; kingdom Viridiplantae; phylum Streptophyta; class Magnoliopsida; order Alismatales; family Hydrocharitaceae; genus Ottelia; species Ottelia alismoides. The sequence goes on along the minus strand of JAZKJV010005521.1, from coordinate 770,813 downwards.
GTTGTTTCTCTACGTTAGTTGGTGGATTTACCTCTGGAGGACTTTTTGTTGGGTGTGTCCTCAACAGTTGGTAGTTCAGGTCAGCTGGATTCGGCACGGGTGCTTTTGTGCATGGTTGACTTGGGCTGATTTGACCCTTCTTAACCAGACAATTCCGGGTGGTGTTGCATGATATTCTTAATGGTTTTGCCTACCCGCATCATTATGTCAGGAGTTATGGAGAACATAATGTTGGTTTTTACATCTGTGATCATCTTAGAGAAATGGATATTGCAATGATCTCAATGTCCTACGCAGTAATACCGGAATGCAACACAATGGTGGGGTTCGTTCTTTCAGGATGGATGACACTTTTGGGGAGTTATTCGAACTGTTCCCAATCGACGAGTGGTTAGGCACATGTTCGGCAGGAAACCATATACTGGTTGAAGGTTACATCAAGATGGCTTTTTGTAGGAAGTGATCAAGCTGTTGATGCTTTTAACGAGGAATTATCACGAGGTCTAATCGTGGGGGACGATAGTTTGGATAAAAAAATAGGAGAGATTGCTGTCCATAGGCAGATTAATGAGAGCCAGAATGGATACCGGTATGGGGGCACTATAGAGGTGGTTAAAGCTGAAGGCAATGAGGTGCTGTTCTGTGATGGATTCGATTGGTGCCTACAAGGGGATTGAGTTTTGAGGTTTCTAAATGGTCGTAACTACAAATGTAAGATGTCTTTGTCACTCGGAGACGAGAACATCAATAGCTATATTTTTAGTTGAATCAGGGACCGGATATATCTTTTCTTCTGCAGGCAAAGTTAGAAAGTTGCATTGAAAGGTTATGGAGAAACCTAGGTGGTATCAGGTTGACGGAGTTTGTTGTGGAGAAAGTGATTAGGAAATCAGGAGGCATCTTAATTGTGGATAGGATCAAAGTTTTAAAGGAGGTGTCACTGGTGGGCTCTGTTAAGAGGATTGTTGTTGACTTCTCGTTTGATGTTGTTCTTGGTCCATGTGCAAATGACTGCATCATTGTTGAAGACTGGCTAAAATTTGAGTGAAGCAAGGATTTGGTTTTGCATTGGCCCTGGTTGATGAATGCCAACTTTAACTGCGTACTTTTAACGTTTGATAAGCCTAGTGATATTGCGGGTCGGGATATAGAATCTGATTAATTTTTGGCCTTGATTGATGGGTCACAACTTGAGATCCTTGTTGTCAAGTATCCGTGCTTACGCAATGGAGTTCCTTATAGCATTATCGATTGAATATGTTCCTTATTTCCTTGGAGCGGATGTATTTGTTTTTGCTTTCTAGTGTTGAGGGTTTGTCCGTGAGCAGATTTGATGACACACCTCTATTGTGGGATACATATCATGAGTTGCGTCTCTCCTCGTTCTTCAAATTTAAGAGATCTTGGCTTCTTGAGCACGTGTTTTGGGAGTGGTTGGTTGTGAAATGGAATGATCGAGGTTTAATCGGGTTTTATGATGCAACGTCTTGCTTTCAAGTTGGTATTGGAGTCAGCTTTCATATCGACATCGATATCAGGGTCGTATGAGGAGGTTGACATACTTCACTATGTTGAGGACACCATGCCTTGGTTTTTCCAAGGCAACCTGCTTGTAGGAGTAGTGTTTGCTTTGAGTTATTACATTTGAATCCTTGAGGTTCTAGTGTTTACGACCTTTAGCTATTAAAAATAAATTTGAGGTTGGGTTTGTCAGGAAACATTTTAAATTAGTGATAAAGAATTTATTCTTTGCTTATGTTAAATATGTTGAAACCGACACTACCATTGAGTTTTGCATCTTGTCTCTTAACCAGTTTTTTAAGTCCCATGGTAATACACATCAAACTTCATGTCATTACAATTCTCAACAAAATAGGATCACCGAGAGAAAACATAGGCACATTTTGGACGTCATTCGTAATTTCGTACCCTTTTGGTCCAAAATCATTCACCACATTCTTATTAGGGTTATGCTATTTTTCATGCTTCATGTCAAATATGGTAGAATTGATAATGCTCTTGAATTTCACACTGTCTCTAATCCATGGCCTCAAATTTCAGCGAAATTGGGTCGAATTTCTGTCGAATATCGATATCCAGTCGAAATCGAAATTCGACCGAAATGGCCGAAATATGGGGGCCGTAGTACAAAAAATGACCGAAATGACCGAAATTTCAGTCGAAATTCCACCGAAATTCCATCGAAATTCTGTGTTGGTCGATACCGAAATGGTGACCGAAACCGACATTTAAGGCCTTGCTCTTATCCAATTATTTAAATCCCATGGTATCATGCATCCCACTTCATGCCTTTGCACTTCTTAGCAAAATAGGATCATTAAGAGAAAATATAGACACATCTTGGATGCCACTTGTATCTTTCTGGTTTAGAGTCATTCGCCACATTCTTACTAGGTGATGCTTCTCCTTGCTTATTATTTATAGAGATAATTCTATGTTCCTATGTACCTTTTCATCTATTTATTTCCTTATGCCTATCTTATGTAATTTACCCATGGTCCTCTCCTCTGTATAAGAGAGCCTAGGGTTCCTGGAATAAAACATCTCTATTATTTTCTTCCAACATGGTATTAGAGCGGCGGTCCTAGACCGGAGTTTGGGTATCCAAAACCCTAGACCTCACCTTATAGCCTCGCGCGCCACCTCCCCGCGCTGCCCCCGCACCCCCGCCTCCGCACTGTCCTTGTGCCTTCGCGCCACCCTTGTGCCCATGCGCGCACATCCCAGCACGCTCCCGTGCCATGCACAACTCTAGCGTGCACTTGCGCGCATAACCCATCACGCAACACCCTTGTGCCACCCGCGCCCAGTGCACGTAGTTCCCTGCAGTCTCGCGTGCGTTAACCACACGCGCACAGTTCCCTGCTCGCCGGCGTCGGTCCTTTCGTCTGGTTCATGTGTTTGAGTGCATAAGTCTACATATGCAATCAAACCCACATATTTCTGCGTAGACATTCAACTTTTGGTCTTCACAAGCTCTAGTCTTCTACCTTCGGCATCATATCTGAGAACAAAGTAGTTGTACCTGCCATAAGCGCTTTTAGAGGTCCAATTCTATTGTTAAGATGGATGAGACAAACTATGAGCTTTGGGCTATGCAGTTCATGAGCCTTATGAAGTCAAATGGTAAGAAACATATTTTTACTGAGGAGGAGCCAGTGGAGAAGATTGGAGTAAATGCCTCATGGGAGGCAGACGACACTTATGCCAAAGTATGGCTCTCTGGTGCATTGACGATTGAAATCGTTAGTGACATGTTTTGTCAGCCTACTGCTAAGGCGATGTGGGACATCCTCACAGCAATATATTCTTAGGCGAGGAATGAGACGAAGATCCTGCAACTCCAGCATGATATATTCACTATCAAGCAGAATTGATGACTCCTGCATTCGTTGTATACATCCTTGAGAGGGTTGTTTGAGAAGCTACACAATTTTATGCCTTTTACTGCTCCCCCTAAGCAACATAAGACATATAGGAATGCTACTATGGTTGGTGTATTCCTAACTGCACTTGATCCTGAATATGATGCTGCCCGTTCCTAGATCCTCGCAGATGCTATAATTCCTCCCATGGAGGATGCCTTTTGCAGGCTCAGCAAGATTACTGTTCTGTCTACTACTAGTGGTCATACTTCTTCGGTGATAGCAGCCTCCCGAGATAGAGGAGGTTCGTCTACTTTCCGTAGACGTGGACCCGCGACAGAGGGGGTGGAATCCGTCAGTCCTGCACGTTTTGTCATCGTCCTATCCATTCAGAGGATACATGCTATTTCAAGCATGGGTTTCCTCCATCGGCTTGGGTAGCGGAACATGTTGAATCTCCTGCAGTTCCTACTTCAGATTAGCGGTTTGATGACCTTGTGGCTAGATTGAGGGACATCATGCCTCCTTCTACTTCACCATCTCTTGGAGGTAACATTCAGATGTTGCGGCTTCTGTTTTTTTGCTAGTACCTTTGCTACAATTAGCACCTCATGTACTTATAACTTGACATCTTGTCATGGATATGAGATTACAGTGTGGATTATGGATTCCGATGCAAAACATCATTTATGCGGAGACAGATAACAACTTGCATCATATAGACAGGTTCCTCCAGGGAGAATGTGTTAGCTGATGTGACTCATCCCCCAATCACAGGACAAGGGAAGGTCACTTTGATGGCCTCTATGCATTTACAGAATGTGCTGCATGCTCCTGATTTTTCTATGAACTTTCTTTCTATTAATCAGATTACAAAGGATTTGCACTACCGAGCTATTTTTGACCCATCATCTCTTGTTTTTCAGGACATTCTTACGGGCAGAGTGATTGGGTGTGATCGTGAGCAGGGTGGCCTTTATTGCCTGGTTCGAACTCCCTATGCAAGCGTATCTTCTCATTCATCTGGATCAGTCTCCCGATTCACTTGGCACCTTTGATTTGGTCATCTCTCTCTTCAGAAGATGTGTCACATATTGCCACAGATTTCACCTGGTTGTCCCTTCTAGTGTGAGGCATGTCAATTGGGAAGACATCATCGATCTGTTTTTTATTTGTCGTCAGAGTCGGAGCAATAGCTCCCTTTTTGAGCTATTTCATGTAGACATTTGGGGTCCAAGTTGTGTTCCTGATCACCAGGGACACATGTTTTTATCTTGTGACTGTAGATGTTGTTTCTCAATTGTCATGGGCGTTTCTTTTGAAAAATAAGTCTTAAGCAGGAGATGTTATCAAAACTTTTATTAATGAAGTGCAGAATATTTTTTTTACATCCGTGAAATTTGTTCGAATTGATAATGCTTTGGAATTCTATATTCGTATTCTCTCCGATTTTTTTCATCTCGTGGGATTATTCATCAAACATTTTGTACTTACACTTCTAAGCAAAATAGTGTTGTTGAGTGAAAGCATCGTCATCTTCTTGATGTTACTCGAACCCTTCTCATTCAGAGTCGTACCCCACATTAGTTTTGGGATGATGCGATTCTTACAACATGTTACTTGGTGAATCGTATGCTATCGTTTATTTTGGGTGAGAAAATTCCTTTCTCTATAGCTTTCCCTGAGAAGGAGTTGTTCTCACTCATTCCTCGTGTGTTCGGCTCTTTTGTGTTTGTTTACCAGTTGATTCCAGGTCTTGACAAGCTCTCTCCTAGAGCCGTCAAATGTGTGTTTGTTGGGTACTCCAGGATCTAGAAGGGATACCGTTGTGGCGTCAATGTGGCCCATATTCTCGTTTCCACTGTCCTGGTCATTTTGAGGAGACATGCTATCAGAAGAATGGATATCTTGCGTCTGCCCGTGTTGCTGAGCAGATCGAGCCTACTTTTGCCCCTACTCATGATTCACGATTTGATGATATTGTTCCAGATTACGAGAGATGATGAGCACTCCTACCACTTCAGTTGTAGATTCTTCAGATGTAGTAGATATTGCCAGAGCTTCGTCTAGTTCATCAGGTCTTGCATATGCGCTTACCAGTTGTAGTAGTTCAGATTTGATTGATTGGATTATGGACTATGGAGCATCACATCATATGTGCGACGATCGAGCACAATTTAGTTCTTAGAGGTCTATCCCACATGGTAGATTTGTGGTGATTGCTAATGAAGTCCATCTACCCATTGTTCGTCAGGGGGAGATTGTTCTAGCTCCTTCTATGCATCCCCGGAATGTTTTATATTCTCCAGAATTTCAAATGAATCTTTTGTCTATTAATCAAATTACAAAATATTTACATTGCCATGCCATATTTGATCCCTCTTCTCGTGTTTCAGGACATACTCACCTGAAGAATGATTGGATGTGGTCGTGAGCAGAGAGGATTGTACAAGCTTGCCCTACGACCGTGTGCTGGGGCTACTACAATTCCTTCAGGATACGTTTCTCCTTTCACGTGGCATCTTCGCTTTCGACATCTTCCTCTACAGAAGATGTGTCGTGTTCTACCTCAGATCTCTCTCGTGCTACCTTGTACTGTGAATCCTTTTAGCTTAGGAAACAACATCGGTCTTCTGTTCTGAGTCGTCAGAGTCGTCATAGTAGTTAGTCATTTGAGTTGTTTCATTTTGATATTTGGGGTCCTAGTCGTGCTCCCGATCATCAGGGACATCACTTTTATATGGTTGCTATGGATGATTTTTCTAGATTATCTTGGGTGTTCTTGTTGAAACATAAGTCTGAAGCGGGTTCTATCATTAAATCTTTTCTTATTGAAGTCAATAATATCTTTCCGCTAATGTGAAATCTATTCGTAATGACAATGCCTTGGAGTTTTCCACTTTACATCTATCTGAATTTCTCCGATCTCTTAGTATTGTTCATCATACCTCTTGTGCTTATACTTCACAACATAATGGTGTGGTTGAATGCAAACACCGTCATTTTCTGGATATTATGAGGACCCTTTTGATTTAAAGTCGAGCTCCTCATTCTTTCTTAGGTGATGCTGTTCTCACTGCTTGCAATTTGGTGAACCACATATCGTCCATTATTTTTGGAGAAAAGGTTCCCTTCTCGATTGTGTTTCCCGAGAACGACCTATTCTCCCTTACTCTCAGAGTTTTTGGATATGTGGCTTTTGTCCACAATTTCAATCCTGACTGTGACAAGCTCTCACCTAGAGCTGTCAAATATGTCTTTGTTGGTTATTCTCGTACCCAGAAAGGGTATAGCTATTTTGATCCTGTAGGACGGAAATATTATGATAGTGCCGATGTCATATTTTTTGAGTCTATTATGTACTTTTCTTTTACAGGTGAGGTGATAGGTTGTCTAATGCTGTTTCTGGTGAGGATGTTGTTGTTTCTCCACCTCCGTTATCTCCACCATCTGCAACCCATGCTGAATCTCAGTCATCTCCACCTTCACCACCTCCACCTCCTCTTACCTTGATGCAGTTCGTACCATGATTTTACATTCACATGTCTTCTATTCGCCCCTCTACTCAAACGCCTTCCCCATCATCCAACACACCTCAGGTATGTTATGAGCACATTATTTCTACTGATGACACTGGAGATTTGAATGTTCCGTAGGACACTACACAGAATGAGTTGATACCAGAGAACAGACAGGTTGATGACTTGGATATACCTATTGTGAACCCCCGAGGATCCGGATACCCGTTTACGACACTTTCGCGACATTTCATTCTCATTAGATCGCAGAAGCTACTGAAAAATAGGAAAATTTTTCGCGCTGCTATATTTGCATATGGCATCCACATTATTTGCATAAACCACAAGGATAAGAAGAAAAAGAATTATCACCATTTTATTTCATAAATTTTCATATAATTACATCATTTACAAGAAATCTGCCAGTATACACAGTATATCCCACAATCTTATATAGGGAAGAAAACATTTACATCATAAAGTGAATCAAAAACTGAAACAAAAATAACATACCGTCTGGTATATACTCTATCGCCTGGAACCATGTATAACTACTGAGCAGCTACTGAATAGCATGCTGTTTGCCTGCCAAAACATGTTAGGAAAGAAGAGGCGTCAGCGGGCGTTGGTACCTCCCAAAAACATATAAACATAAACATGAAATTATTATGTTCAAAAGCAAGTAAGTAGAAAAGCATGTATGATGAAAAATCTACCACCACCTGCGTAGAGAATGGTTTTCAGCTGTTTGGTATGTAGCTCACTTGTTCAACCCCTTTTCCCATTCTTCCTATATATATATTTATATAAAGTTTAAATGAAAACCCTAAACATATAATGATTTTCTGCATTTTAAAGATCATGATTTTGGGTCTTGGAGATCATGTTGTGGATCTTATATATATATAGTTGATGACACATGTAGATGCTATTTTCTGGTCATTGAGATTATGTCATGGTTTTTGATAATGGAATGATATGATGATGATTGATTTGATTCTTAATTCTATTTACTCTTTTGAGTTAGTGGATAGTCTGTGGTCTTGGTCTGTATGTAACCTCACACTATGACTTTAAGGTATTAAAAGTGCCTTAGGGTTTTGGTGCCTCCGTATGCATGCGGTGTTGTGTAATGCATCCTAACTAAGTTCCCAACATGTCCACTAACTTATAGGAATTTCGAATCAGATTATGGTCACTTCTAATCAACTCAATTTTTAATTGTGAATTCCTCCAAACCTTGACTGTAACTCTCTCAGATGCAACTCTCGATGATTTAGATGTAGATATGGATGATCTGAATGTAGAATCGCCAAGTCTGTCGGCGAAAGTAAAACTCAAGCGGTGAGGTAGCCAACAAAAGGGCTCTTCCGTCTCGCCTTCTAATTGGAAGTGCGGTCCAATAGAGGGATAGGTCTACTCCAAAAGTACGCCACTGAGACGGGTGAGAGAGACTCTCCTAAAAAGTCACTCTAGAAACAGCCCGACCGGTAACGGGAAACCGAGCTCGTACAGAAAACTAAAACCAAGGATCCCCGCCTGGGTATCCTAAAACAAAGGATCAACGGAATGGTCTAAAGTCGGGATCCCAACGAGGCGTAAAAACACTGCGAGCTCACGTAAAAACCGCTGCCCAAACTGGGCTTCCTTTCCTCCGCCTAGTTGAGGGTCATCGCGCCCTCGCACGGTCATGTGTAAGGGTCACCATAACCGGCAAAATTAATTGTTATGACATGGTTTACCATCAGGTTCACTTATTTACCCACTCCATCTCTTCTATGACTGACTTTACCGATCTTGATATTTTTCACAACTTATCTTTTTGTATAAATAGTAGGTCAAACTCAAGGATCAACTGATCATTGTTTATAATAATCTTATTCTTCTTCGCCAATAGTTATTACACTTTGGCCCTCCAATTAACTTTTCCATTAATCTTGGCCCGCCAAATATAAGAGAGTCTATGGATGCTTGTGATTATCAAGTAATTCTCCTTGCTACCACAACATCTCAAATTTTTTAAGTCTAACAACCGACTCTCTTCTAGAAGTGGTTATAAGGTTAACGAATTAACCTAGAAGGTATAAACAATTGAGAGTGCTAATATATATGGTTTCAACAACATATTTTAGCCTTATCCACATAATAGCCTTGCTTCTCAATGGTTTAACTATGATCATAATAAGGAACTTGTAAACAGTAAGCGTATATATGTGTGTACGTATACTATCTTACAATTTAATCTTTAATTATAAAGGAGTGTTATTATTAAGTTAATATGAACGAGCATAAACAAAACAAAACTTATTCTGAAGTAGAATTTATAAAACTTTTCAAAATATCTTTAAATACTAAGATGATTGATCAACCAGATTCTGGACTACGCAGAGAAACCAAATAGACATTTATTATTTACAAAATGAGTACATCACGACTTGAGTAAATTCTTACAATGAATTTTTAAGACAACAATTACATGAAGTCTAACTTCAGTGCATTTCCTAGAGTCAGGCTTTTTAATACTGACATTCAATCTGTTACATACGGGTTAAGTCTTTCAGGTATATATATATATATATTTAACACAAATCCACTTCAATGGCATTCTTGGACTTCCAAATTATAAACTAACATTTATACGTTACATGCTATTACAACTGCTAAACTATTATTTTATAACTAAATTTTATATGCTAACTCATACATACTTTATAACTAAAGTTATATGCTAAAATTTACGCAGGCCAATTCCTTTTGCGACACTAATGATCTGTCCTGACTAAGGCAAGTAGATTAATATGCACATTAATAGATTCACTAATATTATATCAATCAGAGGACCACCTTTTCTTCCTTTGCACTTCGGTCTCCCGGATTTGGGATGAGGTCGCTTGGGCTCGATCAGCCAATACGGTGGACTTCTGCGACATCCTCTGGGCCAACAGAAGAAGACCCCGCTCGCATCTGCTTGGCCCTCTGGCGCGCCTTTGGTCGATCTGGAGGGCCCGCAATGATACTATCTTCTCGGGTGCGCGCTTCTACGTGGAGAACGTCAATACCGCGGCTTCCTTATTAATCGCTGATTGATCTACGTAGTTGGGCCTTGGGGCCGGTTGCCGTTTTTTTACTATTATTCTGACCCCTTTCTCTTCCTTCTTTCTTCCCCTCCTCCGTGTGTAAGTATCTCGCACTATTCTTTATTTATAATATTATTTTGGGGTGAACACCATCGCGTGTCTCCCCCTTTTTGAGCTTTCAAAAAAAAAAAAAATATTATATCAATCAGATTACAACTATTGTATTTTAATAGCACTCAATATTATATCAATCAGATTACAACTATTGTATTTTAATAGCACTCAATCTGAAGATTGTTTTTGTTGAAGATTTAGATTAGTACTGCAGTTCAGACGTGAAATCCCTAATTTAATATATTTTTTACAATTCCTGGAAATCAGAAGTTGGAACTAGAATTGGAATTAGTCTTTAATTTTGTAAAACCCACATAATGGAAATAAAATAAAGGGGAAAATTTGACATGTATGACAACAAAATGGAGGTGTGGGGAGGTACCTTTAATCTTCAATATCTTGAAGATCCAATTGCATTCAAGATCAGCTCCAGTTTTGGCTTCAATTACTGTTTGAGTCTGGAGCATCAAGGGTGTTAGAAGCAACAACAATTGCTTCTAACAGGAGCATAATTTACAGCTAGAGCAGCTGCTTCTTGAGTGTGCAAATGGCTCCAATTGCAGGCTCCAAGGAAAGGGAAGAAGAGCTCCACGCACAAGAGGTCTAGCAATGGGGATCCCTTTGAAAGGAATGGCAAGAAATTTAAGGGAAAAATTGGTGGGAGCAAAGAGAAAGGAAAGACCCGTTCTTTCGTTGAGATTTATGGAGATAGAGGAGAGGATTTCAGCAGCTTCAGGTAGTCGTTTGGAGCAACAACAGGGAGCTCCAATTAGACTGGAAAGGGGCTGCAAGGGCTTCTCGGCTGGGAATTATTTGAGGGCTTGGAGAAAAACGTGAGAGGAAAGGGGTATGGGTTTGATATTTATAGGAAGAGGGGGGAGTGAAGCTTCCTTGCACCTTCATATTTTCTATTATATAATTTTTTTTAACTGCTGGAATTTTTAGACTGTTCTGTCAAAACATTTTAATATTTATTTTTTTTCATTTTTCTCTCTTTAATTGATATACTTAAAGTTGACCATACACGAACATCGGACCTCGGATTTCGACGCACCATATCTCGATTTGACCGTCTCTGAACGACGATAAATATGAATATAATATTAATATACTTTTGATCGAGTTTGGATGTCCGAAATTTTCGAGATACAGTTTCGATTCGGGGTTAAATTTTATGATTTAAAAATATCAAACGACCTCCGATTGACAAACGGTCGATTCCGTTGGTCTCATTTTATCGAATCGGATTTTTAGGCGGTCTCGGTTCGTTTCGCGGTTTCTGAATTTGCATCACGGCTTTTTCGCGGCACGCATTACGACGCAACCGATTTTTGGTCGATTTCATCCAAACGACTTTTGATTTACGATCAATTGATCGTTTTAGGTTATCTAATGTTGTTAGATAACTTTATTGGATTAATCGGACCCTAATCGGGTCGGGTTCGGGTTTGATTAAAATCCGGATGTTACACCTGTTGCCTTGAGGAAGCCACATCGCCAATGTGCCACTTATCCTCTCGCTTGGACTATTTTCAGAGGAGTACATGAGGTTTGTTGTGGGACATTCTGTTATTACTATCCCACGAACATATCAGGAGGCCATACATGATAGTAGGTGGCAACTTGCCATGGAGGAGGAGATGGCCGCTTTGCAGTTACGTGGTACCTGGAGCATTGTTGCTGCTCCTCCAGGTGCCTTTGTTGTGGGGATGCAAATTGATCTTTATAGTGAATCAGCATGCAAATGGTAGTGTGGATCGCTACAAGGCAAGGCTTGTGGCACTTGGGTTTACCCAAACTTATGAGGTAGACTATTATAATAACTTCTCTCCAGTGGTCAACTCGACACTTTTTTGATCCAATCCCTTTTTTTGAGAGATCCAATCCCTTTTTTTGATCAAGGAGCAAAAGTCTCAAAAGAGTCAGATTACAAAAGATTTACATTATCATGACATATTTGACCCTTCTTCTCTTGTGTTTCAAGACATACTCACGGGCAGGGTGATTGAATGTGGTCGTGAGCAAAGAACTTTACAGACTTGTTCAGCCTCCTTGTGCATGGGTTGCTACTATCCCTTCTGGATCTGTCTCCCCGTTTCTGTGGCATCTTCGCTTTGGACACCTTCCTCTGCAAAAGTTGAGTCATGTCCTCCTGCAGATCTCTACGCGTACTAGCTTGGAGTGTGAGACGTGTCAGCTTGGAAAGCACCATCGTTCCTCTTTTCCGAGTCGTCAGAGTCGTCACAGTTGTCAGTTGTTTGAGTTGGTTCACTTTGATATCTGGGGTCCTAGTCGTGTTCCTAATCATCAGGGACATCGGTTCTATATGATAGTTGTAGATGATTTTTCTATATTATTTTTTTTGAAATCCAAAAGAGGGGGATACACTCGGTGGTGCACGCCCCAAACCTTTATTAAAAATAGAAGACAAGAAAAAGAAGCAAGAGGAAGTTACAACCAGGCGCCGCTTAAAAAGGGCCCATTACAAAACCCAATCCTCCACCAAACGCCTTGCAAAGAACCACACGTTTTCCTTATAGAATCTTTGTCCCGAGAATAGCAAGTCGTTCCTGCCCCTCCAGATCGCCCACAGAATGGCCGCCGGATGAAAAATCTCCTCCTTCGGTCTAACCTTGTTTTCCCGTAACGCCCCCCAGAAGACGTGAAAGCCGTCCGTACAACACCAATCGACGCCAGCCCCCTACCACACTTGAGACACCACGGGGCAAAGGAAAAAAAGATGTTCCACAGACTCAATCGAAGCATTGCAAAGCAAACACCTATGCGAGATGGAGTGTAAAAGCATCGCACAACGATCCCTCGTCAACAGCCTCTGCCTCCGAAGCAGCCAAAGGAAGAAACCAATCCGCTCGGAAGTTCGAGAGCCCAAAGAAAAGCACAATCCCGGCTAAGCATCTCCAAGAGCGATGGCGGTGGCCGAGAGATAGCCCCGAAGGCCTTCTTGATCGAGAAAGGACCCCCCCTCCAAGACCAGTGGTCCCGTCCCCCCGACGGGTTCCCCACCTCCCGCAACGCTTCTAACAAAACCAAGAACTCCTTCATTCTCTGGTCTGAAAAATTTGCCGAGAAGGTGGGGCACCAAATGCCATCAACCCAACAATCTGCAACTGAGTAGAATTTGTCATCGGCCAAGGCGTACAGCCGGGGGAAGCGCAGGCAAAGCCCCCCCGTCCAGTCATCCGTCCAAAAGGAGAAGGAATCTCCCCCACCAAGAACTGCCTAAAGATCGCAAGATTCTTCAGGAAGACCTCCACAACTCCCCTCCAAAACCTCGTGGGTGAGGCAATACGGGGGACCTGCGAAGGTAACGTCCCCCCCTACGCCACAGATCCGCCGAACCACATCATAGCAAAGATCCTCCCCCGCCCCCCATATCCTACCGGCCCACTTAAGAAGCAAAGCATCATTCATTTGCTCCAGTGACTTCACCCCCAACCCTCCCTGATCTTTCGTGCAAGTAAGGTCCTCCCACCCTACCAGGTGGACCCCTCTGGAGCCACCCTTCTGCTTTCCCCACAGAAAAACCCGCATCATTTTCTCAATCTGGGCTCTGATCCCCTTAGGCATTCAACGATTAGATAAAAAATAGATCGGGATGGACGCAATGATCGCCTTTAACAGAACCAGCCTGCCTCCTCTCGACAAGATTGCAGACTTCCACCCCGCCAACCTTTCCTCCACCCTCTTCGCCACCCTCAGTCAGTCTCTCGTCCGCGATCTGCCCAAGGTCAAGGGCATCCCCAAATAATCCATCGGTAGAGAAGAACACGCCGAACCCAACGTCATTTCACACGCACCAGCCTCTACATCCGTAAGGTTGAAAGGGACAAACTTTGATTTGCTATCATTCTTAACCATACCCGACAACTCACCAAAAATCTCCAGGGTCATAGCCATGCCCCTATCCTCCTCTGGCCCCCCTCAATGAGAAAAAGCGTATCATCGGTGTATTGCAGGACAGGGACCGGCACACCCTCCCTGGAAAACCCCTTCGACAGGCCCCTGTTGACCACCCGAGAGGCAATAACGGAAAGGACATCCGCCGCAAGGATAAAAAGCATGGGTGCAAGAGGGCACCCCTGGCGCACCCCCTCTTTGGCTGAATCAGTCCTCCCTCCGGACGGCCATTAACCATGACCGAAAACGAAGCAGTGGTGACACATCTCCTGACCCAGGAAATCCAAACCTCCGGAAAACCCTTTCTCCTAAGCACCGACCAAAGGAATCTCCAATCCAGGCTATCGTAGGCCTTTGCAAAGTCCACCTTCCACAAGATACCACAGGTATCCCTCCTCTTCCATTCCACAATGATCTCCGACACAAGTGTAAGGCAGTCCGCAATTTGCCTCCCAGGGATGAAAGCCGACTGCGACGGCGAGACAATAGAGCCAAGGACGTCGGCCACCCGAGAAGCGAGAACCTTTGCGGTAATAAGATATAATGCATTTGACACCGCAATTGGTCAATAATCATCAATGGAAACCGGCGCCGCCGTCTTAGGCAACAAAATGAGGAGAGCACAGTTGATCTTATCAAACCCAACGTTCCCCCGACAAAATTCGGAGACCACCTTCAACACCTCTAGCCTCACCAGGTCCCAAAAATCCTTGTAGAACGACACCGGGAAGCCATCAGGGTCTGGAGCGGCGTCGGCGTTCAAATTCCACACAGCATCCTTTATCTCTTCCAAGGTTACCTCACGAACCAGCATGTCAAGGCATGAGTCCGCCACCACGCGGGTGTCGAGGCCCAGCCACCTCCATACCCTCGGAATGGTTTGAGACGACACGTTCCTGAAGTGGCCCGTGATAGCCCTCCCCATCTCCTTGTTCCCCTCCACACGAGCCCCATCAATGTATATGGATCGCAGCGCGTTGAATCTGCGCCTCCCGCTAGCAACACGATGGAAGAAGGAGGTATTCGCATCCCCCTCTCGGAGCCACGAACTTCTCGACCGTTGTTTCCACTCCGCGATGCGTTTTTTATCCTCCAACGCAACTTTCGATTGAGCAGCAGCGCGGTCAGCCAACTCACCTACTGTGAGATCCCTTTGATCTTCCACAGAATCGAGATATCGAATGGTCTCCTCGGCCTCCTCCCTTGCAGCACGCCTAGCAGCCCTTGTCTCCCACTTGAATTCCGAAAGTCTAGCCCGCAGCGAAGACAACTTTTGGACGAAGCGAGCCACCGCGGAGCCCGACACAAGCAAGCCCGACCAGTGCGAAGAAACCACCTCCCTAAAATTTTCCTCCATAAGCCAGCATTTTTCATATCTAAAAATCCCCCTCTGCATAGGGTCATCCCCTGAGGACCAGACGATTGGATTGTGGTCCGACCAAGCCCGCGGCAATGCCTCCACCGACACCAAATTAAAAGCCTCCATCAACTCACTGGAATCCAGAAAACGGTTAATACACGATCTGGAATTTGAGCTCCTCCAGGTATATGTCGTGCCAGCCGCATCCATCACCTCAAGGTCGAGGGAGTCCACCGCGTCCGTGAAGGCGCGCGACCCCGGATCTTGCCCCCTGCCCCCTGGCCTGTCAGATGAAAGGAAAGTAACATTGAAGTCCCCCCCAACGAGCCAGGGGATGCTGTCTACAGCACTCCTAATCGTCATGAGGTCATCCCACAACTTTCCAAGCAAAACATTACAACACGGTCTGTAAACACACGAAACAACCAATCGGTCCGTCAGGTCAGTGAAGTAGGGCATTGAGGTATCTATAAAGCGCTTAAGATCCTTACCCGGGAAGTCAAGGAGATGCGTTGCCGAGTCTGGGACCCTGGCTTGGCAACCACATACTGACCGCAATCTGGAGCAAGACGTTATACAGCTTAGGCAGTTCAATCTTTTGGGAATACGAATGATGCTTATCAGCGGCATCTGGATTTCCCTCTACATTTGAATTGTTTTGACTTTGTTGATGAATAGACAGAATTCATCAATAATTGTTATTGCAAATATCATTCTCTGATCTGAAATGAAGAATAATTAATTTGCATAAAAGGTCCCTCTGTACAATTAGGGTTATGTACCATGGCCATCTTGATGATCATATAGCTGTTGATTCATTAAATGAATCATAGAGGCTGGTGTTTGGATGAATATCTAAGGAGTTATATAGAGGACTCATCAAGCACCGTCAAATGATTATTAAGAGATGATCTCCAGCCTGAGTAGGAGATGGCAATCCTTTCTCACATAGGCTGATATCTGATCGACCTCATGATACAGGTCCTCTGCATAAGAATAGTGATTTGGAGGTGTCAGATTAGTTAGGTCAATGGGTTGACTTAACGAGATCGAGATAACCTAAGTCCTATGTTGAATGCTGTCACAGCATAGGCACGCATCCTCTGGCCAGAGGCGGATGTATTGCTATATGTCTGAGTATGTACATTTGGCAGGCCGATAGGTTGATGGCCTAACCAAGGTCTATACACCGGCGAGCTGGTGTGCATATAAGGGCATGTGAGCAATACGATCTCTCAAAGGGATCATACAGGTTTACTTATGAACCGGAAGACATGAGCTCACTCATGAGGTATTGGGTCCGATCAAATTCCATGCATGGTCGTCGTGCTTTGGAAGCATGACATGAATTTGAAGGTATGATATATGCTCTGGGAAAGCATATGATCGATACCAACTCCGAATGACCAAGATTGAGAAACTTAATGATTAAACTCTGAAGAAGACAATGTAAAATTGATCTTAATCTTCAGATTGATCATGGGTCTTCCAATATACAGGATGTACAGGTATTGGGAATACCTGAGGATGATGTGATCGTAAACGATTGTATATCCATGACGCTTCCATTCCGAGGAAGTGATGAAACAGGTCTGGATTTTAGTGACTCCTCTCAGTAGAGAAGCAATCTGATCTTGGTCCAAGTTTTGGACATTGGTCTTAATGAGATTCAGATGCGATGAGAAGATTAGATTTGCGGTCTTGATTTAATCAAGCATCTGTGGGAGGTACGTAAGATCTGGATTTGAGATGAGATCTCAATATCCGAGTCACTATACGTGGAACAATACAATCGCCCTGTCCTTATCTCCAAGTATCTGCGGAGAAAGCACATTATTCTTGAAGAGTTCAAGAATAATTCATTTGATGAATTATGTATCCAAGCAAGAAGGACTTGATAATTAAATGAGATTTAATAATCAAGTATAATATGAATATGATTCATATTGTGAGAATGATTATCCAAGATAATTAAATGGGATTTGATTATCAAGGATTAGAGAATGTGGATAATGATATCCATAATGTTTGTGTATTATAAATATGATTTATAATATACATATTATAGAGAGAGAAATTTTTGTAAATAGCATTTGTTAATTATTGATGTGAATTGGATTCACATTAATTAATTTATTGGAAATGTAATTTACAAATTAGTTTGGGTTGTGAATATGATACACATTTTTTTAAATGGCATGATTGAAATATTTACAAATTAATTTGGTGGATAATTTTGTGATAATGGTTGTTACAAAATTAAATTAAGAAATAATAAATAAAATAAAAAGGAGATAAAAATCACCACAAAAAAGGTGGCGTCACCTATAGGTGACGCCCCCTAAATTTGTGAGTGATTTAGTTATCACTTTTTTATTTTTTATGTTATTATCTCTTGATGATTAATTTATGTTAAATTAAATTGTGTTGATAATATTGAAACATATATTTAATTTAAATATAAATTAATGTTGTTGGTTTTAACCAACAACAATCATAGCCATTGATTATTCCATAGATCCTATGGACGTTGGATCTATGGGTCCCATGGATTGAGATCCATTGGATCCTAAACTAATATAAAAGGAGGGCTAACCTAGCCTTTCAAGGTACATAATTAAGAGTTGTAGAAGCCTACTACTCTCTCTCTCTCTCATTCTCACCTATTCTCTCTCTCTCTCCATTTGAAGGTGGCTGTCCATCTTATGTGTTGAGAAAGAGAACTTCTTGCCTTCGCCTTCGACGACCCGAGGATCTCCTTCTTCTTTGGGGCTGCTTGCTCTAAAGGAAGATGATGGATTTCGTTGGACGAAATCAGGGGATTCGTAGCTTGGATCTTCATCGAGGATTGCGGGAGGAACGCGTCTCATCAACGCGCCCGCAAGTGCATTCTTCGTGGATCAGACTTAAGACAGGAGGATCTCTTGTTTGGGATCTCACGATTATAACCACACTCCAAGAGGTACTCCTTATACTTTGTGGTTTGATGAAACGATCCGAGAAATGTTCTCGTGATCATGTGGTTTCATCACTTGAAAAAAACGCTCATTTCCGCCGCATCTAGCGACTAGTGCGACTAGTTGCCCCGATTACATATGATGTGATCGACACATTTTCGTGATGCACTTAAGGATTCACAATATCCTTCAATGTCTCCTCAGAATGACCAGGATGGTGGCAATGTGAATAAGGACCCCGCTGATAACCTGCTCCTCGAGTACGTGGTCCTCGGCCATGGAACTGCGAAGTATTCCCTACTCTACCATGAGAGGCTGCCATAGAAGGAGTCTGAGCCACAATAGTAGAGGCTGTAATAATTATGCTTAGCTTCTTGCAAACCTCCTCCGTCGAAGGTATCGTCTCTCCAGTAAGAAGTTGAGTACGTGCTGCATCGTACTCAGAGTCTAGATATGACAAAAATACTGCAGTCATAGTTGCAATCCGATAAGGCTGTTATTGCTCAGTGCTCATAGTAATAGGCATGAAGCTATGCACACGCTTAAATATGCCTCTAAGATGTGAGAAGTGTGCATGAAGAGGTCAATCGTTCTGCTTCGTCGAAAAAATATTAAATTGCAACTGTAAAATTTTGCTCTCATTTTTTGCCTGCCCATACATGGCTGCTAAGATATCCCACATAGCCTTTGTTGTGGGTTGATTGACAACGTCATTGGCAATCTCCATGGTGAGCGTCCCGAAGAGCCAAATGCGAGCATAGGCATCATCTTGCTTCCATGAAACATTAGTTCCAAACATGTCCTCCGGCTTTGGATTTGTCAGAATGTGCTCCTTGTTATGGCATTGCATCAGGGTGTGAAACTGCATGGACCACAACTCCTAGTTGGTCCCGTCCATCTTTATGATGGGAGCCGGGCCCTTGAAGGCACCGGACGAAAAAACATCACCCTTGTTCTCTGACATGGTAGCAAGACCGTCGAAATCTGGAACAAAACCGAGGAATAGACCGTTATAAATGAGTCTACACAATCACATATAGATGATTGGTTGTATTTGTAGTCTCATACAACCATCCTCATCTCCTGTTGTTGTAGGCTAGGCCATAAGGGATCAAAGGGTTGCGACACACTCAGATGCACTAAAGATGCACACAGATGCGCTTCAAATGCACACAGGTGCATGCAGATGCACACATGATGCTTGGATGTGCGCAGATCGTGTTGGTGCGCATACGTGCGTTGGTGCGCGTTAGTGCGTGCTGGTGCATGAGGAGTGGTGCACTATCGCACGAGGCGCTACTATGCGATGGGCGATGCGCAGTGCGCAACGCGCAAGGCGTTGCTGCGCGAGATGCACGAGGCACTGCTGCGCTGGAAGGGTGTGAGGCGTTGTTGCGCGGTGCGCTTGGAAGGGCGCGAGGCGCTGCTGCGCAATTCCCGATGCGCTGGAAGGGCACGAAGCACTGTTGCGCGGTGTGCTGGAAGGGTGGGATTCGTGGGGAGAGGTGCGTAGGCGCATTGGCACATGAGGAGGGTGGTGGTGGAGGGGGGCGTACGTAGAGGGGTGGGGTTGGGGGTAGCGCAAGGGGGTGGGGGGGGGCGTAGAGTTGGGGTGGGATACAAAAACCCCAGTCTAGGACCATTGCTCCGGTACCATGTTGGGAAAACTAAATGACTTGATTATTCATGAGACCCAGGGTTCTCTTATATAGGAGAAAAGCCCTGGGTAAATAACAAGAAAGGTAAATAAAGAAAATAAAATAAGAAATAACACCAAAGATGTACAGTAATCTCAACACATTCAATAAAATTGGGATGTTTACACATCTCTTGTTGTCCTTTTCCCTTTCAAGAAAATATACTAATGGAATACATACTTCCATATACACAAAATATATGATTATGAACATAAGTGCATATAATATGTGGACATCATATGATATATACATCCATATCTAAGCACAAGGAATATATCCGCATATATACAATACATATCCACGTCCTCATAGATACACATATACAAAATTTGCACACATAATGGACACATGCATAGGTGCACATACACATTTGTTTACTATATTTTGATAACAAGTGAAGTCTATAAGTAAGGTGCTTGTTGTGGTTTTGTTGGGAAAATAGAAGCAGATGTTTATTCCATCAGCCCTAGGCTCTCTTATATAGGAGAGTAGCCTATGGGTAAATTACATAAAACATACGGCAGAAAAGAAAAATAACAGAGAAATACAAAGTAAACTAATATATGTTTACACTCCCCCTCAAGATGGAGCATAGATGTCAATCATGCTCAGCTTGGACGCACACTTCTGAAATGGGCCTCGTAGTAATGCCTTGGTGAATATATCTGCCGTTTGATTCTCTGAACTAACATGGGATGTAGCAATGAACCCTTCTGAATCATGTCACATATGAAGTGACAATCAACCTCGATGTGCTTGGTTCGCTCATGGAATGCTGGATTGTTTGCAATGAACAAGGCTGCCTGATTGTCACATTCTAAGGTCATAGGAAGTGGGATTTCTATACATAGATCTGTAAGCACAGCCTTTACCCACATCATTTCTGTGCTAACCTGAGCCATAGCCCTATATTCAGATTCAACACTATACTTGGCTACCACCTTTTGTTTCTTGCTCCTCCATGAGATTAGAAAATCTCCAATGTAAACCGCAAACCCAGAGGTGGACTTCCTGTCCTTGGGACACCCTGCATAATCTGCATCTACACAGGCTGAGATGGAGATCGCCTTGCCTTTCTTGAACAGTAGACCCGCGCCTGGTGATGACTTGAGGTACCTGAGTATCATCTGTATTGCATCCATGTGAACCTGACGTGGTTGTTCCACGAACTGGCTCACTCGATTCACAGCAAAGGCTATGTCGGGCCTGGTAATAGTGACGTATAGGAGTTTGCCCACCAGTTCTCTGTATCTCCTCCTGTCTACCTCCTCTGTGTCATCATCATATAGCTTCATGCTGGGATCCATTGGTGTTGTAGCAGGCCGGCACCCAAGCATTCCTATCTCACTCCACAGATCCGTAACATATTTTCTCTGCGACATTACTAGTCCATACGGATTTCTGGCAAATTCCAGCCCCAGAAAATATCTAAGGACTCCAAGATCCTTAGTAACAAATTCGCTGCCCAACTTTTCTTTCGCCTTCTTTATCCCTTGTGCATCATCTCCTGTAATCAAGATGTCATCTACATAAACCATAATTGCAATAATACCTCTGGAAGTCTTCTGTACAAACAAGGAATGATCAACATTAGAGCGTTTATATCCCTGTTTTTCAAAGAGGTCTGAGAGATTCTGAAACCATGCTCTGGGGCTCTGCTTAAGGCCATAGATAGCCTTATGAAGTCTGCACACCTTGGAACACTCCCCCTCAACAGCAAAACCAGGTGGTTGTTGCATGTAGGCTTCCTCTTGTAAGTCACCATATAGGAGCACATTCTTTACATCCAACTGATATAGTGGCCACTCACGAGTAGCAACAACAGACAACAAGATCCGTAGGGTAGAATGACGGGCTACTGGTGAGAATGTATCAAGATAGTCCACCCCGTATGTCTGTGTAAAGCTACGAGCAACAAGGCGAGCCTTGTATCTATCAATACTGCCATCCGCATTCTGCTTGACTGTAAATACCCACTTGCAACTCACTGGAGACACATCTGCAGGTATAGGAACTAGACTCCAAGTTCCTCTAGATTGAAGAGCTGCCATTTCTTCCTCCATTGCTAGACGCCATTTACTGTCCTTCAGAGCGTCTTGGTAATTCCGTGGAATATCTACAGCTGACAAGGCCACCACAAAGTTCTTGAAGTCCCCAGATAGTCGTTCAAATGACACAGAAGCTGCCAAAGGATATGTAGCGCAACTCCTCTTCGATTTGCGTATAGCAATAGGAACATCCAAATCAGCCGTGTCCTCATCTGCCCTCTGCAACACATCCTGCTCAAAAACATCATTAGATCCATCACGAGTAATATCTTCAGAACATACCTTAGGCGAGCTAGGTGATGAGTCTTGACCATGAGTTGGAGGAGGCCTGCGGGTATAATGAAAAGGTAGTGGTGAAACATGAATAGAAGGTAGAGGAGCTGGTGGTGATGGTGGTGGTGGTGGTGTTGGTACTGGTGGTGGTGGTGGCACATAGATGGCATCGGTAATAGGTGGAGGTAGTTGCTGATCACCTGAGGATGAGAAGTACATTACAGACTCAAAAAATGTAACATCTGCACTAACAATATACCGCCTGCCCAATGGATCAAAACACTTGTACCCCTTTTGAGTTCTGGAGTACCCAACAAACACACACTTGACAGCCCTAGGAGAGAGCTTGTCAGTACATGGAGACAACTGGTGGACAAATGCAACCGAACCAAACACACGAGGAGTAAGGGAAAACAGATCCTTATCAGGAAAGATAAGGGAGAAAGGAATCTGTTCACCTAAGACAGAGGACGGCATACGATTTATTAGGTAGCATGCTGTGAGAACCGCGTCACCCCAGTAAGAATAAGGAGCATGACTCTCTATAAGAAGTGACCTGGTGACATCTAGTAAGTGGCGATGTTTCCTTTCAGCGATCCCATTTTGTTGAGAGGTATAAGCACAGTATGTCTGATGGATAATCCCTTGGGATGAGTAGTAATTGGCTAGGGCATGAGTACACAATTCCAGGGCATTATCACTTCTCAGAATTTTAACAGATGTGGAGAAAATATTACGAATCTCATTAAGAAAATGGATAATAATATTCCCTGCTTCAGTTTTATTCTTCAACAAAAATACCCATGACAGACGAGACAAGTCATCCACAATAACTATATAAAATCTGTGTCCCTGATGATCAGGAACACGACTCGGACCCCAGATAAATATGAAATAACTCAAACTTGGATGTACTACTCCGACCCGGACGACTGGGAAAGGAAGACCGGTGATGCTTTCCCAACTGACACGCCTCACATTTAATGGATGTGTGAGGCAGACTCTGGGGTAACACACGACGCAGCTTCTGAAGCGGTAGATGTCCAAAATGCAGATGCCACAGCATAGGAGATACGGGTCCAGTAGGTAGGGATGAAGTTCCAGCAAAGGGAGTCTGATTGAAGTGATAGAGGCCTCCTTGCTCATAGCCACGACCAATCACGTTGCCCGTAAGGATGCCCTGAAAAACAAGAGAAGATGGATAAAAAATTGCCTGACATTGTAAATCCTTTGTAATCTGACTGATTGATAATAAATTCATTGAAAAATCAGGCGCATGTAACACATTCTTGAGCTGCATAGAAGACGTCAGTCTAATCTCCCCCTAACCAGTAATTGGGGAGTGTGTACCATTGGCAATAACCACTGTTCTGCCTGGAGGGATCTGAGTGTATCCTGTAAGTAAACTCTGATCGCCACATAGATGATGTGTGGCTCCCGAGTCCATAATCCACGGTAAAGTATCAGATCTACTACTGGTAAATGCAAGTGTGCTACCTGATGCACTGGTAGACGCGGAGGCAGATGCAACAGCATCGGATTGATTCTCTGTAGTGGGTGCTGGGCCAGATGGGGGAATAATGCCCCTTAGACGGACGACTAGATCATCGAACCGCTGATCCAAAGAGGCAGCAGATGGAGGCTCTATCTGCTCGGCGACTCGTGCAGATGCAGGAAATCCATGCCTAGAGTAGCATGTGTCTTCATTGTGTCCAACGCGATGGCAGTAGGTACATGTTGGCCGAGTACAACCTCCTCTACCACGAGGTCCACGCCCACGGGTCTGATGATGAAATCCACGACCCCTGTTGGCAGCCATGGCTGAAGCATTCTGATTCGTGGCCGTAGAAGGGACGATAACGCGACTCAATCTGTGAAAGGCTTCTCCATGGGAGGAATAGTAGAATCTGCCAAGATCTGGGATCGTGCCACCTCATACTCGGGATCAAGTGCAGCAAGGAAAACGCCCACCATAGTCGCATTCCGGTAGGTCTTCTGTTGTTCTGGCGTGGCTGTCAGAGGCATGAAGTTGTATAGCTTCTCGAACATCCCTCGTAGGGATGTGTAGAGTGAGTGGAGAGGGCGGCCATTCTGCTTTATAGTGAATATATCATGCTGGAGTTGCAGAATCTTCGTCTCATTCTTCGCTTGAGAGTATGTTGCTGCTAGAATATCCCACATGTCTTTAGCTGTGGGCTGATGAAGAATATCATTGGCAATCTCGATCGCCAGAGTTCCAGATAACCAGACTTTTGCGTATGCATCATCTGCCTCCCACGAGGCATTGACTCCAGTCTTCTCAGCAGGCTCTTCTTCGGTAAGAATGTGCTTCTTACCAGTCGACTTCATCATACTCATGAACTGCATCGCCCACAGTTCATAGTTCGTACCATCCATCTTTACGATATGCGCTGGACCTCGAAAGGCGCCTATAGATGGAATATCCGCCTTGCTTTCTGACATACTGATAACAGAAGACTGGAATGATAGACCGAGGATAAGGTTGTCTACACGGACATAGACGGGTTTAGTTGCTGATGTAGACTTCAAGCAACCAAACCCTTCTGTTGACGGTGTGCGCGCTAGGAACCGTGTCTGATTCCGGAGTTACACACGCACCACAAAGAGTGCACGATAGGGAGCACCGAAGACACGCGAGAACTCGCGTGACCAGGCGAAAGGATGCGCGCTGGCTCGCGCGCTGGAG
Organism: Ottelia alismoides; assembly: GCA_037367405.1. Taxonomy (NCBI): domain Eukaryota; kingdom Viridiplantae; phylum Streptophyta; class Magnoliopsida; order Alismatales; family Hydrocharitaceae; genus Ottelia; species Ottelia alismoides. The sequence continues at coordinate 745,758 of JAZKJV010005521.1, read as the reverse complement.
AGATGCAGGCAGGAGCGCTAGATCACGCTGGAGAAGCAGTGATGTTCACCGCAGGCGCATGCGCCGGTCGCGTACAGGAGTGCAAGCAGTGCGCTGGAGGCAAGGAGCGCAGATGCGCGATGAAGCACAGGGACGCACGCTGATGAAGCGCGCGGTGAGGAGCCCACCGCCGACGAGATGCGTGGTGCTCGAGGAGCACAGCAGTCGCGCGTGTGAGGGGGCCGGCGGAGAGAGTGAGAGAGGCACTCGGGTGGGGATAGGGTTAGGGTTTCAAGAACTCCGGCCTAGGACCGTCGCTCTGATACCATGTTGGGAAAATAGAAGTAGATGTTTATTCCATCAGCCCTAGGCTCTCTTATATAGGAGAGTAGCCTATGGGTAAATTACATAAAGCATACGACAGAAAAGAAAAATAACAGAGAAATACAAAGTAAACTAATATATGTTTACAGGTTTGAAAGGGAGTCTTGAGTTCAAGTACAACTGCACAATGCACATACACGCCCACATATATTCGCATACACAAAATGTGCATGCACAATGGACACATAGGTACACATACATATCTAGTAACTATGATGTTGATAACAAGCAAGGTCTGCAACCAAGGTGTTTGTTAGTTATAGTTTGAAATAACGCATTGAGAGTGGCTTCTTTTGTTCAAAGAAAATGTTTAGTGATGCTAAAAAGCATGATGGGTCGGGTTAATTTTTCCAACCACTTTACATCATACTATTTCGACCAATGGCTTAATCACGAACAGACCAAATTGGAAGGAATTCCTCTAAATAGGAGGCAATCAACTACTACTTGGTGTCTAATTCACAGTCCAACCAATTATTCTGGCCAGTTCGATCATATTTAAATTATGATTTTTAGACAAAAAAAGGGAAACACTCGAAGGTGCCCACCTCGAGTATACGAATTAATGGAATAATTCCAAGGTTAACTTACACGAGCCATGACTCAAGGAGAGTCCTTGCATGAGACATTACATTTTTTAAATGAAAACAATGATAAGAGAAGATAACATTGTTACGAGTAAGCCAAATAGCCTAGACTTACGCAAAAGGGAGAAGCAGGTCATTGTTGGCGCATACTCTTGCATTGAAAATTGACTCCCAAACTCAACTAGGGTACTATTGGTGACCTGGTCATCCCCAGATCTTGCCAAACAATCATTGTCTTTTTGCAATCAAATAAAAGATGGTCAATGTTCTTCCCTTCCACTTCATAAAGGGGGTACCTATCATTGCCTCCCACAACGATCCTAGACCAATGGTCCCTCGTCATGATACGTTCTTTGCGCTACAACCACATGAATACTCATGTGATTTGGTATGTTCAAGTCTCATATAAATTTGCAGGCCCGAGCGAGACTCTCTAGCAACGGATTTGGATGTTTGTGGATGGTTCTATATGTCTGTTCTCAGAAAAATCTCTATCTCTCTACACCAAATGGTCCCTCCCTTCATTCGGACCGTCGAACCAGCTAATGGCCTCTAACAGCTCTGAGAACTCCTCCATGCACTCATAAGAAAAATCAGAGTGGAACTTTGGAATCCAACTACCACCATCCCAATAATAGTTCATCATAACATCATGGGCGATAAAAGAGAAAACAACATGGGAAACCGTACTTCCAAAGCTTCTCCATCGCTCCAGTTATCTTTCCAGAATGCGAAGGTACGACCATCTTTAGGAATCAGATGCAAAAGGGCTGCAAACCGTGACATCGGAGAGCAAATTCCCTTCCAAAGAGCAGAAATGAACATGGACGGGCAATTCATCGGGATAGGTTGAGCATGAATCCCATAAATGCCACGGATAAGCCTAAAATAGAAGTCCTCACCACCATCCATATCCTAGTACTCCACTTCAGAAGCAGTGCTTTATTTTTATTCATAATATCCAACCAAGAGATCCCTAAACCCCCTCCTTTTTGGTGAGCATGATTGCTTCCTAGTCAACTAAATGGATGCATGCCGCTTCTCTTACCGACTTGCTCCAGGAGATCCCCAAACCTCCCTCCTCTTTGGGGAGCATGATCGCTTCACAACCAACTAAATGGATGCATGTAGCTTCTCATACTGACTTGCTCCAGAAAAACCTTCGCATAATCGTCTCCTTGCATAGGCCAATCCCAATAAGGATAAGTCTTGAGGACATAAAAAAATCGGAATTGTCTCAAGGATTGCCTTTACAAGAATCAAGCGACCACTACTAGAAAGTAAAGGGGTTTTCCACTCAGCAAGTTTTCTCTCCATCTTCTCAATGATTGGTAGCCAGTCTGCAATCCTTAAACTCCCATTACGCAGTGGCAAACCCAAATAACGGATTGGAAAAAAGCCACGCGGGGTAACCAACTCCACGTTGCAAGCCAAAGCGTCAACATATGATAATCCAATAAGGATGACCAAGAACTTATTTTTGTTCAGCTTCAAAATGCTAAGTTCTCCAAAAATATCAAGCACCATCACCATTCCCATAGTTTGTTCTATTCCCCCTTCAATAGAAAACATAGTATCATCTTCATATTGCAGAAGAGGGATGGAGATATCATCTAACGAGTAGCTTGACATGGTACCCTGACGGGTCACTGTGACACCCTACAAGCCATAGTGTATGCATCCGAAATTGTTGGAGTATAAGGTGTATGCGCCTATTGAGTTGTAGCAGGGTAAATGGATCCTGGAGAAGATCTATTTACCCCATCATGTGTTTAGTCCCACATGGACCAACGGTGGGACTTGGAGGCTCTGGGAAGGCTATATAAGGAGCTCCAGACCTCCTGTACTCATTGAGAAAAAGCAATGAAGCATATGCCCCTTTGAGGGCTTCTCCCGTGGTTTCATCCCGCTCCTCACGGAGTAGGGTTCCACGTTAAAATCCCGCGTTCTTATTTTGTTCTTTATCTTTTCCATGTTCGCTTCCGCATTCTTCATATTTTATAACATGGTATCAGAGCGGGTCGATTCTCGAGGATTTTATGTTGTTTGTTTTTCGAGATTCGATTCTTGATTATTGTTGAAGATTATTCTTAAAGTTCAGTTGTTTATAATTATCATCGTCAAGAAGGGTTTGAGCCATGCTTTATCCAAGTTTAGCGTTTCGATTGAAACCCTAATCACTGTCAGCCGTTCTTGTTCGTCACGACGCAACACTCTTCACAACATGCCCCCAGATCTCGGCGTGGGCAAAACCAGCCCATCTACGGCGCACCTTCGACGGCGCAGGCAACCAATCGTGCAGACCATGCCATCTCCTCCGACTCCAGGCGACGCTCAGCCCGCCTCACCGATGCAACTTCTCGCTTTCAGTGCATCGCGGCGCCTCATTCTGTCACAGGCGGCGCGGGGTCGTGCCTCTCCTGGCGCCCCCCATCCGCTCCAGGCGGCTCCAAGAGCTTACCGCGCAGAAGCCCTACACCCGCGCGCCCAGGTGCAGACCCAACAATCCAGATCGACGGCGCTCGACCGCGCCAGCCCCAGACGACTCCTCCTAGCGCCACCAAACAGCAACCCATATATGCACGAAAGACAGGCGGCGCGAAGGGCTCCCCGAAAGCAACTCCCCAACAGATGCCGCAGAACCCTTGGCACCGTGGGGTGCCCCATCACAGGGCACAGCGTCCTCCAGTTCCCATCGTGCGAGGCGCCTCTTCTCCTCCAGCTCCATCTCGGCGGTGCCGATCCAGCCGCACCCATCTTCTCGCGTCCAGCCATCGGGCGCCGAGCTTCTGGCGGCGCTGGCGATGCTCTCTCGCCCGAGCCCTATGTGCTCTGTGCTCTCCGCCGAATTTCCTGCCAGCGGCGGCAGGTGAAGTCCCCCCACGATTGGGCGGCTATTCGTATGAGATAGGGTTCCCAAGGGAACCCTAAATAAAGGCCCTTGTTTGCCGTGAGGGTTAAAAAAAAATTTTTAAAGCCCAGGCTGGAAAAATAGAAGCCCAGAAAAAAAATCCAAAAAAAAGGGGGGCTTGTGCAGTAGGCCCAAGTGGGCCGTATGTATTGGAAAAAAAAACAGAGGTCTGATATCATTTTAGGCCCAAGTGGGCTGCTAAAAAAAAAAGAGAGATATTCAAGTTTTTCCAAAAAAAAAATAAATAAAAAAAAGAAGAGGCGCGTACAAAATAAAAAGCCGTACGCATTTGCAAAAAAAAAAATTTGTGCGAAGCAAAAGCCGGAAAAAAAATGGTTGAAACGGATTAAAAAAAATTCGAAAAAAAAATGATGAATGTTTTGAAAGCCGAACGGCTTATTGATATTTTGTACCCCTAATTTCTTGTATTCTCCCAACTTGGTCGATTTCATTTTCCGACAAGTATGGGAGAAAGGGGGAGTATATATGTAGAGTCACAGGTCTTCTCCAGATATCAGAGATTCAGAAGTCAGATTCAGATGCATATTTCCAGACCGATCAGATTCCAGACTCCACGGTTCAGATCCAGTGTCAGACTCGACATCAGATAGTTCCGAGTCTCCAGTTTCAGACACGCACGAGCGTGCGGTCATTGTCAGATGAGCATATGTTGCCATCATTGTCAGAGGTCCCCATCATTCTTCTAGTTGCCATCATTGTCAGAGGTCCCCATCATTCTTCTAGTTGTCAGGCCAGAGTTTTCATGTGAGCCATAGGGACTCCAGAGCAGAGGACCATTCCCTTGAGGGTAAGGGTTTTCATGTGGTATCATAGGTACACCAGAGCAGTGCACCATTCTCTGAGCCAGATGGGAGAGACCCAGTTCTCCGACGAGGAGACTTCAGGCGCAAGTTCAGACTCGATGGTCAGATTCCGAGTCTTCAGTTGACTCACACTCCAGCCCGTTCGTCCTCCTCACCTGCACGGCATGAGAAGCAACGTCCTCGACTGCAGCAATGTGCGCGTTGGGTTGATATTGTCCGTAGTGTCCTGTAGCGTTGAGTTGAGTCTCTTTATGTTTGTCCAAGCTGAGCATTGCATGCTCCAGCTTGAGGGGGAGTGTTGGAGTATAAGGTGTATGCGCCTATTGAGTTGTAGCAGGGTAAATGGATCCTGGAGAAGATCCATTTACCCCATCATGTGTTTAGTCCCACATGGACCAACGGTGGGACTTGGAGGCTCTGGGAAGGCTATATAAGGAGCCCCAGACCTCCTGTACTCATTGAGAAAAAGCAATGAAGCATATGCCCCTTTGAGGGCTTCTCCCGTGGTTTCATCCCGCTCCTCACGGAGTAGGGTTCCACGTTAAAATCCCGCGTTCTTATTTTGTTCTTTATCTTTTCCATGTTCGCTTCCGCATTCTTCATATTTTATAACAGAAATAAATAACATGGGGGCTAATGGAGAGCCCTATCCCCACATTACAACTGGAAGAAACCACCCTCCATATGATAAATAATGCTCATTTGCCTTCTCCCGAAGTAGGAATTCTCAGAACGGGTTGAAGACTTTCGCCCCATTGCTCTTTCGAATGCCATCTACTTGATTGTCATAGAGATCTTGGCGAGCAGGCTGAACATTGTGCTGAATCATATTATTTCGCCGCTTTAGTTAACATTCATCCTTGGTAGCAGATGGGTGATAGTCTGTTCGTGGCAACGAAGATCCTTAGGGATTGGAAAAGAAGTCGTAAAAAAGAAATTCTATGGAAGGTGGACTTTTCAAAGGCCTAGGATACTCTGAATTGGCGCTTCATGTGGTTTGCAGTAGCACGTCGTGATTTCGCTGACATTTGGATATCATGGATGAAAAGATGCATTACCTCTACATCTTACTCGATAATTGTGAATGGTCAACCTAGAAGAGGGATTCTTTCAGCCTCAACGGGGAGTATGTCAGAGCTGCCCTCTTGCCCCCTTGCTCTTTGTCATTGCAACAAATGTTCTGGCTTGCATGGTGCATCGTGTAACTTCTCAGGAGATAACTGGCTATTCCTTAGAGGATATTTTTATGCTTCTACTGCAATATATAGATGACACAATTCTTTTTATCGAGGGTATGAGGGATGACGCAAAGGGCATGTCACAAACTGCTTGAATGCTACTATAGGTATGTGTGAAGAAATGATCAAAAGGCCTGTATTTGCTAGAGAATTGCGACTTGGGTTTGGAGATTTTGGGCGAGCTCTCTGGCCTTATTCTTAACCATAGCTTATCTATGGCTATTCCTTTTAGATTTTTAGATGATAATGTTCATGCATGTAGCTTGGAGCTGGGAACAGATTGTGGTACTCTTCCTTTCAAGTACCTTGGGCTTTCACTCACTTGTGGTAGACTTCAAACTTCTGATTGGCTGCTAATAATCGAGAAGATGGAGGCAAAACTAGTAAGTTGGAAGGGAGCTTTGTTATCAAGAGAAGGATGACTGGTGCTACTGAAGGCAGTCCTTTCGGCTATCCCGATCTTCTTGTCATCCCACCTATTACTAAGCAGTGTCCGATGACGCATAGATATAATTATGAAGAGATTTTTTGGGTTCAACTCTGGGTAGGGCGGGAAGGGAATCCATTTGATCGACTGGGAAACCATCATTTTATCTAAACCTCTCGAAGGCTGGGCATTTTGCGCCTGAAATCAATGAACATGGTGCTTCTCCTGAAGAGGGTTGCCAGAATTTGGGGAGATAGTGATGGTCTTTGTTACAGATTTATCAGAAAATTATATGGTGTACAGGTACATGAGAACTTGGTACACAATCAGTCAACCTTTTGTTCTGCTTTCTGGAAAGGTATTCATCATGTGATGCTGCAATTTAGTATTCTCTTCCAGCCATCTTTGGGAGACAGGGCTCCTTTTGCTTTTTTGACTGACAACTAGATAGCTTCTGGTACCCTGACATCTAGATTCCCACCACTCTACTCTCTTTCCTTACAGAACGTGAGGGGGAGGGACTGTTGGGATGGTGGAGTATGGATGGCCACTTTCCGTTCAGATTTTCTAGACTAACGCTTGGAGGAGTTAATGCCTCTTCTAGACTCACTGAGCCAAACCTGAGGTCCGTCTGGGAGCAGAGACCATTGGTAGTGGAGAGGTGGAGATTTTTCGGTTAGACGTGCCTACAAGTCTGTTGATACACCACCCGTGACGTTTGATGCCATCCTTGTTCGTGACTGTAAACTTATTCCGGAGTTGAAATTATAGAACAGAACTTGTGTCTCCCTATCACTACTACGAAGGAGGCGTATTTTAACTCGAGATGAATGCTCCAGATTATTCACAGGTGTTAGGGATCTTTGTCCTCTTTACTACATTGAGAGTTAAATCCATTGAGCACCTTTTCTTCTGTTGTCATGTAACTTCTCCCATCTGGCAAGATACTGGACTTGGCTGAATACACAGAGCCTTGGGGCTTTTTGGGAGTCTCTGAATGCTTAAAGAAGTAAGCCCGATGACGAGTTCCTTCGATCAATTGCCCCTTTATGGCCCATTTTTTTAGCTAGAAATGGTACAATCATTTGTCAGTGATTGGTTTTATTCACAAAATGTATTTATTCATGTTAATATTCTCTTTGAATCTTGGCTTTTGTAATTATTTCCTCCATTATGCTATATGGTATCAAATTGTGCCGCCTTCGTCCACTCGCTACCCTGTGGGAAAATGCGTTAGCATCTCCCTTTTTGATCCACTTCTGCATGATCTCTTTTTCAGTTCAGTCACTTGTTTCTTGTCGTCCTCTATGATGATTTTATGGTAGCCTGCCTGTTCCATCAATTCTTGATCCACCAAGTCTCTATCTTCCTCGACCTTGTCTAATCTAGATACTTAGCTTCAACGGTAAACTGTCTGGAGCCTCGTAGGTCAAGCAGCTCATTTTTAAAGGACCAGAGTCCATTTCTCAAAGAAATTAGCTTTTGAGCAAGGTGCATAGTGGCCAAATAAGAGTACTCAACTTTTGACTAGTACTTGGTCAACATCTCTTTGAAGTGTTCTTCGAGGAGCCAAGACCTTTCAAATGTGAAAAATAATCGAGGTACCATGCCCGCCCCACCTTTAGGTCACCGGAATGTCGGATCTGAACCACAGTTGAGACGAGGTCGTGGATAAAGGGAAAGCCTCTGGAATCTCCGTTGAAGCTGTACAACGGTTCGGTCTTGAGCGAGACCCAAAGTTTTGCTAAGTAAAGAGGGTATCAACGGCGTCAACTGCCTTCAGCTGTAGGTCATCCACCACTTCTGCAAAGTCGTCAGATCCCAGGTCTTGCGCACTACACAATTAAGGGCAATCTGAAGAGAGGTCACATTGAAATCTCCCTTGACAAGCCAAGGTTCTGCAGGAAATCTCCCTCTAATATCCCGAAGTTCCACCTATAGATCAACCCTTTAGTAGCATTCAATAGGCTCGTATACATAGGATAACATCAAAGGCGTGTCTGTACGCTTGTTTTACATCAACATCGTCTGCACAAATCTGCCACTAAGTTCAGAAATAAGAGAGAACCCCACTCTTCCAAACCATGACCTATGCCAACGATCAGAATTTCGACGTAGACAAGACAACCAAAGTGCCACATGCGATCCGACCAATCATGAAATTTTATTCCTTGTAACATCACAATATCACATGATCGACCCTTTATTAGAGACCAAATTGATCTCCATTTCTTCTGATCCCTAACATCCAGATTAGAACCCTCATTGGTCCACCTTTTTAGATTCCAATACCGGGACCACTCTTGATACCTACTCCACCCTACACCCTTCTATGAATGAGAAGCTTTCGATCTTCAAGACCATTGAATCCTTGCGGCCGAGGGCTTGAAGTTTCCAAGCCCAGTCACGGTTCTTGGCTCATTTCTGAGATCTCTACTAAAGACTGCATCCCAACAGCCTTTACTCACCATTTCCCTATCAAATGCTGTTTTTTTGATAGTGTGCTACAGTTCTCAAGTAGTCTTTACTCATACAATGACTTATAAGGTAAAAATGTTCATGAAATTGGTCGTACGGGCCGCATATGCGTCCGCATATGCCCGTACGACATGCAGACCGAACCAATTTCATGAATTGGTGCATTATGCGCCCTCCACGCATATGCGGCCCGCATATGTCCGACATATGCCCCACATTTCTCACATATGCCCCACATATGCACCACATATGCCCAACATATGCCCCGCATACTGCTCCAGTATCTCCGACTTTCCAATCCTCTCATTTAGGTGCTTAATTCCGCAGATCCGCCTCTTCCTCCATACAATTGTAAGAATATGTCATGCATTTCTGTACAATTGCAATGCATTATACCATTATATATACGCGGGGGGTAGAACTGGTACCAGGTAGAATTGCATTATTGTCCTATCGATCGGACTGACCGTGACGACCTGAAAAAGCGCCCTTTTCTTATTGCGAATATTAGCCCGGCCCTACCCCTTCTGCCCGCTTCAATATCAGGCTACCTCTCCCTACTTCACTGACCTCACGGATAGGAACCTATGTCCTTCTCCTCCGCTCAGCTTCCCCGCGAACCCTGCCGCTGACCTGCGAACCCAAAAGCCTCAGGGCAGACCTAGTTGAATATATGATTTCAGAAAGCCCCCTCAGACCATAATCAGCGCAGGTAGGCCTAGATAGGAATCTCATCAATCAAGCAGCCGGATGCCGAAGACGGACTTGCTGGCAACTGCAGGATCAGGACAATTCGGACGAATCTCAAACCCTCTCTATATACGTTCATTCTTTCTCTCTCTCACTAACATTTCAGAAAACTCCGACGGTTCACAAGCTGCTGAGTATGTCTTCCATAAGGGTTTAAAAGATTCAATCGTACCACGTCATCGGTGTTCAGAGTGAGTTATTTCAGCTCCATGGGTTTTTTCCTCAATTCCAAAAAGATTATGTAAATGCAATATTTTATGTTTATCTCTTGTATTGTTTTCATGAGTATATGCAATGTATCATCAAATATTTAAATATATGCTGATTGAGGTTTTACTCATGTAGTGCATATATCCGTATTGAAGTTTTGTTATTACAAATCATCTAATACGTGAAGTTTTTATGGCTAAATGTTTTTTTTGTGTGATTAAATGTTAGGTAATTAAAAGCATATACTCAACCATCTAACATGAAGCGTTTTTCTTAGATCTTCTTTAACTCAATTTAAATACATAAATTCAGTAGTAATGTTATTCATATATATCTATATTTAATTAGAAAACGGTGTAGAACCACATACACCCCGCATATGCCCCCGCATACCGCTTATTCAGTATTCGGTGGCCAATCTGAACTCATACACATCGCTTTTTTGAACTTTTGGTAAAATTATTATGGAGTTGGAACCAATAGGCATATCACAAAATGGCAGTCTGGGGAAGGGTCAGAGGTGATCACATTGGTTCAACTGGTATATAAAAAACGGAACAAAATTGCACAGGTGAAACAATAATTGATCTTTTTGAGGAAAGCCTCTAGCATGCGCACAAAAAATTCATATGATTTTTTGACTGGGTTGATCTAGTATCATGAGAGTAGCCCTCGCACGATTCACATCAATGCCATGATCTATAAAATTTTGACTGTTAATTAAGTAGCAGACCATATAAATCTTCAACTGAGGTTCTTTGCTTCATGAAAGAGGACTAATAGATTGCATGTAGTTCTTATCGTTAGAGGAGCTGTCAACAATTTTTTTTCATGATTTTCATCCAAATCTACTCAAGAATACGTGGAATCAAGATAATAGTTTCTTTGCAAGACCGTTTCTTTGATCGCAAACCATTTATGCAGGATCGATGTAACTGACGATGGATTAGCTGCAGTTGTTAAACTTAGCAATGGAGACATGAGGAAGGCTTTGAATATTTTGCAGGTGATGTGTGTGCTCTCCATTTTAGTGCAGAAGCGCTTACCTTTTAATTACTGTCTTTGTGAGAAAATTGATTAGGAATCCAGCATCCTCTATATGATCTTTAAGAAAGAAACTATAACTTTTCATATCTAAAAAGTTGTACTAGTACTTCTGCAACACCGTCATTATTTCTGTTATTGTTTGAATCTGTTTAGTGGTATGGGTAAAGGTGACAATTTGTCATTTGGAATTGCAAACAATATAAAATAGGAGTAAACTTGGTTTTAATTAATAGAATGGGTGCTTCAATGTATAGTCTATTTATTTGTCATGTAAATCTCAGAAGAATAATAAAGTATAGGAACTAGCGAAAATTATGGGTAGGCCCAAATACTGCAGTTCCTCTTCCTGACATCATCCGTCGACGCTCTGCGTGCATGCAGTTCGACTGACAATGAATACTCACTCCATATAAAAATATAGGCTATATTCACATCATGTGCACTCATGATTTGTATTGTTCTTATAAAAATTGATATATGTTATTTGATCGTGGATGTTAAAAACTGACTGTATGGTATGCAGTGAAATATCGAGATTTTTTTATTTTCAAATTTCAATTTGTTGACACTTATGAGGATATGATATAATGGAGTAAAATCATAACATCAAACTATGTAAACCCTGCATTTATACATGGTATAGCATCAAACTATGTAAACCCTGCATTTATACATGGTATAGTTGGTGTGAAGAAAAATGGAACATTTTGATCTTAGAAAGACAAATAGCATCTTTCCTACTACTCGTGGTGTTTCAGGGGCCTTTTTATCTTTTCTTATGTTATGATGTAATTTTCTTCTTAGCCTCTGGCCCTCTTCTATATAAAGAGGCATACGGTACATCCCCCAACCACTACCATCGCCCATCCCGACCCCCACCTCCAACCCCACCGTCACTGCCTGAGCCCACTACCACCGTGCCCCACCACCATCACAGAGAGAACCCATGCAACCACCATCGCCATCTCCCGCCACCACCATCAAGGCTCCCTGCCCTCCACCATGCAACCATAGAGGGTACCGCCTCCGTAGTCGCTCCTTGGTCTCAACTGCAACAGTCACCAACGTGATATCCGATGTCCCTGTCGCGTATGTGATCTTCACTATCTCCCATACGATCCTTGTCACATCCATTGACTTCACGATCCAAACTGATCCATGGAAAGCATCATCCGCTTAGTAGTATGACCTAAATTAAGCCTATATGAAATTTTGCATGCTATAAATTTGCACTGGTTGTACATGGAAGATGTCTAGTTCCTCCAATGTGACATATATTAGGAGTGATAGAAAAAACACGAAGCTTCCCTCATCTAACTCGCTCCAGAAGATTGAAGAAACCTAATATCCCAAGCAATCACACATGCTTCTACATATAAAACAAGGAGCATAATCGTCCAGACCCATGAGCCTGCCTTTGCTACTTCTCCTTGCTGTAGAGGCTAGGGTGCATATCGAGGATGTGGTCGTGCTCATGTTGATCTTAGCAAGGGACAAATATATACAGTGCTCATTCTTCAGAAAGCCTGGTTAATTGATTAACCTCTAGCTACTTTTTTTTGAGCTCATGAAGTCTAGCGTGTACTATTAAACATGTGTCAAATTGGTTGGTGTACACCAGAGTTTCTACTTATCTTTGTGGTGAACAAAATCTCATTAGACAATTGTAATTAGTATGTAGATGGTCTATTATTTCCCGTCGAAAGGAGGAAGTTACCTTTACCCCAAGGATGAGACTAGCGTACATTCTTTTTTCTCCCGACTTCCTTATCAACCTACACTCAGTCAAATAGATTTGTAGAGAACTCTACTGTCTATCTATTTTTGGTGCCACATCATTTATTTTTCGAGACCTCTTGTCTGGAAGAACTATTGGTTCAGGCTGTGTAGTAAGGGATGTTTATCATTTGGTTTTGTCTCTTGTTGATGGTTCATGCATGAGTATACATATTTTGATGATAACATAACCTCTTGAAAGTTGGTCAAAAGCAAGGAAGCAAATGAACCTTTAAAAAATTTTTAAATAATGAAACCACATGATCCAAGAACACTTCGTGGATCGTTTAATTTAAACCATAAATAGGTACTAGAGTTACCTCTTGAAGCGTGGTTGCGATCGAGTCTCTAAACCAAGAGACCTCCTATCTCAAGTCCGATCCAACGGAGGAGATGCTTGCGAGCGCGTGGATGAATCGCATGCTCCTCGCAATCCATGTTGATGATCCAAGCGGCGGATCTCCTGATCTCGTCACACGAGATCCAACATCTTCTTCACGAGCGAGACGTACCGAAGGAGATGGAGATCCACGAGTAGATGATCCGGCAGCATAACGACGATGCTGCATCGATGACGACTCTCACAATGGCTCCATGGTGGATGACCATTATAAGCAAGGCTCAGAAAGTCGGTATGCGGTGTTCGTGCGGTCAGGTGGTCTGGAGCGAGTAAGCGGGTAGGCGGAAGTATATGCGGAAGTATACGCGGATTATGCCGTTTCTATTATTTTAATTAAAATTAATTTAAAATATAATAATTTCATACATTAGATATTTATGTTTAAAAAATATAACATGGAATAAATATGAAGTGAAGACTTTTTTGTATAATGTGATATCGACCAAAGCATTTTCAAAGGTCATTCATTTCCAAAAGACAAATATGTTACGTTAACAGTGGAGAGAATAAAAAATGTTGTAAATTGATTGAAGATAGAAAAAAATGCTGGATATCTTTGTCTAAATTGGAAGGTAACCTTCTTGGAAGTATAACATTGGTAGTAAACACAATCGCGAACCTTCATATTTTAGTAAATGGTGTATTTTCTACTCAAAGTTAAATATTAAAAAATTCAACCATTTAAATTAGATATATGTAATTTGTTCTTTGCAATTAAAAGTTCCATGCAAATCTGACATATATATTAATTTTATCCTAAAAAAGATCTAAGATAAACATATAATTTATTCTATATTCATGCAATTATGAGATAATGTAAAAGTCAGAGCTGTCGTTGGAGAATCTAAAAAAATGAGTCCTTGTTGAATCTAAAAATAGAGAGTTTTAGAGCTAAATATATTAATCAATAAACCTTGGTAGAGGAGAAAAAGATGGTGGAGGAGCAACCCATGTGGAAGTCAAGAAGGTGGCGGAGAAGCAAAGAGTCATTTCTTTTGCATATGCGGTCGCATATGCGGATTACTCGACCGCATATACTCCATGGCCCGCATATTGACTGAATATAATATACTCGGTGCGGTAGGGGGGGCCGCCTACGCATATGCGGCCGCCTAGCCCGACTTTCTGAACACTGATTATAAGAGAGAGAGGCTTGGCGTGTGGAGAAAAAAAGAGAGGGAGAGAGCATTCATTATCTTGTATATCTCGAAGAGCAAGGGGTGCCTCTTCTTATATAGGGCTTTGAGAGTCCATGGATCCCAATCTATGGACAACACACAATCAGTGGTTGAGATTAATTTGTATTACTTTCAATGGCTGAGATGTTGTAAAAAATACTACAACAAATGATTTAATAATTAATATATATCGATAAATCAATATATTTAAATTCAAATCAAATCAATTAATTATCCTTGGAGATAATGAAGAGATAAACCATATCCCCTAAAAAGGGGGACGGCTACCAACATCTCATGAGTTCTCATTATATCATGAGATCTCATTATCTCACGAGATACATTATCTCATGATATCTCCAGGATTTACAACAACAATTGTTGTAAATTATTTCACAAAATAATTCATAATTATCTTGTGAAATATTGCAATCATGCCATTGGAAAAATGTGAATCAAATTCACATCCCAAAACAAAACGTAAATTATATTTTAATTAATCATCCAATGTGAATCCAATTCACATTAGTAATTAACTAACAAATATAAATTACAAATAACTCTCTCTTATATATTATAAATCACATTTATAATATATATGATTAATATGGATAGTGCTATCCACATTATTCATATCTATGGTGATTAAATCCCATTTAACCATCTTAGATCTCTTTTCTCATTTGCTAAATAACATGAATCACATTCATATTATTCACATCTTTGATAATTAAATCATATTTAATTATCTTAGATATCTTTCTTTATAATATGAATCAAATTCGTATTATCAATGATAATTAAATCACATTTAATTATCAATTTTCTCGATGCTTGGATACATATATCAATAATGAAATTATCCATGAACTCTTTCAAGGATAATGCGCTTTCTCCGCGGATACTTGGAGATAAGGATATGGCGATTGTATTGTTCCACGTATAGTGACTTGGATATTGATATCACACACATCTCAAATCCAGATCTCACGGACCTCTCATAGATGCTTGATTAAATCAAGGTCGCAAATCTAATCTTCTCATTGTATCTGAATCACATTTAGATCAATGTCCAACAATTGGACCAAGATCAGATCACTTCTCTACTGAGAGGAGTCACTAAAATCCCGACCCGTTTCATCATTCCCTAGGAATGGAAGCGTCATGGTTATACAATCGTTTATGATCACATCACCCCTTAGGTATTCCTAATACATGTACATCCTGCATACTGGAAGACCCATAATAAAGTCGAAGTTATAGATCTCTTTTAGACTGTCTCCTTCAGGGTTTTATCATTAAGTTTCTCATTTGATCATTGGGAGTCGGGATCGCTAATATACTTTCCAAAAGCATATATCATACCTGGTGTTGATCATATACTTTCCAAACGTATATACCAAATGTACAAATTCAGTCAGGCTTCCAAAACGAGACGACCGTGCACGGAATTTGATTCTTCCCAATATCTCATGAGTGAGCTCATGTCTTCCTGTTCAGTAATGAACCTGTATGATCCCTTTGAGAGATCGTATTACTCATATGCCCTTATATGCACACCAACACGCTGGTGTATAGACCTTGATTAGGTCATCAACCTATTGGTCTGTTAAATGTACATACTCAGACATATAGTAACACATCTGTCTCTGGTCAGAGGATGCGTGCCTATTCCGTGACAGCATACGACATAGGTCTTTGGTTATCTCGATCTCGTTATGTCAACTCTTTGACCTAACTAATCTGACACCTTCGAATCTCTTTTCCTATGCAGAGGACCTGTATCAAGAGGTCAGTCAGATATCAGCCTTTATAGATAGGGATTGCCATCTTCTACTCAAGCTGGAGATCACATTTTAACTATCATTTGACGGTACTTGATGAGCCCTCAATCTAACTCTTTAGATATTCATCCAAACACCAGCCTCTATGATTGAATAATTGAATCAACAGCTGTATGATCATTAAGATGGCCATGGTACATAACCCTAATTGTATTAAGGGACCTATTATGCAAATTAGTTATTCTTCATTTCAGATTAAGGAGTGAATTGCAATACCATTTATTGCATAATGGCTCGTCGTGGGCTCGCATGTCCAACACCAACAAGAAGCTCAAGTGTAAGTAAAGAAGAGGCTATGAAGTTCAAAGGAGTTGAAGGTTAAGGAACTTATACTCAGAGCTCAAGTTCAAGCTTAAGACAAAGTTGAAGACTTTTCTTTATTAAATTGAAGACTTTTCTATATTAAGTCATGCATTATGTAATTTTCATGGTATTGTTGAGAACCTCAATGAGCACCATGCATCGTTCTTTTATGAGCTATTGACTTTGTCTTTAACTTTCAAGTCAAATAGTCTATCTGATTGATCAACATTCTTTCCCTGATCGACATCCCTGATCGATCGATATCCTTATTTGATCGATCAACCTATGATGGGTTAAAATCGTTGATTAATTGACTAATCTTTTTTGGTTGATCGATCAAACCCTGATCGATCAATATTCAAATTCCAATGTTCATATAGCGTCTGCTTTATGAAGATCAAAGTAATTACATGATTAAGCAACACTCATTATGATAAGTCAATTATGATCGATCATCTTTTGTAACTGATCGATCGTTTTTCGTTTCAGGAATATTTTTGAAGTTGATTTCATTCTTGATTGGACCTCAATAACTATGAAGAACCTAGGCCTATGAATAAGACCTTAGACCTCATTCTACAACATACAATGTAGAAATGAAAGAATGTATTGCTTTATTGAGATGCCCTAGGGTTCTCTTATATAGGAGAGGAATCTGTTGGGCACATTACAAAATGAAGACAAAATAAATAAATAATATAATATGAAAACAATAAGAAAGATAACTAATATCTCAACACTCCCCCTCAAGCTGGAGCGTAGATATCGATCAGGCTCAGCTTGGAACAACATCTCTGATAAGGCCCCCTGGCGAGGGCCTTAGTAAGAACATTTGATGTCTGGTCTCCAGAGCTGACATACGTAGTGACAATAAAACCCTCCTGTATCATCTCACGAGTGTTGGGTAGTCCAACTCTATGTGCTTGGTCACATGAAAGGTTGGGTTGTTGGCAGTGAAAAGAGCAGCCTGATTGTCTTGTCACATTAAAGGTTCGTGGGAAGAGGCACCTCTATAGTCAGGTCAGTAAGAACAGATCTGACCCACATCATCTTTGTGCTAGCCTGCGCCATGGCCCAATATTCTGACTCAACACTTGATCCGGCAACTACGATCCTCTTCTTGCTCTTCCATGAAACTAGGTGATTCCTTATGAACATATTGAAGCCTAAAGTAGACTTCCTATCCTTTGGGCACCTAACATTATCTGCATATGCACATGCTGTAACTGAAAGAGACATACCTCTGCTGAAAAGAAATCCCGTACATGGTGATGTCTTCGGATACATGAGAATCATATGGACTGCATTCATTTGTGCTTGTCTGGACGGCTCCATAAACTGACTCACTTTGCTCACATCAAAGGATATGTCGGGTCTGGTACTAGTCACATATAGTAGCTTGCCAACAAGCTCCTTGTACCTTCTCTTGTCGACCTCCTCATTGTCACCATCATAGAGCTTCTTGCTCGGGTCAATAGGAGTAGTGGCAGGTTCTGCAATCTGTTATGCCTATCTCTGAAAGAAGGTCTGTAACGTACTTCTTCTGGGTCATCACAAGATCTCGCTGGTTCCTGGCAAACTTCAGTCCAAGGAAGTAACGTAAATTACCAAGGTCCTTGGTCACAAACTGTTGTCTTAAGAATGACAATAGTACCTTTCTGGGTCTTGTGCACAAGTAAAGAGTGACAGACAATCGATCGCACAAACCCCTGTTGCTCTATCAAGTCCGAGAGCTTCTGGAACCATGCTCTTGGACTCTGCTAAGGCCATAGTTAGCCTTATATAGCCTACAAACCTTCTGAAACTCCATCTCAACCGCAAACCCATGTGATTGTTGCATGTAGACCTCGTCCTATAGATCACCATAGAGGAGGGCATTTTTCACATCAAGCTGGTAAAGGAGCGAATCTCGTGTCACAACAACAGAAAGAAAAATACATAGAGAATAATGTCTCGCAACTGGAGAAAAAGTATACTGATAGACCACCCCATATGTCTGGGTGAACCCACGTGCCACCAGTCTCACCTTATAAGTTATAACAATCCACACTACCATCTGCACGGAGTTTCACAGTGAGCACCCACTTGTATTCCGCAATGGATGCGCCAACTGGAGCAGAAACAAGACTCCAAGTACCACGTGACTGTAGCGCGACCGTCTCCTCCTCCATGGCTAACTACCACTGACTGTCCTGAAGATCCTCCTGATATGTCTGTGGTATCTCCACATTGATAATGTCAAGGTAAAGATCCCGAAATCTTCTAATAGTCTACTCAAGGAAAATTGGGCTGGAAGAGGATAAGTAGCACATGCATGTTTCTGCTTTCGCAAAGCAATCGACACATCCCGAACCGGTAAGTTCCCCTATTGAGAGGGCACCTGCTCATCCTAAATGGAATCTTGTTGCACATACAACTCAATAGTGCCATCAGTAGAAACAATGTGCTCATTACATACCTGAATCATGTTGGATGATGGGCAAGACCTGTGAGTAGGGGGAACCGTGCGAGACATGTGAGTAGACACTTGTGGAAAAAATTGAGTCACAGTAGGAGGTGGAGCCATAGGAGGTGTAGAGACATGAGTAGTTGTAGGTAGTAGTGGTGGTGGCTGAGGAGGTAGTGGTAGAGCAGGAGTAGAGGGAGGTGGTGGTATGACAGTAAGAGGTGGAGGCATGTAGATCTCAACGTCAGAGGCTGATGGGGCTAGTCTGTCACATGTAGGAGAAAATATATGACAGAGTCAAAGAAAGTTACGTCAGCACTAACAAAGTATTTCTGTTGGAGCATATCAAAGCAATGGTACCCCTTCTGGGTACGAGAGTAGCCGACAAAAACACACTTGATAGCTCTGGGAGAGAGTATGTCACGCCCTGGAGCATGGACAAATGCAACACAATCGAACACACGAGGTGTGAGGGAGAAAAGATCTTTCTTGGAAAACACAATCGTCAAAGGAATCTTCTCTCCCAGCACAGTCGACGGCATGCGGTTCACTAAATAACATGCAGTGAGGATTGCATCGCCCCAGTAAGCATGAGGAGCATGACTCTGTATCAACAAGAATCCGGTCACACCAAGTAAGTGACGGTGTTTGCACTCGACAATACCGTTTTGCTGGGAAGTATAAACACTTGATCTAGTGAACAATGCCAAGAGATCTAAGAAAGCCATAAGGTACATAACTCTAAGGCATTATCAGAACGAAGATATTTGACATTGGCAACAAAAATATTCTTTATCTAATTAAAAAATTTGTTAATACTTCCAGCCTTAGCCTTATTCTTTAATAAAAAAGACCCAGGAAATTCTAGAAAAATCATTGACATCGACTAGATAAAATTGGTGTCCCTGGTGATCAGGGACACGACTCGGACCCCAAATACCTAAATGAAGGAGCTCATATATCTGGGAACTACTCCGACTCTGACGGGATGGAAAGGAGGAACGGTGATGCTTCCCAAGCTGGCATGCCTCACACTAAAAGGAGGATCTCGTGGAAATGTGCAGGATAATATGTCAGCTTCTGCCGAGGAAGGTGACCAAAATGAAGGTGCCACATATATGGTGCGTCTGTCCAGTAGATATAGTAGAAACACCAGCATGAGAAGTTTGGACTAGTTTGTAGAGCCCTCGCTGCTCACGACCACATCCAATCACCCTGCCTGTGAGTATGTCCTGAAACACAAGAGATGAAGGGTCAATGATGGTACGACAATGTAGATCCTTAGTAAGACTAATGGAAAGTAAATTTATATGAAAGTCAGGAGCATATAAAATATTCTGAAGGCGCATGGACGACGTCAAATGCACCTCTCCCTGTGCTATAATGGGTAAGTGGTCTCCATTAGCAATGACATCCCATCTACCAGGAGGTATGGTCCTGCAGGACCTCAGCTGCGTTCTGTCTCCATACAGATGGTGGTAAGCACCATAGTCTATAATCCACTCTGTCATATCTACACCACTACTATATAAGCGTAAGCAATAACTGAGGAGCTCGAAGAGGCTCTGGTTGCTGCTACAATATTTGTAGTGGTGGTGTCTGCAATATGAGTTATGATCTCTCGAATATGAGAGAAAATATCATTCAGATGAGGATCAACTTGGAAAGATAGGGTCTCTGAAGGCTCAATCTGTTCTGCCATGCGACAAGAAGCGGGATATCCATGCTTCTTGTAGAATGTATCCTCTGCGTGTCCTAACCGACGTTAGTAGGTGTAAGGGCCATGCTGATGTCCCTTGCCTCTGCTATGAGTTGTGCATCCTCTGGACTGGATCGTCCTTTCTTGACCACAAGAAGCGGCCATCGCTGAAGAGGGTGGAGGAGTGGCCGTAGCATGCATGATAATTCTGCTGAAACGGCTATAGGCATCCTCAATGGGAGGTATGATAGCTCCTGTGAGAAGCTGTGTACGCACACCATCATACTCTGTATCAAGTCCGGCCTTGAAGACTCCAACCATCATAGAGTTCCTATATGCCTTCTGCTGCTCTGTAGATGTTGTAATAGGCATGTAGCTATGAAGCTTCTCAAACATGCCACGGAACAAAGAGTAGTACACGTGCAAAGGACGACCATTCTGCTTGGCCTTGTAGATATCGAACTGCAACTGAAGATTCTTGACCTCATTCTTTGCTTGAGCATAGGTGGATGCCAAAGTGTCCCACATTACCTTGGCGGTGGGCTGATTCATAATATCATTGGTTATATTTGTATTGAGTGTCCCACAAAGCCAAACACACACATACATGTCATCTTGCTTCCAAGAAGCATTGACCCTAGTCTTGTTCGTTGTCTCTGGATCTGTCAGGATATGCTCCTTGTTGTTGCACTACATGAGGGTGAGAAATTGCATGGACCACAACTCATAGTTGGTCCCATCCATCTTTGCGATTGGAGTCAGGCCTTTGAAGGCACTGGACAGAGAAAATATGTTACCCTTGTTTTCTGACATGATGGTAAAACGACCGGACAATAGAACTCGATTGGGGAGTAGGACGGTATGAATGAATCTACACGATCATACGGAGGATTGGTTGTATGTGTATTCTCATACAACCATCCTCGTCAATCTTCGCTCCACGTTAGGACGGGAAAACGTGATTTATAGGTCTTAAATCACATGCTTCGATTAAAATCAGATTGTTTCAGACTGCAGTTCGAACCACAGAGGTGCGATGAAGTGCAAGGGTGCGCACGGGAGAGACCAACAACAGTTGGGGGGCCCTCGCGGCGGCCAGGGAGTGGATGGCGATGATTGGGGGGCTTGCGGCGGTCGGGGAGGGGAGGGCGGTAGGTAGGGTTAGGGCTTGGGTCGGATACGGGAATTCCGGTCTAGGACCGTTGCTCCAATACCATGTAGAAATGAAAGAATGTGTTGCATTATTGGGAGGCCCTAGAGTAACATCTTTGTCCTTCCTATCTGATAGAAAAGTATCCCATGATCTTAGAATACAAGATCTGATGAAAGCCATTCTTCGAGGAAAGGCTAACTATGTTGACTTGCGAACATATGATCTTTCCTACTAGACTATCTGACCTCTCCCTTTGTTGCAAACCCGAGGCTAACCTTGTACCTTGGTCAATAAAGCACACCCTTGGCCTAATATTGTCTCCTTGCCATCTTGTCTGCTATACTGCCTCATAGATTGAGAGCCCGTCGCCTTTCTGATACCTACATTCCATGTGGGAAAGAAACAATATTATTACTTCTACCTCTAAAGATCATCGATCGATCGATGGTCTCAGAAATTCGTCATAGGATATACTATGATTAGTAGCGAAAGTTGAGTTATTAGGGTCTTGAAGGATTAACATGTTGAATTTCTAGTTTTCGGATACGATATATCCACCCTAGTCACTATGCACGTATTTACCTAATTGACTCGTTGGAGGGAATCACTGTTGGACTTATTGGATCCTTAGTTATTCATGCGAGGATTGGTTATTGGGGATCAATAGAGTCCCTTTGATGAAATATCTGAAAGATCAAAAGGACAAATAGTTTATTTATCACCAAGTAGAGATGAATATTATATGATAGCAACATGAAATTCCTTGACATTAAATCAACGTATTCATGAAGAACAAATTGTTCCAGCCTGATACCGTCAAGAATTCCTGACTATTGCATGTGAACAGATTCATCTTCGAAGTATTTTTCCTTTCTAATATTTTTCCATTGGAGCCTCTATCATTCTTTTTTATCGAGCATAATGATGCAAATCAAGCTTTAATGAGCTCTAATATGCAACGTCAAGTGGTTCCGCTTTCTCGATCCGATAAGTGCATTGTTGGAACTGGGCTGGAACGCCAGGCAGCCCTAGATTCGGGGGGCTTAGGTTATAGCCAAACACGCGGCTCGCAAGATGATTTTATCAAATTATGGGAACACTATATGCATTCCATTAGTTATGTATCAACGTTCCAACAAAAATACTTGTATACATAAAAAACCTCGGGTTCCACCCTTACTGTCACTCTACAAAACCGTACATGAGATTTATGAGTGGACAAATCCAGGAAAACCCTCAGTATAGACTCGAACGACCTTAATATACATATGATGAGGGTTGTGTTATACAAAGAAATCAAAGAAAATGAAAGGGGGAGGGTGACGGTTGGGGGGGGGGTAGGCAGGGGTGGGGGGGGGTGTTGCTTGCGTCGACTGGGGAGGGGAAGGTGGCAGGTAGGGTTAGGGGTTGGGTGGGATACGAGAACTCCCATCTAGAACCGTTGCTCTGATACCATGTAGAAATGAAAGAATGTATTGTGTTACTGAGAGCTGCTAGGGTTCTCTTATATAGGAAAGGAACCTGTTGGGCAAATTACAAGATGAAGATAAAATAAATAAATAATGAGAACATTAAAAAAATAACTAATATCTCAACATACAATAATGACCAACAAATCTTCTTCTATCTACTCTTTGTTCTATTCTCTGAGAGAAAGATCTAGAGTTGCTTTTTGCTTCACGCTTCATGCCACAACTTTGATGTTTTACGATCATCTTATGAGCCAACTCCTTGCTTTGTAAGATCGTTCTATTTTTTTGTGAGAACTAAGATCGTTCTAGTTTTGCACATATTCTTTATCGCATATTTATTTTGATACTAAGGTTAGATTTTGCTTAATTGTAATACAGTTGTAAGTTATCATCATGAAACAACTTATTGTAAGGTTGGCTTGCCTGCGTAACCAATCTGATTTAGTAGTAATACCTGTTGGGAAAATAAGAGAACATGTTTATTCTATCAACCCTAAGCTCTCTTATATAGGAGAGTAGCCTATGGGTAAATTACAGAAAAAGTCCAACAGGAAAGAAAAATAACGCAGAGGTACATAAGTGAATAATATATGTTTACACTCCCCCTCAAGATGGAGCATAGATATCAATCATGCTCAGGTTGGATGCACACATCTGAAATGGGCCTCGCAGTAGTGCCTTAGTAAAAATATCTGCTGTTTGATTCTCTGAACTAACATGGGATGTAGCAATGAATCCCTTCTGAATCATGTCACGTATAAAGTGACAGTCAACTTCAATATGCTTGGTTCGTTCATGGAATGCGGGGTTATTTGCAACGAACAAGGCCGCCTGATTGTCACATTCCAAAGCCTTAGGAAGTGGAACTTCTATATGTAAATCTGTAAGCACAGCCTTTACCCACATCATTTCTGTGCTCACATGGGCCATAGCCCTATATTCAGATTCAGCACTAGACCGTGCCACCACAGTCTGTTTCTTGCTCCTCCATGAGACTAGTGAATCTCCAACATATACAGCAAACCCAGAGGTGGACTTCCTGTCCTTGGAACACCCTGCGTAATCTGCATCTGCACAGGCTGAGATAGTAGTCTCTTTGCCCTTCTTGAACAACAAACCCGCACCTAGAGATGACTAGAGGTACCTGAGTATCATATGTATGGCATCCATGTGTACCTGACGTGGTTGCTCCATGAACTGGCTCACGCGACTCACAGCAAAGGCTATATCGGGCCTAGTAATCGTAATATAAAGAAGTTTACCCACCAGTTCTCTGTATCTTCTACTATCCACCTCCTCTGTATCACCATCATATAGCTTCATACTAGGGTCCATAGGTGTAGTAGCAGGTCGACAGCCAAGCATTCTCGTTTCACTCAACAGGTCAGTGACATATTTCCTCTGAGACATTACCAACCCATAAGGATTTCTGGTCAACTCCAGTCCCAGAAAATATCTAAGGACCCCAAGGTCCTTGGTGACGAATTCACGATCCAGCATTTCTTGCGCCTCCTTTATTCCCTGTTCATCATCACCTGTAATCAGAATGTCATCTATATAGACCATGATTGTAATAATACCTCTGGAAATCTTTTGTACAAACAAGGAATGATAAGCATTGGAATGTTTGTATCCTTGTTTCTCAAAGAGTTCTGAGCTTTTGGAACCACGCTTTGGGGCTCTGCTTAAGGCCATAGATAGCCTTATGAAGTTTGCACACCGTAGGATACTCCCCTTCAACAACAAAACCAGGTGGCTATTGCATGTAGACTTCCTCCTGTAAGTCACCATAGAAGAACGCATTCTTCACATCCAACTGGTATAGCGGCCACTCACGAGTAACCGCAACTGACAACAAGATCTGTAGAGTGGAATGGCGGACCACTGGTGAGAATGTATCAAGATAATCCACCCCATATGTCTGTGTAAAGCCACGAGCAACAAGACGCTCCTTGTACCTGTCAATACTGCCATCGACAATCTGCTTGACTGTAAATACCCATTTGCAGCTCACTGGTGACACATCAGCAGGTACAGGAACCAGACTCCAAGTACCTCTAGACTGAAGAGCTGCCATTTCTTCTTCCATGGCAAGACACCATCTGCTATCCTTCAGCGCGTCTTGGTAATTCCGTGGAATTGCTACTGCTGACAAGGCGACGACAAAAGTCCTGAAATCTCCAGTTAGTCAATCAAAGGACACAAAAGCTGCTAAAGGATAGGATGCACAACTCCTCTTCGACTTTCGTATAGCAATAGGAACATCTAAATCATTTGTGTCCTCGTCTGGCCTCTGTAACACAACCTGCTCAGAAACATGATCAGATCCATCAATGGTAATATCTTCAGAACATATCTTAGGCGAGCTGGGTGATGAGCAATGACCATGAGCTGAAGTAGGGCTGCGGGTATAATGAAATGGTAAAGGGGAAACTGGTATAGTGACAGGTGGTAATGATGGTGGTGGTGGTGGTGGTGGTGATGGTGGTGGTGACATGTAAATGGCATCATTATTATTATTATTAGCAGGGGGTATCAACTGATCACTAGAGGCTGAGAAATAAATAGTAGATTCAAAAAATATAACATCTGCACTAACAAGGTACCGCTTGCGCAAAGGATCATAACACTTGTACCCCTTCTGAGTTCTGGAGTACCCAACGAAGACACACTTGACAGCCCTAGGAGAGAGAGCTTGTCAGTCCCAGGAGACAACTGGTGGACAAACGCAACCGAACCGAACACACACAGAGTAAGGGAGAACAATTCTTTTCCAGGGAAGATAAGAGAGAAGGGGATCTTCTCACCTAGAACCGATGACGACATACGATTGATTAGGTAACATGTTGTAAGAACAGCGTCACCCCAGAAAGAGTGAGGAGCATGACTCTGTATAAGGAGCGACCTGGTTACGTCCAATAAATGGTGATGTTTCCTTTCGGAAACCCTATTCTATTGGGAGGTATAGGCACAGGATGTCTGGTGGACGATTCCTTGGGATGAAAAATAACTGGATAGGGCATGAGTACACAATTCCAGGCATTATCACTTCTCACGATTTTAACAGATGCAGAAAAGACATTACGAATCTCATTCAGAAAATTGATGATAATATTCCCTGCTTCAGATTTATTCTTTAACAAAAATACCCATGACACTCGAGAGAAATCGTCCACAATAACTATATGAAACCTGTGTCCCTGATGATCAGAGACACGACTCGAACCCCAGATATCGACGTGAAATAACTCAAACTTGGAGGTACTACTCTGACACTGACGACTGGGAAAGGTTGAGCGATGATGCTTTCCCAACTAACAAGCCTCACTTTGAATAGACGTGTGAGGTGAAACCTGGGGTCACACACGACACAGTTTTTGAAGCGGTAGATGTCAAAAGCGCAGGTGACATAGCAGAGGAGAGACGGGACCAACAGGTAGAGATGAGGTTCCAGCAAAGGGAGTCTGACTAAGGCGATATAGGCCTCCTTGCTCATAGCCACGTCCAATCACGTTGCTTGTAAGGATGTCTTGAAAAACAAGAGAAGATGGATCAAAAATCGCCCGACACTGTAAGTCCTTTTTAATTTGACTGATAGACAACAGATTCATTGAAAAATCAGGTGCGTGTAACACATTCTTGAGCTGCATAGATGACGTCAGTCTAATCTCCCCCTGACCAGTAATCAGGGAATGCGTGCCATTAGCAATGACCACTGTTCGACTTGGAGGGATCTGTTTGTACCCTGTAAGTAGACTTTGATCACCACATAGATGATGTGTGGCACCAGAGTCCATAATCCATGCTAAAGTATCTGATCCACTACTAGTAAATGCATATGTACTACATGATGTACTGGTAGATGCAGAGGCAGGCGCGACAACATCGGATTGGTTCTCAGTAGTGGGTGCTGGTCCAGATGAAGGAATAATGCCCCTTGGACGGGCAACAAGATCATCAAAACGCTGATCCAAAGAGGCAGCAGATGGAGGCTCTATCTGCTCAGCGACTCGTGCAGATGCAGGAAATCCATGCTTAGAGTAGCATGTATCTTCAGTATGTCCGGTGCGATGGCAGTAGATATATGTTGTCCGGGGAGATGCGCGGGAGGCGCAGTCGCACGCGATGCAGGCACGCTGGAGACGTGCAGGAAGCGCGCGGGAGGCGACGCAAGACCGGAGGTGCGAGATCGGCGACGCGAGACCAGTGGAGGGAGAGAGGCTAGACGGTGGGGCTAGGATTAGGGTCAGGGTTTCGAGAACTCCGGTTTAGGACTGTCGCTCTAATACTATGTTGGGAAAATAAGAGAACATGTTTATTCCATCAACCCTAGGCTCTCTTATATAGGAGAGTAGCCTATGGGTAAATTACAGAAAAAGTCCAACAGGAAAGAAAAATAACGCAGAGCTACATAAGGGAATAATATATGTTTACAATACCTGGTTGGATCATGTTAAAAGCATGAGTCGGGAGAATTTAGTCATGGTTTTTACCCAGGAAAGTTCTTATGTTAAATCCTTGTGTACTTGTGATTTATTTGTTTACCTTGTAACTAAAAAGTGCTACTGCTTCGTTAAGATGTAGATATTTTTTCTTATTGTGATTGTAGCGATTTATCTTATACTACGATTTGATCACACGTCCCTCAGAACTAACAATTGATATTGGGGGGCCATTCGTGCAGAGGACGTCAATCTCCATTACACACATGGTTGGTACCTCAAGATCATGCACTGAAGAGAATTTGGTGATTCATCCTCTCTACTTCAGTGGGACAAACTACTCAAGTTGAAAGACTAAAATCATGATCTTCCAATCTTCTGACTTCCCATCATGGAATATGATTTCATTGATTTGAAAAGGGTTCACATTCATTGAGGAGAAGGAAACAGGCTACTCAACTGCTACTCAACTGCTGAGTTAGCTCAAATGACGCACAACTTAATGGCGATAAACTTCACATATTGCACATTATCCAAAGCTGAGTTTGAACGTGTCTTGCATTTGAAAACTACATATGAGATCTGGAAGTTCTCAAAAATCACGCACGAAGGAACATCCGAGGTAAATGAATATTGTTTTAGAATGTTCATGCTTGATCACAAGACCTTTAGAATGCAAAAAGGTGAGAGCATCAAGGACATGATTATTTGGTTCATTGCAACTGTGAACCAACTAAGAAACTTGGGAAGGACCTTCCTACCATGAGAACTTCCATGCAAGGTCATAACCTCCCTATCGCCTACATGGGAGAAGATCACAACTATAGAGGAATTAACAAACTTTGGTAAACCATATATGAATGATCTCATAGGTAATCTTTTTTCCTATGAAACAAAGAGGGAGAATAGAAAGAAGGCTACCCAAGGGCATGCAACCATCATTATTTTTGGGAATAAGCAGCTATCCATATGGCAATGGGGACAATACATTTATAAGTACATGAGATTGTAGCACCCCAAATGTTTTTTAATAAAAGAACCCCAAACATTATACCACATCTAGTAATCACATAGAACAGTAGGGGCTCCTCTCCGGCTTAGAACATGCATTTCTTCTATGAGTAACATCTCCATCGATTTCCCATCATGTTGCAAAATAAATCCCAAGTATCTAAAAGAAGCTTTCTTTTAAATGTTATCATTTCCAATTTTCACCTTGATTCATATGTGCCTATGATAACTCACATAAAATTCTTAAGTATCATTCGTAATCCAAACACATTCATAATTCAACTCAAGGACAGGTGATTCATGACCTGAGACAAAAGTGTTGAGCGTCTGCATCAAATTTTCATCCCATGAAGCCAAGTTGTTAATAGTACTTCACTTTAAATATGAACAAGAGCTATTAGTCTTACATTAATAGTCTTCTCATTATGCATGTGTTAACGCATATAGTAGTAGTATCTGTATCTCTTCGCTATTTTCTTTTTCATTGTATGCTTTATGTAATTTACCCATAGGCTACTCTCCTATATAAGAGAGCCTAGGGCTTATGGAATAAACATGTCATTCGTTTTTCCCAACATGGTATCAGAGCGACGGTCCTAGACCGGAGTTCTCGAAACCCTAACCCTAGCCCACCCCACCCGTCGGCCTCTTCTTCTCTCTCCATCTCATCGGCGTCGAAGGAGATCTCCATTGCCGCTCCTCTCTCCAGCGCCGCTGCTCTCGCGCCTCTGCGCGCTGTGCGCGAGCGTGCGCTCGTGCACGCTGTAGCACCTGTGCGCTCCTGCGCGGTAGCGCCTGCACGCGGTAGCCTCCCCTTCCTGCCGGTGCTGCACCTCTGCGCGATCGCGCGCCACAACACCTACCAGCGCCTGTGCGCCTTCCAGCGCCAGTGCGCAAGTCAGCCCTGATCTCCTGTGCATCGCCTTCCTGCACCAGTGCGCAAGACAACCCTGACGCCTGCTTGATCGCCAGTGCATCGCCAGTGCATCGCTTGCGCCTGTGCATATTCTCGTGCACATCTCTGTGCATCTCCAGTTGCGTGTGCGCGTGCCTCTTGCACGCGTGTACGTGTGCTAAGCTCTAAGCCCTAAGCCCTAGGGCACACACACACGTCTTGATCTACATGGGGTTAGTTGCTTGAGGTCTACACATGCAACTAATCCCATCTATGTCATTGTAGACAAATCACATATTTTGTCAATTGTTCCAGTCTTCAGTATCCAGTATGTCAGAGAGCAAGGCAGATATCCCATCTATTGGCGCATTTCGTGGTCCAACGCCTATTGTGAAGATGGACGGTACCAACTATGAACTGTGGGCAATGCAGTTCATGAGCATGATGAAGTCAACGGGTAAGAAGCACATTCTTACCGATCCAGAGCCTGCTGAGAAGATTGGAACCAATGCCTCTTGGGAGGCTGATGATGCATATGCCAAGGTTTGGCTATCTGGGACATTGGCTATTGAAATTGCCAATGACATCCTACACCAACCCACAGCCAAGGATATGTGGGATATTCTAGCGGCTACATACTCTCAGGCGAAGAACGAGACGAAGATTCTGCAACTTCAGCATGACATATTCACAATAAAGCAGAATGGTCGCCCTTTACATTCTCTCTATACATCACTGAGAGGGATGTTCGAGAAGCTCTATAGCTTCATGCCTCTTACAGCTACACCAGAACAGCAGAAGACATACAGGAACGCGACTATGGTGGGGGTGTTCCTGGCTGCACTTGATCCTGAGTATGAGGCGGCACGATCACAGATTTTGGCAGACTCTACTATTCCTCCCATGGAGGAAGCTTTTCATAGATTGAGTCGGATCACAGTTCCTTCCACAGCTGCGAGTCAGAATTCTTCAGCCATGGCAGCCAACAGAGGTCGCGGGTTTCATCACCAGAGCCGTGGACGTGGACCTCGTGGAAGAGGTGGCCGCACTAGGCCAACATGTACTTACTACCACCGAGTTGGACACAATGAAGACACATGCTACTCGAAGCATGGATTTCCTGCCTCCGCACGAGCTGCTGAGCAGATAGAGCCCCCGTCTGCTGCCACTTTGGATCAACGGTTTGATGATCTATTTGCCCGTCTGAGGGGCATTATTCCACCATCTGGTCCAGCACCGACTACAGAGAGTCATTCTGATGCTGCTGCTTCTGCCTCTGCGTCTACCAGTGCTTCAGGTAGTATACTTGCACTCCACAGTAGTAGATTAGATACATTGCCATGGATTATGGACTCGGGTGCTACACATCACCTATGTGGCGACCAGAGTCTACTTACAAGATACACTCAGATTCCTCCAGGACGGACAATGGTAATTGCCAATGGCACACATTCCCCCATCACTGGTCAGGGGGAGATTAGATTGACATCTTCTATGCAGCTCAAGAATGTGCTACATGCACCTGATTTTTCAATGAATTTGTTGTCAATTAGTCAAATTATGAAGGATCTACATTGTCGAGCAATTTTTGATCCATCTTCTTTGATTTTTCAGGACATCCATACGGGCAACGTGATTGGTCGTGGCTATGAGGAAGGAGGCCTCTACCGCCTGAATCAGACCCCATTTGCTGGAACCTCATCCTCTCCTGCTGGACAAGTATCTACTTTACTGTGGCATCTGCGCTTTGGTCATTTACCGCTTCAGAAGTTGCGTCAAGTATTACCTTATGTTCTTCCTCACACACCTATTCATTGTGAGGCGTGTCAGTTAGGAAAGCATCACAGGTCGTCCTTTCCCAGTCGTCCAGGTCGGAGTAGTACCTCCAAGTTTGAATTATTCCATGTTGATGTCTGGGGTCCGAGTCGTGTACCTGAGCATCAGGGACACAGATTTTATATAGTATTTGTGGATGATTTTTCTAGAGTGTCATGGGTGTTTCTAATGAAAAATAAATCTGAAGCAGGAAATATCATTATCCATTTTCTGAATGAAATACAAAATGTTTTCTCCACATCGGTGAAATTTGTGAGAAGTGATAATGCTTTAGAGTTGTGCACCAATGTTCTTGCCAATTATTACTCCTCAAAAGGGATTGTTCATCAAACGTCTTGTGCTCATACATCTCAACAAAATGGAATTGCTGAAAGGAAACACCGTCACCTTCTTGATGTCACAAGATCACTCCTTATACAGAGTCATGTTCCCTACTCCTACTAGGGTGATGCAGTTCTCACTGCATGTTACCTAATTAATCGTATGCCTTCTTTAGTCTTGAATGAACATATTCCGTTTACCATCATTCATCCTGACAAGGATTTGTTTACTCTTACGCCTCGTGTGTTTGGGTCGGTTGCATTTGTCCATCAGTTGTCGCCTGGTACTGACAAGCTCTCTCCTAGGGCTGTCAAATGTGTTTTTGTCGGGTACTCCAGAACTCAAAAGGGGTACAAGTGTTTTGATCCTCTGCGTCGGCGGTATATGATTAGTGCAGATGTTACATTTTTTGAAAATGTTATGTATTTTTCAGCCTCAGGAGACAAGTAGCTACCACCTCTATCCACTGATGCCGTGTATATGACACCACCACCTCAGATGCCATCACAACAACCACCACCACCACCACCGCCACCACCACCAACTATATCACCGCTACCGTTTTATTATACCCGCAGGCCTCCTCCCGCTCATGGTCATGACTCGTCTACTAGCTCGTCTATGGTATGTAATGAAAATATAAATGTTGATGGATCTGACGACATTTCTGAGTAGGATATGTTGTAGGGGCCAGATGAGACTACAACTGATTTTGATGTTCCCATTGCTCTATGCAAGTCGAAGAAGAGTTGTGCTACATATCCATTATCTGCATCCGTATCCTTTGACAGGCTATCTGGAGATTTCAGGTCATTTGTTGTGGCACTGTCAGCTGTAGATATTCCACGCACCTGGTTTTGCTGTTGAGGGGGAGTGTTCCAAGGTATGCAGGTTACATAAGGCTATCTATGGCCTTAAGCAGAGCCCCAGAGCATGGTTTCAGAAGCTTTCAGATCTCTTCGAGAAACAAGGATACAAACACTCCAATGCTAATCATTCCTTGTTTGTACAGAAGACTGCTAGAGGTATCATTGTGATTATGGTTTATGTTGATGACATCTTGATTACAGGAGATGATGAGCAGGGCATAAAGCAGGCGAAAGAAATGCTGGGTAGTGAATTTGTCACTAAGGATCTTGGTGTTCTTAGATATTTTCTGGGGCTTGAATTTGCTAGAAATCCATATGGGATAGTAATGTCACAAAGGAAATATGTTACAGATCTGTTGGGTGAAACATGTATGCTTGGGTGTCGACCTGCTACCAGGGATCGCCATATCGCGATATATCGTCGATATATCGGCGATATATCGGTATCGACAAGTCATCGATATATCGCCGATATGGACGATATCGGGTATCGACAGGTGAAAATGCCTAATGGATACCGGGTTTCGGCGATATGCGTCGATATATCGCCGATATATCGGCGATATATTGGTATCGACATTGTATCGAAACGATATCGATATCGATATTTCCTTCCTTGCCTGCTACGACACCAATGGATCCCAGCATGAAGCTTTATGATGATGACACAGAGGAGGTAGACAGGAGAAAATACAGAGAACTGGTAGGCAAACTGTTGTATGTCACGATCACTAGACCAGATATATTATTTGCAGTGAGTCGTGTGAGCCAGTTCATGGAGCAACCACGCCAGGTGCATATGGATGCAATACATATGATTCTTAGATATCTCAAATCTTCTCCAGGTGCAGGTCTGCTATTCAAGAAAGGAAAGGGGATTTCTATCTCAGCATGTGCAGATGCAGACTATGCAGGATGTCCCAGGGACAGGAAGTCCACCTCAGGGTATGCCGTCTCTGTTGGAGATGCCCTAGTCTCATGGAGAAGCTAGAAACAGACAGTGGTAGCTAGATCTAGTGCTGAATCCGAATATAGGGCTATGACCCAGGCTACTGCAGAAATGATGTGGGTGAAAGCTGTGCTTACAGACCTATGTTTAGATGTACCACTTCCTATGAACCTGGAATGTGATAATCAGGCTGCCCTGTTCATTGCAAACAATCCAGCATTCCATGAGCGGACCAAGCACATTGAGATTGACTGTCACTTCATACGTGACTTGATTCAGAAGGGGTTCATTGCTACGTCTCATGTTACCTCAGAAAATCAGACTGCGGATATATTCACCAAAGCATTGCTACGAGACCCATTCCAGAAGTGTGCGTCCAAGCTGAGCATGATTGATATCTATGCTCCATCTTGAGGGGGAGTGTTAACGCATATAGTAGTAGTATATGTATCTCTTCGCTATTTTCTTTTTCATTGTATGCTTTATGTAATTTACCCATATGCTACTCTCCTATATATGAGAGCCTAGGGCTTATGGAATAAACATGTCATTCGTTTTTCCCAACAGCATGCAATCACTCTAAGAAGAAAGCATGACGACTCTTAAAGACCGATGTTGCATTTGACACTCACATGATATAGAGATTTGAGAATGTTACGGCAAATTGGCATGCCTCACATTTTATGGGGGTAGTGAGAGGGAACCAGACAAGCACGTGGTAAAGTTTCTGCAAAGATGGATGTCTTATGCATTCAAGGTTGCAAAAGTCGGTAGTTGGTACTCGGTCGGTTGGGTCGCTGACTAAGGATTAATCGACAGTCGGGCGATTAATCGGATTTACTTGTACTTTAATCGGCTTTGAATTTTATGATTATTTTAAATATATAACTCATTTTTATACATATATTTACATAGATTTTATACATTTGTATACTACCATAATAAAATAAAATAAGTAATTGAATTTAAACAAAACATAAAGCATATTATAATAAGTTTGCTTATGAAAAATGCAAAACATTAAAAAAACATGGCATTTCCAAGCAAAAATTGGTCGATTAGTGTACATAATCGAAATTAGTCGGTACTCGATTGGCCACCCCACTGACTAGACTAGTCGGACCTATTAGTCGGGCGACTTTTGCAATGCTGTATGCATTCATGTGAACGAGCACTTGATAATGTAGTGAATTGAACCCCAGGAGAGGTAGTGGTAATATGCGAAGAAATCGCTTTTTTATGCCATTTCCAAGATTTTCGCCAATATCATCGATATATCCCGATGTATCCCATATATATTCCTACCGGGCTCACTGATACAATATCGATATCGATTTTCGAACCTTGATGGATCCGAACATTTATGGTGCTAGAACTTTTTCTTATATTAACATCATTAAGAGAATCAATTGAGTAAGGAGAAAAATTGGGTGAGGGGCTTGTAAAGATGGTCCTGTTTTTCCTGCATATTCCTCCTGGGATAATTATATATTGGATCTCTTTCACATGGAAAGGATGACACCATGCTATCTGTTGGGAAAAATAAGAGACTTGTTTATTCCATATGCCTTAGGCTCTCTTACATAGGAGAGTAGTCTATGGGTAAATTACATCAAGAGTGCAGAAGAATATAGAAAAATATGACACCGTACAACTAACATAACATGTATTTCTACACTCCCCCTCAAGATGGAGCATAGATGTCGATCATGTTGAGCTTGGACGAGCACTTCTAGAATGGTCCTCTAAGTAACGCCTTGGTAAAGATATCTGCAGTTTGGTCCCCTTAGCTAGCATGAGATGTAGAAAGAAAACCCTTCGGAATCATCTCTCGTATAAAGTGACAATCAACCTCTGTGTACTTGGTTCATTCATGAAATGCTGGATTATTGGCAATAAATATAGCAGCTTGATTGTTACATTCCAGAGCCATAGGAAGTGGGACTTCTATATCTAGATCTGTAAGAACAACTTTCACCCACATTATTTATGTACTAACCTGGGCCATAGCCCTATATTCAGACTCAGCGTTGGATCTGTCTACACCAGTTTGCTTCTTGCTTCTCCATGAGACAAGAGAGTTTTTAACATATACATCAAATCCAGTGGTGGACTTCCTATCCTTGGGACATTCTGCGTAATCTGCATCTGCACACGTTGAAATAGCAATCTCCTTTTCTTTCTTGAACAACAGACCTGCACCTGGAGATGATTTAAGGTACCAGAGTATCATATGTATAGCATCCATATGTACCTGACGTGGTTGCTACATGAACTGGCTCACCCGACTAACAACAAAAGCAATTTCGGGTCTGGTAATGGTAACATAAAGAAGTTTTCCCACCAGCTGTCTGTACCTCATCAGTGTCATCATCATATAATTTCATGCTTGGATCCATAGGGGTAGTGACCGTTCGACATCCAAGCATTCTTGTTTCACTCAGCAGGTCAGTGACATGTTTCCTCTGGGTCATTACAAGTCCATGTGGATTTTTGGCGAACTCTAGTCCCAGAAAATATCTAAGGACTCCAAGATCCTTGGTGACAAATTCACGACCCAGCATTTCTTTCTCCCTCTGAATTCCTTGTCCATCATTACCTGTAACCAGAATATCATCTACATACACCATAATTGCAATAATGTCTCTGGATGTTTTTTGTATAAACATGGAATGATCTGCATTGGAACGTCTGTATCCCTATTTTTGAAACAAGTCTGAGAGCTTCTGGAATCAAGCTCCAGGGCTCTGCTTAAGGCCATAAATGGCCTTATGAAGTCTATACACCTTGGAACACTCCCCCTCAACAACAAAACCAGGTGGTTAGTGCATGTAGATTTCTTCCTGCAAGCCACTATATAAAAAATCATTCTTAACATATAATTGGAATCATGGAAGGAAATATCGGGATATATCGGCGATATATCGTCGATATATCGATATCGACATGGGACCGATACGGGTACCGATATGGCGATATATCCTGATTTCCATGCATATTCTTCACAAAGGCTCGTCGATATGGGCGATATTTCGGCGATATGTTGTCGATATATCGTCGAAATATCGTATCGATATGATATCGAAACGATATCGATATCGATACGGCCTTCCATGATTGGAATAATGACCAATTACGAGTAACCGCAATAGAAAGAAGGATCCGTAAGGTGGAATGGAGAGCAACCGACGAGAATGTATCAAGATAATCCAGTCCATATTCTGTGTAAACACACGAGCAACCAAGTGTGCCTTGTATCTGTCAATGCTGCCATCTGCATTCTGCTTAACCATTAATATCCACTTACAACTCACTGTAGACACACCGGTAGGTGCAGGGACAAGGATCCAGGTACCTCTTGATTGAAGATCAACTATCTCTTCTTCCATAGCTAAACACCATCTACTGTCCTTCAATGCATCTTGGCAATTCTGTGGAATATCCACAACCAATAGTGTAATGGCAAAGCTCCTGAATTCACCAGATAAACGATCAAAAGAAACTATGGATGCTATATGATATGACACGCAGCCACGCTTCTGTTTCCTAAGTGCAATAGGTAGATCCAAATCACTTGCATCCTCATCTGTCCTTTGTAACACAACCTGCTCTGGTAAATCATTAGATCCATCATTATTGATTATATTCTCAGAACATACCTCGGGCGAGGTAGATGATGAGCGATGACCATGAGCAAAAGCAGACCGACGGGTATAGTGGAGCGGCAATGAGTGAACCAGAATTGTAACATGAGGTGTAGATGATGTAGGTAGTTGTGGAGGTGGTGATGGCGGTGACATGTATATGGCTTCATCAGTGTCTTAGGATACCAACTGATCACCTGTAGGAGAGAAATGCATAACAGACTCAAAAAGGTAACATCAGCACTAACAAAGTATTTCATGTGTAATGGATCATAACACTTGTACCCTTTTTATGTCATGGAATACCCGACGAAAACGCACTTGACAACCCTAGGAGAGAGCTTGTCAATACCTATAGACAACTATTGGACAAAGGCAACTGAGCCAAACACACGTGGAGTAAGAGAGAACAATTCTTTTTCAGGGAAAACTAGGGAGAAAGGAATCTTCTCACCTAAGACAGACGGCGGCATGCGATTAATGAGATAACATGCCGTTAGGATAGCTTCGCCCCAGAAAGAATGAGGAGCATGACTCTTTATGAGAAGCGACCTGGTGACATCAAGTAAATGACAATGTTTCCTTTCTGCAACTCCATTTTGTTGGGAAGTATAGGCACATGATGTTTGGTGGATAATCCCTTGTGTTGAAAAATAATTTGAGAGAGTATGAGTACAAAATTCCTAGGCATTATCACTTCTCACAATCTTTACAGAAGCAGAAAAGACATTACGAACTTCATTTATGAAATTTATGATAATATTCCCAGCTTTAGATTTATTCTTTAACAAAAAGACCCAAGATACATGAGAAAAATCATCCACAATGACCATATAAAACATGTGTCCCTGATGATCAAGAACACGACTAGGACCCCAGATATCAACGTGAAACAACTCAAACTTGGAGCTACTACTCCGACTCTGACGACAGGGAAAGGTAGACCGATGATTCTTTCCCAACTAACAAGCCTCACATTGGATGGATGTGTGAGGTGAAACCTGAGGTAAAACACGACACAATTTCTGAAGTGGCCAAAGTGTAAGTACCACATGAATGGAGAGATATATCCAACAGAAAGAGAGGAGATTCCGGCATATGGGGTTCGACTGAGACGATATAGGCCACCCTGCTCATAGCCACGCCCAATCACGTTGCTCGTAAGGATGCCCTGAAAAATGAGAGAAGATGGATAAAAAATTGCTCGGCAATGTAAATCCTTTGTAATTTGGCTAATGAATAACAAATTCATAGAAAAATCAGGTGCGTGCAGCACATTCTTGAGGTGCATAGATGATGTCAGGCTAATCTCCCCCTGACCAATAATCGGGTAGTGCGTCCCATTAGCAATAATCACAGTACGACCTGGAGGAACCTGTTGGTAGGATGTAAGTAGACCTTGGTCACCACATAGATGATGTGTGGCACCAG
This sequence comes from Ottelia alismoides, assembly GCA_037367405.1. Classification (NCBI taxonomy): domain Eukaryota; kingdom Viridiplantae; phylum Streptophyta; class Magnoliopsida; order Alismatales; family Hydrocharitaceae; genus Ottelia; species Ottelia alismoides. The sequence goes on along the minus strand of JAZKJV010005521.1, from coordinate 707,254 downwards.
AGCCCATAATTCTCTTTAAAGTGTTAGATCCGCTACTACTAGTGAATGCATAAGTACTACCTAAGGTACTGGTGGATGCAAAAGCATCAACGTCAGAATGACTCTCAGAGGCAGGCGCTGATGCAATAGGATCGGATGGAGGAATAATACCCTTCAGACGAGCTACAAGATCATCAAATCGCTGATTCAAAGAGGAAGCAACAAGAGGTTTAATCTGTTCAGGTACTCATGCAGAAGCAGGAAATCCATGTTTAGAATAGCATGTGTCCTCGGTATGTCCAGAACGGTGGCAGAAGGTGCACGATGGCCGAACACGGCCTCCTTTGCCTCGAGGTCCACAACCACGAAACTAATGATGGCCCCCACGACCTCGAGATGTTGCCATAGCTGAGGCAGTCTGATTGGCAGTAGATGAAGGAACAGTAATACGTCTCAGTCCGTGAAAGGCTTCCTCCATCGGAGGAATAGTGGAATCTGCAGGATCTGGGAACGTATTGCCTCGTACTCTGGATCAAGGGCTGCCAGGAATACACCGACCATAGTGGCATTCCGTTAGGTCTTCTGTTGCTCAGGAGTGGCTGTGAGAGGCATGAAGCCATAAAGCTTCTCAAACATTCCACGTAAAGACGTGTATAATGAGTGTAGAGGCCGACCATTCTGCTCGATTGTAAAGATGTCATGCTGGAGTTGCAGAATCTTCATCTCATTCTTTGCCTATGAATAAGTAGCAACCAGAATATCCCACATTGCTTTTGCAGTGGGCTGATGGAGAATATCATTTGCAATCTCAATTGCTAATGTTCCTGATAGTTAAACCTTGGCATATGCATCATCTGCCTCCCATGAGGCGTTGAGCCCAGTCTTCTCAGCAGGCTCTTCCTCAGTAAGAATATGCTTCTTACCGGTTGACTTCATCATACTCATAACCTGCATTATCCACAGTTCGTAATTTGACCCATCCATCTTCACAATAGGCGCAAGACCTCTGAAGGCGCATGTAGATGGGATATCTGCCTTGCTTTCTAACATGATGATAATAGAAGACCAGGGTTGTAGACTGAAGATATGATTGTCTACACTGACATTTACGAGTTCAGTTGCATGTGTAGACTCAAGCAACCAATCCCATTAACGTGGAGACACGGGCGAAGTCTCCTTTATAACGAAGGTACCATAGGGTTGGCCGAACCCTAGGATGTGGGACTGCGTGCAAGACCTAAGAGGGCGGCATGTAACGATGCACGTAGGGCTGAGGTGCGCTGGAGGAGCGTACGGTGCGGAGGAGCGCACGGAGGGACGTCACAAACGCGCTAGAGGAGCGCATAGCGCTGGGGGGAGCGCACGACGCGGAGGAGCGCGCAGGACTGGACGCCGCAAGCACGCGAGGCCAGGGTCGCGGGATCGGGAGCCGAGGGCTTGGGCGGCGCGAGCGCGAGGCCAAGGGCTTGCGAGGCGGCGCGTGGAGGGCTTGAAGGTGGGGGCTAGGATGAGGGTTTGGTTCGAGAACTCCGGTCTAGGACCGTCGCTCTGATACCATATTGGGAAAAATAAGAAACTTGTTTATTCCATATGCCCTAGGCTCTCTTATATAGGAGAGTAGCCTATGGGTAAATTACATCAAGAATCCAAAAGAATATAGAAAAATACGAAAAATACAACTAACATAACATATATCTCTACACTATCCAAAGTGGCATGGCCATCTTCTTTTTCTGAATACTCTTGTTCATGCTTTGTTGCTTCTTATTTTTTTAAAACTAGAAGAATGATACGTGGTTTAAACAGCAAAACATCACTATAGAAACCCAAGCCCAACAAGCAGTGTGAATGATGTTATAAGGCTATAAGCTTTTTAATTGGTGATTATTTGATGAAAAGATTTCCATGTTAGCGATGATGTCGTTAAAAGACCGACCCTTCTGCTTAACCAGTAAGTTGCATGATCTCTCACGAATTTACAAGAAACCAGCACTGTTTGTATCTGGCCGTTGCAAATTACTTGCATTTATGATGATACTGCAATATGTCTTGAATTCTTACTACACTAATGGCAATTATCCTCAAAATTCTGACATGCAAGTGAAGCTTGAGTTTATATAAGCCTCCCTACATTTTTATCTTTCCTGTAATAAATTTTTTATATGCTTGCAGTCAACTCATATGGCAACTCCACATGTAACTGAAGAAGCTGTTTACCTTTGCACCGGAAATCCACTTCCCAAAGATATTGAACAAATAGCACATTGGCTTTTGAATGAATCTTTCACTTCTGGTTTCAGATGTATCCAAATTTTGTACTGTTGTTCCTTGCAAGCTTTTGCTTTTCATGTTCTGTTGGATTATTTTTCTAATTTCTTAATCTGCTTAGGCATATTAGATATGAAGACAAGGAAAGGACTGGCTTTGGTTGATATCGTGAGAGAGGTTACTTTGTAAGTTCACTTCTTTTTTATTGATCGATCTTTTGATCTCAAACTAATCTCTGAACTTGTCCCTTTAACATCTTCCTACAGGTTTATTTTCAGGATCAAAATGCCAGCAAACACAAGGGTTCAGCTAATAAATGATTTGGCTGATATTGAGTATGAAATTCATTTCTTACTCCTCTCATTTTATACATGTTTCGTTTATCATCATGTACATTGGAATATCTCAAAATAATTCAAGCTTGTGTCTAGACTTTCCTCGTTGAATAAAGCACACATTGCCCTTAACTTCATGATTAGTCAATAAGGTTGATAGTTAATTGTGTATTCCCAGGCTTCTCATCTACATTCTTATATTTAGAGGGCTCGCTTCACAACAATGCCAAGCTGAAATTCTTTGCTTGCTTCACATGTATTTATATTTTCAAATTGTTTTTGGCATGCTTCGATGAAACTAGTGTATGCCAATGTCATTTCACCTTATTAAGTAATGAGACAGAACTGGGCCAACTTAGGATGGATGAATTCCTTGTGATGAGCGCTTGTGATGATTTGCAAAAGTCGGTATTCGATATTCATCTAAAATGGTCATTGAGTTAACAATTTTAGGGTGACTAATCGGATTTATTGATTAATTTGTAAGTTTTAAATATAAAAGATATGTTCAATACTTATATCTTATATATTCTGAAGTTATGTGGTCATTATTATTAAATAGAAGTATTAGTTGAATTGCTCATTTTACTTTTCAGTTAACATCAAGTAATATGAAAAATAAAAAAATATTAGAAAATATTTTTAATTAATTAATGCCTATAGAGCTGTCAATACTTATTATAGATGGTAGTGAGTTGAGGGGATTACTTGTCTAAAACAATGGGACGCCGACTAGTCGATTAATCGGTCAACTAGTCAGATGCACTATTTGGTTGGATTGAATATTGTGATTGAATAGAACTTATTTTGTTTGATCCGAGGTTTAGAAAGTCGGTATGCGATATTCGTTGGGTCAGATGGTTTTAAGTGAGGAGGCGAGTAGGAGAAAGTGTATGCGGATTATGTGTAAAATAATTAGAAATTATAAAAATCATATATAATAATTTTTTTGACAAAATATTAAATTACATTATTCATTTCATAAAAAAGGAATGTTGGATAAGGCGGATGTTGGATACACAATCTGTTAAATTGAATCATATAAATACAATAAATTATAAAAGAAAGAGATGCTCCATTGAAAAATCGGTGATGATTATTCTATTGATACGTAAGACATGCAAATACCTTATTGACATTGGTAACATAGATCATCACCAAAATTTCTTAGTAAATGGATAAAGCCTAATACCGAATGATTTATATTTATGATTCCAGAATCTAAGATTCTAAAAATATCGTTGATGAGAACTCAAAAAAGATCCTAATGTATAAAGCTTCAAAAAATATTGTTTCTTAAGATGCGTAATCAGAGGTGATGGAAGATGTCGAGTATTAACCCTATTTAATATGCGACCCAATATACAGCCACATATGCGGATTGTTGCGGACTATATATGCGCTTTAACCTCATATGGCCGCATATGTAGATTATTGGGATCGTATATGCACTTTAAAAAACCACATATGGTCGTATATGACATGCGGTTCGGAAGGGTAACCGCATACGCATATGCGGACACATGGACCACATTTCCGAACACTAGTTTAATCATCCTAATATACTGCATAGTCGGATCAATTAGTCGATCTAATTGGCTGATTATTACAACACCGATGAGAGGCGGAGAAAAATGCTTCTTTCGTCGATGTCAACATAGTGGTTAAATTGGGTGGACAACTTTAGGATGGAGCATGGATGCTTTTTTAGATGATGAGAGTTTATCAGGCGATGCATGGCTGCGGTCTGATTGTAGTTCATTTGTGGAGGCAAATTGGCAGGCTTGGTGTCTAACAATGATTACTCTTGGCTGATATGACGCCGTTTTGAGGTTTGATTGCACTAAGCTGGTGGTTTGTGGAGGGGAGTTCAATAGCAAGTGGGGCATAGACTTTGATATGATGGAGTTCATGGATATTTTTGACGAGCTTGGTTTGGGGGATTTTTAATGTATGTTATCAATATCTTGGAGATGTGTTGCTTGGGAAACGTCCTAACAAGATTGGATTGCATTTTTGTTGCGTTTATTTTGTTAAAGCCATCTTGTGCTTAGGTTGGGTTGCTTTTTATGTTGCATTTGTTTTGTGAAAGCCTTCTTGTGTTTAGGTTGGATGAAATATTGCATTTAGATATCTAAACGAACCAAACTTGATTGAAGCTACGTAGGCTTGGTTCAGTTCGTTTAGGATTATTGAGGATCCATGGTTGGGTTCGATTCGACCAGATGATGTTTGTGTTTCTATTGGGTGCATCTTGGGTTGGGTTTGCAAAAGTTTGATTTGATTCATTAAAAAGCGAAACTTGAATGGTTCAGGAAGAGAAAGTACATTAAACAATCATGTTATGTTGGATGGACGGGATTATTGTGGAAGTCAATGATGGGAAGGATGATGCGAGTCTGGTTGAGGTTTTTGGAAATTTTATATATGAAAACGTCCCTAACTAACAAGTTATTGCTAAAATAATGTATGTTTTCTCTCTGCATTCGAGAAGCTATTTCTCTTAAGGAACATCTAGATCGTTCAAAATACATTATTGATGGATTTAAATATGTAGATGTTAAGATAGAAGATGATTATAAAAAAAAATAAAAGATGATGTTGATGCCTTGGTTCTGTTAGTTTCTCTTCCATTGTCATGAATAGTTTGTTCAGCCATTTATTACTGGAAGAGAATAGATAACCATAGAGGAAGTCCACACGAGTTTGCATAAGGGGGAAACCTTGGCACTTGCTATTGTTAAATAGGACTCTCATACCGCATGATTGGTCATGACTCGTGAGAAGGGTCATGGTGGTTTTTGGAATGCGAAGGAAAGCGAAATCCAAAATTTAAGAATAATAATCCTATGGATACATGCAATTACGGTAAGGAAGAACCTGGACGTTGGAAGAAATATTGCCCGAAGAAGAAAGCGAAGACCACAATTGTTGTAGTGGCTTAGGGATGTGTAAATCCTGAAGTTTGGCTTAATCCTCATTGATCTGTATTGGATAGCGCATAAATACTTTGATTCATGTTCTCCTTACCATATGAGCCCAAATGAAGATTTGTTCTCTACCTACGCGAAGATAGATGGTGGAAACATCATCATGGGGAATGATACACCATACACAATCATTGGGATTGGCTCTGTGAAAATCAAGATGCATGATGCATTCTTGAGGACATTGGCATAAGTTCGTCATGTTCCTGTTTTGAGAAGAACCTGATATTTCTTGGTGTTTTGGATTCTAAAGGATACAAATATAGCGCTAAAGGAGGATACCTATAGGTTGCTAAAGTTGGGGTAGTTGTTATTGTTAGAAGAAAGGAGTTTTCGTTATTAGAATAAGAAAACCCTAGGCTCTCTTATATAGGGAGAGGCCGTAAGGGTAAATTACATGGATGTCTAAATAGAAGAGAGAAATAGAAACAAGGTACATAAACATATAATAATAGTAGAAACTATCTCTACACTCCCCCTCAAGGTGGAGCATAGATGTTGATCATGCTCAGCTTGGATGAACATCTCTGGAATGGTCCTCTGAGCAATGGCTTGGTGAATACATCGACAGTCTGATCTCCTGAGCTAACATGGGCCGTGGATATCAATCCTCTCTGGATCAGGTCCCTAGTGTAATGGCAGTCAACTTCAATATGCTTGGTCCTCTCATGAAAAGCTGGATTGTTGGCAATGAACAATGCTACCTGATTGTCACACTGAAGCTTCATAGGTAGAGGTACTGCTACATGTAGATCTTCTAATACGGAGCGAACCCACATCATTTCCGTGCTGGCTTGGGCCATTGCCCTGTATTCGGATTCCGCACTGGATCTTGCCACCACCGTTTGTTTCTTGCTTTTCCAAGAAACCAGAGAGCCTCCAACAAAGACTGCAAACCATGAGGTTGATTTTCTATCCTTAGGGCATCCTGCATAATCTGCGTCTGCACACGCTGAGATGGATAAGTCTGCACCCTTTCTGAATAGTAGCCCTAATCCAGGAGTAGACTTCAGATACCTCAGTATCATGTGTATAGCATCCATGTGAACCTGTCTCGGCTGCTCCATAAATTGACTCACCCTGCTAACTGCAAATTGAATGCCTGGGCGAGTTATGGTGATGTAGAGGAGTTTGCCCACCATCTCTCTATATCTCCTCTTATCTACTTCATCAGTATCGCCATCATATAACTTCATGCTGGGGTCCATGGGGATGCTTGATGGTTTGCAACCATCCATACCAGTCTCAACCAGGAAGTCTGTAATGTACTTCCTTTGTGTCATCACCAAACCATGTGCATTCCTTGCAAATTCCAACCCCAGAAAATATCTTAGGGTTCCAAGATCCTTTGTAACAAACTGACGACCTAGGAATGCCTTCGCCCTCGCTATGCCCTGAATATCGTCTCCTGTAACTAGAATATCATCCACATAGACCATTATGACAACCGTACCTCCCGAGGACTTCTGGACGAACAACGAATGATCAGCATTGGACCTCTTGAATCCCTGGTGTTCAATTAGGTTGGACAGCTTCTGGAACCACGCTCGTGGACTCTGTTTAAGGCCATATATAGCCTTGTGAAGTCTACAGACCATATGCTTCTCCCCCTCAGCAGTAAACCCGGGTGGCTGCTGCATGTAGACTTCCTCCTGTAAGTCCCCGTACAGAAATGCATTCTTGACATCTAGCTGACAAATGCTCCAGTCACGAACCACTGCAACAGACAGGAGGATACGGAGAGTCGAGTGTCTCGCCACTGGAGAGAATGTATCCATGTAATCAACGCCATATGTCTGTGTAAATCCACGGGCGACCAAGCGTGCTTTGTACCTATCCAATGTGCCATCTGCGTGATATTTGACTGTGAAGACCCATTTGCAGCTCACTACGGATGCATCTGGAGGTGCAGGGACCAAAGACCATGTGCCACGGGACTGCAAGGCCCCCATTTCTTCTTCCATAGCTAATCTCCAGCATTCACTCTTCAAGGCTTCCTGGTATGTCCGTGGTATGTCCACGGAAGACAAAGCTGTGGCAAACTTCTGGAAATCACCTGTGAGCCGGTGAAAGGAAACCTGTGAAGCAAGTGGATAGGATGCACACTGTCGTCTCTGTTTCCGAATAGCAATCGGAACATCAAGATCATCATCTGGGTCCGCCTGTGAGGAGTCATCCTGCATATATACCACACCTGACCCGTCATTAGTAACATCATCTGAACATACCTGAGGTGTAGTGATTGGCTCATGAGCTGCCTGAGCGGGACCTGACCGACGCGTATAGTGGTTAGGAAATGGTGATATGATTCGCCGTGGAATGGGTGGAGGTGGAGGTGGTGGGGGCGGTGGTGCTGGCATGGGAACTGACACAGGAGACGAGTCAGGTGACAAACAAGTAGGTGGTGGTGGAACCAAAATATCATCAGTGGTGGTGGATGGTTCCATTCTGTCCCCAGCTGGTGAGAAATACATGACCGACTTGAAGAAAGTGACATCCGCACTAACAAAGTACCTGTTGGTTGTAGGATCATAACATCGGTATCCTTTCTGGGTTCTGGAATACCCAACAAAGACGCACTTGACTGCTCTTGGAGAGAGCTTGTCAAGTCCAGGAGATAGACGATGAACAAACGCCACAGCGCCAAAGACACGTGGTGGCAGTGAGAATAGCTCCTTGTCCAGAAAAATAAGTGAAATGGGTATCTTCTCTCCAAGGACAGAGGACGTCATTCTATTGACCAGATAGCATGCAGTAAGGACAGCATCCCCCCAGAAGGAAATAGGAGCACAACTTTGAATCAACAAGGTACGAGTGATATCCAAGAGATGTCGATGCTTTCTTTCCGCCACACCATTTTGTTGGGACGTATATGCACAGGTGGTTTGATGAATAATACCCTTCAATGACAGAAATTGAGAAAGAGAACGCGTACAAAATTCCAGGGCATTATCAGTCCGAACATATTTGACTGATGAAGAGAAAACATTCCGCACTTCATTAATCAAATTTTTGATAACATCTCCTGCTTCAGACTTATTCTTCAGAAGAAAAACCCAAGAGACACGAGAAAAATCATCTACTACCACAAGATAAAACCTGTGCCCCTGGTGATCGGGAACACGACTCGGACCCCATATATCTATATGTAACAACTCAAAAGGGGAGCTACTGCTCCGACTCTGACGACCTGGAAAGCTCGACATGTGATGCTTTCCTAACTGACATGTTTCACAACGAAACGACGAACTTGGAGAGATCTGGGGCAGAAGATTGCGCATCTTCTGGAGCGGAAGGTGACCAAAACGAAGATGCCAAATGTAAGGGGAGACTGGTCCAGCTGAGTGAGTGGAGATGCCAGCATAGGATTCCCGAACCAGCCGATATAGACCGTTCTGCTCAGAGCCACAGCCAATCACCTTGCCCGTGAGTATGTCCTGAAAAATGAGAGAAGACGGGTCAAATATAGCACGACAATTCAAATCCTTTGTAATCTGACTAATAGACAGCAAATTCAGTGTTCTGTAGCTGCATAGTAGAGGATAAGAAAACCTCCCCCTGGCCAACAAGGGGTGAGTGGGAACCATCTGCTATCTGTACTGAGCGACCTGGAGGAATAGCCCTGTAGGCATGTAGTCGTCCTCTATCTCGACAGAGATGATGTGTAGCTCCGGAATCTATAACCCAGTCAGATATATCATGTGAAGGTATGAGGGCTGATGATATACCTGAAGAACTGGCTGCGGCGGATGAACTGGCAGAGGCTGTGGCAACAATATCTGAAGAGCCACCAGATGAATCACCAGAAGAATGTGGCATAATATCACGGAGACGGGCCACGAGTTCGTCAAATCTATGATCTGCCGTAGACGGTAATGGAGACTGTGAATGCTCTGCAACCCGTGCCGATGCTGGGAACCCATGCTTTGAGTAGCATGTCTCCTCTGAGTGTCCGGTTCTGTGACAATACGAGCACATCTGACTGACTCGGCCGCCTCTTCCTGGAGGTCCACGGCCACGTCCACGACCACGCCCAGAAGGTGGTCCACCTCTCCCCCGCGAAGCTGCCATCGCAGATGGGGGTGGAGTAGAAGAGCTGGATGAAACTGGAGTACGACTGAGCCTCCTGTAGACATCCTCCACTGGAGGAATGACTGCATCTGCTAAAATCTGTGACCGTGCAGCATCATACTCAGGATCGAGGGCAGCAAGTAGAACGCCTACCATGGTGGCGTTCCGAAACGTCTTCTGCTGCTCCGGAGTAGCAGTCAGAGGAATGGTACTGTAAAGCTTCTCGAACATCCCTCTTAGGGATGTGTATAGAGAATGGAGAGGTCTGCCGGCCTGCTTCATCGTAAAGATGTCATGTTGGAGCTGCAACATCTTTGTCTCATTTCGCACCTGCGAATATGTAGCGGCAAGGATGTCCCACATCGCCTTAGCAGTGGGCTGATGGAGGACATCATTAGCTATCTCCATCGTCAACGTACCGGACAACCATACTTTTGCGTAAGCATCATCGGCCTCGCATGAGGCATAGATCCCTGTCTTCTCCGCAGGCTCATCCTCGGTAAGAATGTGTTTCTTACCATTTGATTTCATGAGACTCATGAACTGCATAGCCCATAGCTCATAGTTAGACCCGTCCATCTTCACTATTGGCGCCGGACCTTTGAATGCGCCGGTGGAGGGCAAATCGACTTTCGATTCTGACATACTGCTGCTCGAAGAAGACGAGGGGATAATAGACACTGTGATGAATGTCTACACCAACTGCATTGGATTTGAGTACGTGTGTAGACTTTTACGCACTCAAATCCATAAACCGGAGGAAGAGGGGTCTAGGGCACGCCTCGAAGGAGGCTTACAACCCTTGAATCGCCTCGAAAACGACGCCTATGGACTGCTGGAGGCTATGGAAGCCCTACGGCGGCAGAGGGGGGGTGCCGCTAGGGCGCCAAGGGCCGCAGGAGCGGCTGGAGTGTGCCGCTGGGGCGGCTGGAGGGTGCGGCTAGGGCTCGAAGGGCCGCTGGGGCGGCCGGAGGCGGCAGAAGGGGCCGCTAGGACTGCGGGGGGTCCCGCTAGGGCGGCAGGGCCGCTGACGTGTGCGGCTGGGAGCCGCTGGGTGGTGCAGCGGCAGCGGAGGGGGGGCTGCTTGGAGGTGCAGCGGCTGGGAGCCGCCGTGCGGCTAGATGAGAGAAGAGGAGGGGCGGCGGGTGGGGAAGGGAGGAGAGCCCTAAGGCGGCTCTGATACCATGTTAGAAGAAAGGAGTTTTCGTTATTAGAATAAGAAAACCCTAGGCTCTCTTATATAGGGAGAGGCCGTAAGGGTAAATTACATGGATGTCTAAATAGAAGAGAGAAATAGAAACAAGGTACATAAACATATAATAATAGTAGAAACTATCTCTACAGTTATCAAGAGTAACAAGTAGAAGTCCCTATCATGCATGGGTCTACAATTATTGGTGCAGTAGTGGTATCCTAAGCTGTGAAATTAAAACAGAGTTGTGACATATGTGGCTGGGACACATAAGCCAGATGGAGATGAATATCCTTGATCAGAAAAGGTCTCATTGGGGGTCTCAAAGGATCCAAGCTGGATTTGGTATGCATTGCGTATTTGGGAAACAAATTCACATGATGAATGAGACTCTTGACAACATTCATTCTGATTGTTTGGGCCCTTCCTGTGTTCCATCTCTCGGGAGATGCCATATATTTCTAGTCTATACTTGGTGCTTATTCCAAGATGGTTTGGGCGTTTATAATAAAGTACAAGAGTGAGGCATTTTAGACCTTCATTCAATAGAAGTTCTTGCTGGGGAACTAGACTTCTAATAAGGTCAAGTATCTACGTACTAATAATAAATTGGAGTTTTGTTCGTCAGAGTTAAATGAGTTCTGCACAGAGGAGGGTATTGCGAGACACCATATTGTCAGGGATATGTTACAACAGAACAGAGTTGCAAAATGACTGTACACGATGATTCTGAAGAGAGCAAGGTGCGAACTCAAAAGGTAGTTTTTTCCGTCCCACGAGAGATACCGTGGAGAGTTTTGGAGAAGAGACAAGTACCTGTTCTATACATTAATCTCATAAAGGATATGCATGCTAGGGCTTTATCTTGTGTAAGGATCCCGACGGGGAAGACCGACTATTTTGATATCAACATTGGTTTACATCAAGGTTCAGCTTTGAGTCCATTTTTTTTTACTTTGATTATGGACGAGTTGACAAGTCACATTCAGGATGAGTTACCTTGGTGTATGTTATTTGCCGATGATATTGTGTTGATTGATGAGACTAGAGATGGAGTAAATGAGAATTTAAGGTTTGGAGACATGCATTAGAGACTAAAGGTTTTCGTATAAGTAAGGCTAAGACGGAATATATGGAATGCACCTTTGATGGAAGCAATGGTGAAGGAATCGATGTGAAGATTGGTGACGATAACATTCAGAAGAGAGATTCTTTTAGATATCTGGGATCTATTTTGCAACATGATGGGGAAATTGATGGAGATGTTACTAATAGAATAAATGCAGGCTGACTAAAGTGGAGAGGAGCCTCCGCTGTTCTCTGTGATAAGAAAATTCCTTTAAAAATTAAAGGAAAGTTTTACAAAGCAGCCGTGAGACCTGCTATGCTTTATGGTTCTGAATGTTGGCCTGTGAACCATAGACATGTGCAGAGAATGGCTGTAGCAGAAATGAAAATGCTAAGATGGATGTGTGGACATACACGTAAAGATCGGATTCGGAATGATGCAATCAGAAAGAAAGTTGGTGTAGCTCCGATCGAGGATAAGATGCGAGAAAACCGCTTAAGATGGTTTGGTCATTTGCAAAGAAGGTCAACTGATGCATCGGTTAGGAGATGCGAACGGTGGGATGTTGAGCCGGCTAAGAGAGGGTGAGGACGACCCAAGAAGTGTTGGAAAGAGACTATATGAAGGGATCTTAGTTTTTTGGATATAAGTTCGAGATTGACCCAAGATAGATCTGAATGGAGGCGAAGAATCCATGTAGCCGACCCTACGTAATTATGGGAAAAGGCTTTGTTGTTGTTATTGTTGTATTTACTGAAGCTGTGAATACAACTTGCTACTTGGTGAATCGGAGTCCCGCGACTGCGAATGTAACTGCAAGACTCCAATTGAGGTATGGTCTGGTAATCATGCTGATTATTTTGTTTTACATGTCTTTGGTTATGCTGGATATTACCATGTTAGTGAAGGAAAGTTAAAACCAACACAAAGAAATATGTGTTTATAAGCTATAGTGCAGGATTAAAAGGATATAGAATCAGGTCACCTTCTAGGTGTAGAATAATTGGTAGTTGGAATGACACCTTTGATTAGAAAACTATGCTTCACTTAAGTATTGAATCTGTTGTCACAGGGACATGTGATGGTATGCACGAACACGTGGACTTCGAATTGACACAAAATAGTGATCAAGCAGTCGATCACACTAGTCCTAATCAGGCTAATGTTGAAGCATTAAGATGAGCTACCAGATGCGAAGCAACATAGTGCTGTAATTGATCGACCTCATAGAGAGATACACCTGCTTTAGAGATATGATTGCATTTGAACTACATGTTGCTGAGGAGGTAGAGTCTCCACAACATTCTGCTTACCAGGAGGCTATAACGTGGGTGTAATCCAGGCTATTGATTATTGTTATGAGTGTGGAGATAGAGTCTCTTCACAAGAATCAAATATGGGAGCTTGTCAAGTTGCCAAAGAGTAGGAAAGGCATTTGATGCAAATGGGTTTTCAAGAAAAATCCAGAAATCCGAGGCAGTAAAAGTATCAAATATAAGGCACGTCTAATTACAAAGGCATATCATCAAAAGAACGCGTGGAGTACAACGAGATATTCTCTCCCATTATAAGACATCCATCTATCATGATGATACTAGCTCTTATAGCACATCGAGACTTGGAGCTGGAGTAGTTTGACATGACGATAGTTTTCTTGCTTGATGATCTCAAAAAGGACATTCCATTGAGTCTACCACATGGATTTAGATTTCAAGGCAAGGAAGATCATGTTTACAGATTGAACACGTACCTTTATGGGCTTAAGTAGTCTCTTAGTTAGTGGTACAAAATGTTTTACAGTTTCAAAACTGGTTTTTTACTCGAGACAAGGTAGATGATGAGTCCATCTATTTGTTGCTATATATCGAGTACATACTGATTGCTGCCAAGAAGAAAAGTACTATAGATAATCCGAAGAAGCTCCTTGTTCGGAGTTTGACATGAAGGACCTCGGTTTTGCAAAGAAAATTTTGTGATATTAATCATCAGGGACCATGCAGTAGGAAAATTTTTCTTATTTATGAAGAACTACATTGAGAACATTTTTGATGAGATTTGGGATGTTTACAACAAAGCCCTTCAGCAATTCATCTGCTGCAAAGATTCATATTTCAGTTTCTTTGCATCTCAATTGAATCTGAGAAGGAACACACACCACAAATTCCTTACGCTAGTGTAGTCAGAAGCTTTATGTGTGCTATGGTATGCATAGGGTCAGATATTGCTCATGTTGTGAGCATTGAAAGCATATTCATGGGGAATCCATGAAAGGAGCATTGGCAGGCAGTCAAACGATTTTTTCGTGATCAGAAAGGAACATCTAATATTGGCTGCATTATAAAAGTGATTTAGAAAGTTTGGTTGTTGGATATTCAGATTCAGACTATGTGTAGATATTGATGGACGGGGATTAATGATATGCTATGTATTTACTTAAGGGAGCTCTGTCATTAGTTGGAGGGATATTTTACAGTCATCAGTTACTTTGTCTGACACAGAGGTCGAGTATATGACTTGCTAGAAGCTGCAAATGAAGGCATCTGGCTGAAATGCTTTATTGGAGTCTCGAACTACAACGAGATCGAGCAAATCGTATATTGTGACAGTTTCAATGCAATATGCCTAGCCAAGGAATAGGTGCATCATGAGAGGACCAAGTATCACTTGATTCCTTCCAAGAAGAGGATCAAGGCGAAGAAGGTTGACACAACAAATAATCTAGCCGATAGGTTCATAAAAACAGTTACTAAGATCGAGAGTAAGTTCAAACATTGTTAGGATTTGCTCATGGTTAATGTTGGTGGTAGCCTCAAGGAGGGGCTGAGATTGTAAAGCATGTTATGCTTCTCGGAGGATTCAATTCAAAGTGGACATTATTGATATGCCTTGAATCCTAACAATATGCTCTGTTGACCCCAATTGAAGAATCGTTTCAAGCCACCCTCCATAAGAAGGGCAGTTAAAGACCGTCGTCGTACCATATTATATAAGTACGGGGGTCTCGCTGTTCGATCAATGAGCTTGGTAAGAGGGTAGGGGATCATGTTTGTCCCCTCTAGCCAGGGTGTGTAGGTAGTACAATGAAATTTTATTTGAGTATTTGGATCCCTAGGTGGAATCCATGTATCCGACCCTCCTTAAAGCTGGGGAAGACTTTACTGTGTTTTTTATTTGGATCCCTATGTTTCTGGGACTCATTTGTACTGAGCGAACTATGTAAACTCCATAGGTTAAGGTTCTCTGTATCCTTTATATTTTCCTCTTCTCCACATATAATGGAACTATCGCCTAAGGTTAGTCTTCTTTAATTAATGCTTCACAATCCACATTCTGCTTATTGCTCTCACCCATGCAGATTTCTTGTATTTTATTAAGAAAATAATGTCATGTTCGTTTTTATCAACATCCTTACGGACTTCTCCTGAGGTAAATTCTTGGAAAAGTAGAATTCATTTTTCAAAGTAGCATCCTTACTTACATGTAGATGACATGCCACATGATCATAGCTTTTGTACGATTTATGAGTAACAGAATAGTCAAGAAAAATGTACTTTGTGGCCTTTGGATCCAATTTGCGCAAATTGGGTCCATAGTTATGAAGAAAGCCAATACATCCAAATTCACGTGGGTCTACACTAAACAAAGAAGTGTTAAGATGTAAGACTAAGAATGGAGGCATCTTTCCTATTATAACAAAAGGTTTTCTATTTGTAAGACAGGAAGTTGTTAAAACCGTCTTCCTAAAAAATCTTTGGCACATTTCTTTGGTATAAGAGCGCTTTAGTCGCATTTAATAATCGACGATTCTTACTTTTAGCTACCCCATTCTGTTGGGGTGTACAAATACAAGAGTTCTCATGTCTCATTAAGAAAACATGCATAGAGACTTCCAAGTATTCTCTGACATTATCACTCCGAAGTGTTTCTGCTCTTGTGGCTTACCAAGTGTCAATCATATTGATAAAGTTTTGACATTAGCAAGAATTTCACATCTATTTTACAACAAGTAGACAACAATATTTCTCGAGTCAATTCTTTTAGAAGAGAAAGGGTTGGCACCCCAAGATTTGGACCCGCCTTACTTTTATCTCATTGCAATAGAGAAAAACTTGCAGGGTACTATGATACAAGATGCAAGATACAAAATTCGCACTATGCTACATTGTTCCAGGATTCACGCATCTCCCTTCAATGCTCAAGAACCTTTTCGCAGTAGAATGGTAGCCCATGAAATGTTGTCTCATTTCTACACCGCAAATTACCCACAAAATGGCGAACGGGTATGAACTATCAGCCTGACTATTGCCGCACAACCGCTCTAATGCAACTCCAAAAGCTGGATGCTTCGTCTGTCGTAAGCCAATGAATATTCTCCCTGACTTGCGTCGGGTGCATATAAGAGAAAAACAAATTGTCCAAGTCTTCCACCCCATATCAACATCTGTCGCAGTCTCGCAGTTGTGGTCTTCAACACCCAGATGTTGTCTCGATGGCTTTTTGTAAGAATCTTGTTAAGACCGAATATTCACAGGAAGACCTTGACTCTATTACGCACCTTGCTCCTCCATATGATCCCCACATCCATAATGACATCCCCGTGCACTTGCTCACCATCATCGCTGAAGAAACGATAGGACTTCTTCACCATGAATCTACCATCACCCCAAGTGAAATGATCTTTGCCATCTGCTGGCCCTTGAACCTATGCTAACTCCCTCTACATCCTGAGTAGGTCCTCCATCCGATCATCAGAGAGCCTAGAGGGGAACCTGAAGGCCCACACACCATGCTTCCACGTATTATACACCTGTATATCCCTCCCATAACCCAGGCTAAAGAGTCTCGAGAACGTCTCCTTTAAGACCTTGTCTCCTGTCCAATCATCATGTCAAAATCTAAACGTCCCCCATCTCCCTGGACAGGCTGCGTCCATATCACCATATTAATTAGGGTCTTTGTGATCACATGCCACATCACCAAGGGGGTACGCATCCATGTGGCCACCAAGGACATAGAAATGTTATAAATCCTCACGAACCAACACACAAAGTCCTCCGAACTCGCCATAATCGAACCACCCACTTTTCCATTAGTGCTTTATTCATCGCTTTTAATCTCACTACCCCAAGCTGCCTTTCTTCTTCGCAGTTGTAATTTTTCCCCAATCCATCATGTGCACCCCTTTCCTTGCTTGCTTCCTATCCGGTCAAAAGAACCGCCTCATCAGCGCATCCATCTTTGAGCAAACGTCGATCGATAAAAGCCTTGTAGAACATAAAAAATAGGGATTGTCGGCATGACATGCTTCAAGAGAATCAATTTTCTCCTTTTAGATAGCATAGTTGCCTTCCATCCTGCCGATCTTCCCTCAAGTCTTGCAATCGCGCGTCTCCAATCACATGCACGCAACCGCCCTGTCATTAGTGGGAGCCCCGCATATGTGATAAGCAAACCACAGATAGGGCATCCCAAAATGGTCTCCGCTTTGTGCCTCCTGCTCCGACACTCCAAAAGGTACCACAACCGACTTCTCCCTGTTGATTTGCAACCCCGAGATGTCCCTAAAAATATCAACTATACATGTTTGCCGGACCTTATCCAAGTCTACCCCATGAACAACATAGTGTCATTTGCATACTAGATCAGAGGAATCGAGATACCACCGTTAGCATAGCCGTCACACCAGTCCCTATCCGTCGCTTGCCTCATCAGAACTGCCAACGCATCTGCCCTAATGATGAAGAGCACAGGAGCAATGAGGCATCCTTGCCTAACTCCCCTCTGTGGTTGAAAATATCCTCCCTCCGACTTGCCATTGGTGAACGTCGCATAGATGGCCGTTATGATATACCGCTTAATCCATACAATCCACAGCTTAGGAAAGCCTCTCTTCTCTAGAGAGGTCTATAAGAACCGCCAACTGATGCAGTCATATGCCTTAGCAAAGTCGACTTTTCAAAGAAACCCTTTGGTCTTGATCCTCCAATCTGGAACCAAATCATGCACTAACACCAACCCATCCACCATGAATCTCCCGAGTGCAAAAGTCGTCTGCTCCGGAGAGATGATATACGACAACACCTCTCAGAGGCGATTGGACAGGGTCTTTGCAATGATGAGGTAAATGGTAGTGGAGAGAGATTTGGGTCTATAGTTCTCTACCTTGTTGGGAGCCTCCCTTTTTGGCAAAAGAAATAGGAGGGCTTTATCTTACTAATGAATATGTGATTCATCAATCTAAAAGTCGAAAGTAGAGCTTTCTTCCCGAGTCATTAGATGCATATTTATTGTGCATTATTCTCATTCATACACTTACACTAGTGTCTGCATTTTAGCATGCATATTTGCATTAAATAAGGAGCCAAATTCACTTGTACATATTCACATGTATATTAACCAACTTCACCTATTTGTATTGATTTTATACTAACTCTAAATCCAATAAAATCAACTCTATAGTGTATATTACTAACACTAATAAAGGAAAATATCAAAAAAATACTAACTTGTAAAATTGACCAATAAAAATCAAACCCTAATTTGAGACTAAGAACCTTATAATGTGAATATCTCTTTCATACCGTCTCCTATTGACCCCTATCCACTTTTGAATTAATGTACATTCAATTACCTTCAAAATGAGACCAAACTCAAAGGAATCGGAGTTCGTATGTGACACTTGAGTTTTGGGCCCCTATTTATATTGTACATATTGACCAAACAACCCTTTATTTTATCATTTTTTTTCTTAAGTATTAAAAATCCAAAAAATGTTAGATTAAGTTGTAAACATTCCTTTCATATTTTTTCTAATTTTATTTTGAATTTTTTCTCTTATTTAACAATGGAAAAAAAATCTGCAAAAGATAAAAATGCAGTATTTTATACCTATAAGGTACCCCCCAAAAATATGACTTTTTGTTTTCGATTTTCGATCCTTTACGAAAGTTGTAGATCTCATCGAGACGAGCAACTTTCGTGTTAACCACTTTTTGATTTGACCCCGCTTGTTAATTCTTTTTAATTTTTCTTTTGATGTAATTTTCGATTTTAGAGAGAGCGATACGTGGCAGCTCCTAGAGCCTCCACGTGCCCCCTCCGTTTTCGTTTAATTAATTTATTTACTTATTTTATTTACTTTAATTATTTATTATTATTTATTTTAATTATTCCATCGTATTTTACTTATATTTATTTTATTTATTATTTTATTTATTTATAATTATTTTTAATTCAAATTTATTTTCATTTTTTGCCGCCACGTGGCAGCCCCGGAACGTGCCACATGGCCCACTTTCTCTCTCCCCTCTCACTCCCTCTCTTCTCCCAATCTCTCTCTCACCTCTCGTCATTCTCTCTCTAACACCCCCATACTACCTGCACTCCTCTCCCATGCAGTCCATTTTACCCCGCGTCTCCCTCATTCTCCTCTCCCATGCAAACTGCACGTCAACCTTCACCCTCCGTCTCTAACCATGTCCGATTTCACCCTCTCTAACCGCTCCCTCTTTCTCTGCCATCTCCTATTCTCTCTCCTGTCATGCTCCCTTACATCCCCTGTTCTCCCATGCAGCGTACGCACCTAACTAACCCCCCTCGCCCCCTCACATCTCCCTCACTTTTTCTCTCCTTCGGTCAATACATGACTCCCTCCATCACCAATCGCTTTCTCTTATCTTCTCCTATCACGCCTCTCCTTCCACTCTTGCTCGATCTCTCTCTCTCTCTCTATCCCGCATGCCCCATGCACGTCATCCCTTGATCTCCACTCCATTTCCCCCCTCGCATCCACCTATAAAGACAAATCTTCCGCTCCCATTCGATCTCATCCGTCATTTTTCCAAGGCAAGACAGAGAGCTCAGGAGTTCATACCGATGACAGCGATGAGCACAACCCCTTTGAGCGAAGACCTCCCTTCTCCTTGTCGAGATCCAAGGGACTCTCCGTCCCTTTTCGCAACCGCTTCCGGCTGCTCAAGCTCCTCATTCCGCCAAACGACTCGAGCAAGGACTCGTCGGAGTTCAAACTCCAGCACCCCAGGAAAACCCACAGGTGACCTCTTCTTCCTTTCCTTCTTCCCTCTTCTCCTACCTATGATTCTCCTGCTTCCTTGCCCCTTTCGTTTCTTTGCATTCGACTCGACATCACCATCCCCTCACACTTCCACCTCCTCCCCATGCCTTCGTCACGAACCACCTACATCTCCCGCCTCGTGCCCATGCATCAGCACGACCACTGGCCCCCAGGATCTCATGCAACTGCTCTCCACCGATTCCACCGGTTCGCTCCAGCTGTCGCACGCTCCGCCAACGTCGTCGGCGACCTCAACTCCTCCGCGCGTGCGATCCGCCACCAGCTGCTCCACCACATCTCGACCCGTCTCCGCAAATGAGCCCACCCTCGACCAGACCAGCCTCGCGCCACGGCCGCACGTGCTACCCTTCTTGGACGTCCCTCTCCTCGCAGCCACGTCGATAATGTGCCGCGCCTCTAGTCTCCTCCCTGGACCTCTAGCGTGTGTCCCCTAAGGTCCAGGTTCCGCCCAACCCGCCACCTTGCCTTCTGCTCAGCTCGTTGCCTCCCTATGCCAGATGAATCTCGGATTCATCTAACTAAATCTCATTTATTAAGCTCAAATCCCTCAAAATCAACAGCATATCTGCATCTATTCTGCATAATTAGCGTTCATGCATGTTTTCATAAAAATTGCATTTTATCCATTACATTTGCACAAAATAAGAAGCCAAAATTCCAAACCAAATTGACCTGTAAATAACCTAACTCCCCTGATTTTTAACTCCTTCGTGCTAACTCCGAATTATCCAAAACCACCTCCACTGTGTACATATCACTCACAAGAATAAATAAAAAATACAAAAAAATCACTAACCCAAATAAGTGGACCAAAAACCCAAACCCTAGTTTCAGGATTTTCGGACTAAAAGCCACATATCTTCCGCATCCAGTGTCCGATTTGATCCTATTCACTTTTGAACTAATGTACATTCAATCACCTTCAAAACAAGATCAAGTTCAAGTGAATCAGAGCTCATATGTGAAAGTTGAGTTTTGGGCCTCTTCTATACATTGTGTATTTTAGCGGTTTTGACCCGATATTTTTGTACATATTTTCTTAATGAATAAAAATAAAAAAATAGATTTAGATGTCTTTATTTATCTTTGACTTTACCATATTTTTTTCCAAATTTTTATCTGTTTTAAAAATGACAAAAAAATTACAAAACCCAAAAATCCAGGTATTCTATGTACATGGGATACCACAAAAAAACCACTTTGCGCATTTGATCGATTTTGGTTTTGATGTCTTCATGAAAGTTCTAGATCTCATCGAGACGAGCAATTTTCGTGAAGAAACTTTTCGATCCGAGGCCGTCTACTATTTATTATTGATTTTCCAAAGTATTTAATTGGCGATTTTTCTGGTGCTGACACGTGGCCACCCCTGGGGCCGCCACGTGTCAGCCATTTTTTGCCATTTTATTATATCGTTTTTATAAAAAAAATTAATTAAAGGGCACGCACGTGCGCGGCACGTGCCTCCTGGCGCGCACAACGCACGTACCTCACCCCTCCATCCTTGCCCTCCACGTGTGGCATCCTCGACCGACCGATCTAGGCCGATCGGACGGCTGAGGAGCATCTTCAACCTCCAGGCGCCCCCCTTCCCAAACCGGCCGCCACCCCTCTCCGATATCTCTGCACTCCTCGTCAACCACCTCATCCACTTCTCTAGCGTCGCCAACGACATCCCTCTTAGCCCTATTTAAAGGCCTTCACCACCCCCAACTCCGACATCCGCCGATTGAGGAAGCCTCCGGGGTGACAGACCGGGGCTCCTTCTTCCCGACGAGATCCGAAGCTTCTCCCCGGCTTCGTTGCAGGTGCGGCCAACGCCGCCTACTGCTGCTGCTCCGACCGTCCGCCCGTTGAGCCAACGACGTGCATCTTCAGTCAACACCGCCATCGTTCATCATCGACAAGCTCCGCCACCGCCATCAACGCCCGACTTCGTCCACCTCTCTCCAGCGCCGCTTCTTCTTCGACAAAGACCGCCTTCGTCATCAACTGCAGCGCCACCATGCTATTCACGGCCACCGCCTGGAGTTTTCCGCCGCACACGGACAACATCTCGCCGCAGCTCCACCATCAAGCCTCGTCGCCTTCCAGGTCGGTCCTCCTCCGAGCCTTCATCGACAACTACTGCAGGCCGGGCCTCCACCGCCTTGCTCACCCTCCACCGCGCGGCCGGCGCTCCGACCCGAGACCCCCCACGCACGTGCAAGGCACGTGCGTCCCGGGGGGGACGTCAACATTACACAAGCCCAGGGGTCACGTGCTGCGCACGTGCCCCGTGGGCAATTTGCAGAAACGCCCCCGGCCTCCCTCCATTTTGCGTGCCAGTCCCAACCGACCAGGGGTCACGTGCATCGCACATGCCCCTTGGTAAAATTGCAGCCGTACCCCTCTGACTATCGGCAATCATACTTAGGCTCTCCCTACACTTTCTTTATTTATTTTATTGCATTTACACCCCTGTGTTCCCCATTACTTTTAGACCTCTACATGACACTTATTTGTTATTCAAAAAATAGCATGATGTTCATCTTTTAATTTTCTACATTTTGAGATACTGTGGATATTTTTATGATTATTGGTTAATTAATACTCATTTTTTTTGTGGAAAATTACAAACTTTGCCCATTCTATGCTCTTCAATTTTTATTTGATTAACCGTTGCTCTAAAAATTCCTAAAAAATCACATATTGTAGAGTTAATTGTGCTTGATATTGTGCTAAAAAAGATTTGCATTTGTATTTCAGTGTTTGATTTTTAATATGTATTAGATCTTACATTTTAAGGTTTAGGATTTTTCTAGGAACAATCACCTAGTGATAGATCTTAGATAATTTTATTCCTTGAAAATAAGTAGGTTTAATATTTATTATAATTAAATATTGAAATTCATTTTGTTTGCATTTAAAAATTCATAAAAAATTCATATTGCATCCAAAAATTCCAAAAAAAATTACAGCCCATTCATTTCACCATACTTTGTATTGTGGCCAAGTTTCATATCTTTCGGACATCGTTTGAATGTAATTTGCAGTAAGTCTCTAAAATAGGCTGAAATTGCATCTTGTATCCTTTATTTACATTAAAAATTCCAAAAAAAAGACCGCCTCGAAAACCGTGCATGAATCGTGATAGACATAACTGTAGGTTGTTCCTTTGCCTCATTGTGTTCGACCTTGGAATTTTCCCAAGTAAAATAAACATAAAATTACGTGATTAAAATTGAATAAATATTTGTGGTTATTTTTTGACCGATTACGATCGCCGCCTACAACGAACGAATCAATCATTCTTAGCACGAACAAAGATAAAAACAACTTCTTAACGCTACGACATCGGAATTTGTTTTATCACATAATTTTAAAGGAAATTGGGACTGGACGGTAGACGTGTACTTGTACTCATTTAAATTCTTCAGTGATCACCTAACTAAAATTTGGGACTGCTAAATATAGCCGATCTTAAGAACCCATAAAATCAAGAATTATTACGGGAGAGCAACCCCGACATTGTTTGGTTTTATTTTTTCTGAGTGAGCGAGATACGACACTTAAGGTTAGAACCAAACTCCGATATTTTCATTCGGACTACTGATTTTAAAAACGATTAGCTACTTCTCAGTGAGGAATACGGGTAGCCGGTATCCGGTCCGGACTTCCTTAGCAGAGTAGGTGGTTTAAAGGACACTGCGTAAGGCTCCGTCCTTAAGTAACGCGGGTAGACGTTTTACGGTCCGTACTTACACCTATACTGACTGAAAGTGAATGCAACTAGTCATACAAACTCGGGACAGTCTTTAAGAAAATTTCGGCACCTAACAACTCGCTAAATTTTTGCCAAGATTGACTTATCACCAACTAAAATTGAAAAGATAATAGCCGAACTCTTACGGCTTCATTGTGTGAGTTGGTGAACCTGGGGTTTGATTTGTGTTTGCATTAGTGTGCGTGAACCGATACCGAAGATCAAAAGCCGCACATTTGATTAAAATTCGTTTGACTATCCCATGCAATCATCTCTCTCTTTCTTGATTTAAATCTCGTCATGTAACCTTTTTCAAATTACAGATCCAACCCATCATTTCTTTCAACTCTTTCAAAAATGACCGAACATTTATCCGAAGATCCATCAGTGCTATACTATGAAAACGAATTTGTATCGGTTAGACCCAAAACACCTCCTTCAACTTCAGCAAGAGACTCTCAAACACCAACACTCTCCACAAATTCGACTTGCTTCATGTAAGACAAACCTTTGTTTTCGGACCTGACAAACCAACAACCAACTGAGGTCTCCACTTCTTCATATATCAATCCTCTCTACGGCGATCATACCATTGATCCTTCTTATTCGGTGAATGTCAATCCATTATTCATGGGAGATGATAATCACATGATTGAACTCAACACTTTTTCATATCTCCCGTCGTCCCCGTAAGTGAACATACATGAACAACCATCATCTTGGATTGACCATGACAACCTCCTCTTCAGACATGATACTCATACAGAGGATTGGACTGACCACATAGAAACACATCAAGCATGTATGTTGACTCCACTATATCAAGGTCTGACCACTCATAATCAAAGAAGCTACTCGGACCAACTCTACATGCCTGAACCATATGAGCAGCCGCCTTCCATAATTATGGAGGAGATATTTTCAGAAAATAATGATCATATATTGGACATTCCAAGAAACTCCTCTCCTAGCACATATAGAAAAATGGAAGATGAAATTATTGAATCACAAGAACACACATCGACTGCTCCCGTAAGTGATCATAAACAAATTTTTGAGAATGATATTTCGAGGATAAATAAAAGATTTGAATCAATGGAGGATAGATTGCAAAAATTTATCGACCGACTAATCTCATTCTATGGTGGCTCGGACATTAAAATAAATGAGGAAACAATTGGATCTGAGATTGAAAATTTTAAGGATATTCAGGAACCTAGGGACGATTCTGACAATAACACTCCTACATATTATTCCCCTAGAAAGGACTATGCCGCTGACTATCACTCTGAATACCAGAATCCCTGTTCATCTGAGGAACACACCACACCCCCAAACCACACAGAAATACCAAAAAATGGAAATATTTGAAAACCACAAAAAATTGAAAATGGAGAAAATTTCATAAAAATCGAAACTGAAGATGATCTAAGGAATTTGGATCCGACTATACGGGAAGTACTGGAAAAACGCTTGATGTTTGAACTTCCTTTTATACAAACCATTGAACACTTTCCCGACCTTAAAGGATTTTTAATGGACAAATTGATGAATAAGAAGTCGGAAAAGATTAGAACAAAGACTGAAAGACATATCTTGTCAATGGCCTCCTCCTTGGTGTTGAGGAGAAAAAGCAAGAGCCGCATAGTGAAGCGGTTGCCTAGATTTGACTGTGAAATCAAAGACACAATTTTCACCCATGCTCGGATTGATGGCGATTCACCGATCAATATCCTCCCCACCTCTGTATTTCACGAACTCAAACTCGGACCGATTCGGAAAATACGAGAGATTGTTCAATTGACAGACCGATTGATAAAACAGCCGAGAGGAATCATTTCTGTCATCATGAAATTCCAAGGTGCTCCGTTCAAAGTAGAATTCACGATCATTGATATTGATCATCAAGGAGAATTCACCCAGTCTCCAATCATTCTCGGAAAGCTGTTCTTAGCATTGGCTAAAGCAATTATTGATTGTGAGAATCGGGAAATCAATTTTAAAGCATTGGAAGCACTTAGATCGGACCATGTCTTTTAGAAACCACGATCTTCTGAGGAAACCCACGAAGTCCCCGACAACCGCTACCATAAAGAGGTAGAAGAGCTCTATCCCGCTGCTACACCTGAGATAGTTGTTGTTGATGAGACTATTGGTTTAGAAAATCTCCCCCTTGCTCTATTCCCAGCCACTCTCACCTTGGAGAATCTTGTATATGAATCATACGATCCGGAGACTTATGCATGGGCGCACCCTGGGTCTACCTACTCTGACTACATGGATTACATCAACTCGACACAGGAATGCTCCAACATCAAATCAATTGAGAATGAACATGCAGAAACTCTCCCCAGTATTTCAATTCCCGTGGATCTCAAAACAGATAAATCTTTCTTCTATGATTATGAGACATATGCATGGTCACACCCTGGGGCAACATTCTCTGAATATCTTGACCAAATCATTCCAAATCGAGAGTGCTCAAATATCCAGGAGACTAAGAACAAACACACAAGTCGAACACCGACCAAGGAGAATTCCAATGGCTATTCATCTGGATACTCAAGTGAACCGACACCTTCACGAAGAAATAAAAAGAGAGTCACCTTTAACCTTTCGGAAGAGGAATCAGCTGATGATCCCTCATCAGGTCCGGAAAAGGTAATCTATATGAGTGAAGTCTGTTCGGCAACTCTAAAGCCATATCTTCGCAAGGATCCAAAATTCAATTATCGTTGGACAACTCCCGTTCCTAACTACTACTCATCCGAAGCTGATGCTCCTGCCCTCTTCAAGTATACTGGAATTATTTCGTACGAGCTGACTGAGACCGGTGCTTCTGAGTATTCATCTGAGGACAAACTGATTGATCCCAAGAAGGAACGAATTTTGAGAAAACAATTGAAAAAATAAAAAGACCAGAATATTTGGAGTATGTCCACTTTCGAATACTACTCCTCTGAGGATAATTCCGATGATGGATATCTTTCATCTGACTCAAATACTTCATCCACTATCCATCATGATTTTTCTGAGGATGACACTGATAATAGTTGGGAATCATATGCCTCATCTCCATCTCATCATTACGATCTCCCACCGCACGCTCACAAGAAAATCAGTCGAAAACCGCCTTAATCATCGGCTACCCATCCTCTCTCCCGACCACATTAGTCCCCTTGTACAACTTCTTCCTCTACTTAGGCCAAGGCCTAAGTATAGGGGGGACCGATGCCATCTGTATATACCATTTCTCTCATCACACTTCTCCTTCCCGATCACTCCATTTCCACCCTTCTCTTATACTTAGGCTGACCAGAGCCTAAGTATAGGGGGAACCGACATCCACCTGTATATACTCTCCTCATTTACATATCCTGACGTCTCTTTTGCGCTCTTCTTCTATACTTAGACTGTTTACAGTCTAAGTATAGGGGGCGGACCATTGTATATTTTCCACTCTCTTACGCTTAGCCCGAGCTATGACTTCATTACGCTTCTTGTGCTCTGAGGACATAACACTCGCTAAGTATAGGGGGGTCTGTATATATACTTTGTATATATTTTGCCATACCTCGTATACTTTCCCGTAAGTCTATATGTATTTACGGGGTGGGTAATTCTCAAAAAAAAAAGAAGAGAGAAGAAGAAGAAGAGAAAAGAAAAGAAAGAGGATTTTGCTACTAACACTGACTTTGCCCAAAATTTTTTGAAAATGGCTTCTTATTCATTTTTTCATTGACAAAAAAAATCCCTTGTATAAAAAGAAAAAAATGTGTCTACATTTCACACACCTGCACTTCATCCAGCATCGCATTCATCTGCATCTGTGAAAAGTCATTGGGTTCTGACCCGAGTTGTGAGCAGAAACTGAGAGTGGTTTGGACTTGGCCTTAATCCACATAATTTTCAGAGAAACTTCACCGAGAAATAGGATTTTAAGAGATTCAGGTCTTTTGACTTAATTCTTTAAGTTCCACATAACAATGTGCAGCGTTTGACTCTTAGTGTCTAACCTGGTCTCTTCATTCTGGGTACAACTCTGGAATAGGGAATTAATTTGTACTCTCGCACTATGCACTTAACTCAACTTAGACAGGAAATTGGAAGACTGTGTGAGTTTCGTTTCTGGTAGCGTGGAAATCTAAAGACTGGAGTACGGGTTGAAATAAAGCTTCGGAAAAGGGATGGACGGCTGGGCACAATTTTTCTAAGATCCCAAAAAATGTACGGAATAGAAAGATTCTATATCCGTAGGGGCACAACAAGATCCAAGCAGAACCACCAAAAATTCCAAATACAAAGAAGCATTCTACTAAGTAAAATCTGACCAAAAAGGTCCAAGATTCAAGAAACCTGCAGATCTTGGTGGACACTCGGCTACACTGGCCATCTGCACAAGGAGAGGTGACTACACTGGCCACCCTCCAGTTCTTTTCCCCTTCTTCTAACTTCTCCCCCAATTCGATTGTAAACACAGCGCGACAAACCTTAGAAAGAAATACCCGACTCCTCGAGGACGAGTTACTGGAGAGGAAGTTTGCGCGGTAGCCCGGCATTCTGGATGGGAAGAGCTAAAACCTTCACACACATGAGTCGGTTGTTCAATGTTCATAGGGTATACTTTGGTAAGAGGATTGATCTAAGATGACTTCTGAGCCGAAACTGTGATAATGATGTGTAGAACTTAAGGGCTGTTGATTTTAAAATTCTAAGTCTCACAGAAGTTCCGCCACACTATTAATCCAAAGGTCAAGTGTAGTTTCATTTTCACCTTCAGCTCATGGTCTTGGTATGGAACTCAATCTCATTTCGCCTCATGACATTTCTTTTTGATGCTCAGGGACGAGCATGGTTTAAGTATATGGGGATGATGAATCTCGGATTCATCACTCTAAATTTCATTTATTAAGCTCAAATCCCTCAAAATCAACAACATATCTGCATCTATTCTCCATAATTAGTGTTCACACATGTTTTCATAAAAACTGCATTTTATCCATTACATTTGCACAAAATAAGAAGCCAAAATTCCAAACCAAATTGACCTGTAATATCTCGATTTCGATTTCGTTTCGAGATGCTGAAAAAACGAGACAATTTCGAAAT
The DNA here is from genome assembly GCA_037367405.1 of Ottelia alismoides. NCBI lineage: Eukaryota > Viridiplantae > Streptophyta > Magnoliopsida > Alismatales > Hydrocharitaceae > Ottelia > Ottelia alismoides. The sequence continues at coordinate 678,404 of JAZKJV010005521.1, read as the reverse complement.
TTCGATGAAATTTCGACACTTTCGGTCAAAATCGGTCTAGATTTGTGAAGGAAGGGCATATATCGACATTTCGATTTCGATTTCGATAGGGTCTCGAAACCGAAATTTCGTCGAAATTTCGGGAAATTTGAAACACTGCGCTGTAAATAGCCTAACTCCCCTGATTTTTAACTCCTTCGTGCTAACTCCGAATGATCCAAAACCACCTCCACTGTGTATATCACTCACAAGAATAAATAAAAAATACAAAAAAATCACTAACCCAAATAAGTGGACCAAAAACCCAAACCCTAGTTTCAGGATTTTCGGACTAAAAGCCACATATCTTCCCCATCCAGTGTCTGATTTGCTCCTACTCACTTTTGAACTAATGTATATTCAATCACCTTCAAAACAAGACCAAGTTCAAGTGAATCGGAGCTCATATGTGAAAGTTGGGTTTTGGGCCTCTTATGTACATTGTGTATTTTAGCGGTTTTTGACCCGATATTTTTGTACATATTTTCTTAATGAATAAAAATAAAAAAATAGATTTAGATGTCTTTATTTATCTTTGACTTTACCATATTTTTTTCCAAATTTTTATCTGTTTTAAAAATGACAAAAAAATTGCAAAACCCAAAAATCCAGGTATTCTATGTACATGGGATACCACAAAAAAATCACTTTGCGCATTTGATCGATTTTGGTTTTGATGTCTTCATGAAAGTTGTAGATCTCATCGAGACGAGCAATTTTCGTGAAGAAACTTTTCGATCCGAGGCCGTCTACTATTTATTATTGATTTTCCAAAGTATTTAATTGGCGATTTTTCTGGTGCTGACACGTGGACGCCCCTGGGGACGCCACGTGTCAGCCATTTTTGGCCATATCATTTTTATAAAAAAAATTAATTAAAGGGCACGCACGTGCGCGGCACGTGCCTCCTGGCACGCGCAACGCACGTGCCTCACACCTCCATCCTTGCCCTCCACGTGTCGCATCCTCGGCCGACCGATCTAGGCCGATCGGACGGCCGAGGAGCATCTTCAACCTCCACGTGCCCCCCTTCCCAAACCGACCGCCACCCCTCTCCGATATCTCTGCACTCCTCGTCAATCGCCTCATCCGCTTCTCTAGCGTCGCCAACGACATCGTTCGCAACCCTATTTAAAGGCCTTCACCACCCCCAACTCCGACATCCGCCGATTGAGGAAGCCTTGGGGTGACAGACCGGGGCTCCTTCCCGACGAGATCCGAAGCTTCTCCCCGGCTTCGTTGCAGGTGCGGTCAATGCCGCCTACTGCTGCTGCTCCGGCCGTCCGCCCGTTGAGCCAACGACGTGCATCTTCAGTCAACACCGCCATCGTTCATCATCGACATGCTCCGCCACCGCCATCAATGCCCGACTTCGTCCACCTCTCTCCAGCGTCGCTTCTTCTTCGACAAAGACCGCCCTTCGTCATCAACTGCAGCGCCACCATGCTATTCACGGCCACCGCCTGGAGTTTTCCGCCGCACACGGACAACATCTCGCCGCAGCTCCACCATCAAGCCTCGCTGCCTTCCAGGCCGGTCCTCCTCCGAGCCTTCATCGACAACCACCGCAGGCCGGGCCTCCACCGCCTTGCTCACCCTCCACCGCGCGGCCGGGCGCTCCGACCCAAGACCCCCCACGCACGTGCAAGGCACGTGCGTCCCGGGGGGGACGCCAACATTACATAAGCCCAGGGGTCACGTGCTGCGCACGTGCCCCGTGGGCAATTTGCAGAAACGCCCCCGGCCTCCCTCCATTTTGCGTGCCATTTCCACCTCATGGTAGTCTGATCTCCGGTTCTTCTTGTTTATAGTTCTTTGCTTATTTTTCTGCGTTTATTTATTTATTTTTTCATTTCATTTCATTTTATTTTATTTAGTCTATCTCTCTAACGACCATCGTGTTTTTTCGAGGGACCCGACGCGATGAAGCAACCGCTTAGATGCCGAACCACTTAGGAGCATCGAAGGCCGTCATTTTTTGGGAAAATAGCCGATTGAATGAATTACATAAATTTAAGATCGAGTCGAGTCGTGAGAGAGTGTAGTGTCCTTAAGATTTTATTTTCTGCATTTTATTTTATTGCGAAATTTCCAGCGGATTTTGTTCGGAATGTCGTATGTGTACTCAAACTTGGACATTATTTGGTGGTGTGTCGGACCTTTTTCACTCTCCGATGAGGGTGGGGCTCGACTTGAGGGACGAAATCAGGATATGCATCCGATAGTTTAATTGTAAATTTGTATGTACCATTCGTTGTTTAGGCTCTTAGAAGTTTCACATCTTTTATGATCTTTAGAGAGACGCACATAGCATCATACTAGTTAGTCAAATCAAACTCAATTCTCTCCATCAATAGTATATTGCTTAGATGCAATTTTTTTTTCGATTTGCATGCATTTACTGTAAATTTAAAAATTCAGTTATGTATAACGCATGGAGAGTGCTGAGAGTCTTTGTATGTATACCTTCTTCTGAGCATGCATCATTGTTTCACGTTTGCATTCTAATTTTTGACTCCTCCCTTATTTTACAACTTAGGATTTAAAAAGATTTTGGAACTGAACGGTTGACTTATTTTTATGTTTCGATTAAATTTCAACCGACAATCTAACTTTAAAATTGGGAGTGAATTGGATAGGTTGATTAAACAAAATTGGAATAAAAAGAACCTTGTTTTACCGGTGCATAATGCCGTCATTGTCTGATTTACTTGCAATTGAGAGAGAGATGACAATAGCATAGAGCCAAGCCATGTTTTTCATATAGACTACTGGTTCCACAAGAAATGATTAGCCACTTTTCAGTGATGATATACGGGTAGTCGATAAACGATCTAGATTTCCTTAACAGAGTGAGAGGTTTAGAGGACACTGCGTATGGCTCTATCCTCAAGTAAATGGGTAGTTGTATTTATACGGTTTACGCTTACTCTTATACTTACTGAAAGTGAGTGCAACTAGTCATAAGAATCGAGACAGTCTTTAAGGAAGTACAGTCACCTAAAACCTCGTTAATCTTTCAAGATTTGCATTTGTCACTAACTAAAACTGACAAGATAATTCGGTCGAACCTTTACAACCCTCACCTGTTAAGTTTGTGAATTTGGGGTTTGGCATTGTATTTGTATTGCGTGAGTTTACTCCGCACATTTACATGCACTATAGAACTGGCGCCGCATTGGAAAACTTGTTCTAATCGATTCTTTCTTTATCGAAGATGACTGATTGGGGGAATATTTATTCGGACTTCGCGAATCTCTCATTGAATCCTCCAAAAAGTATGTCTTCAAAGGTCAAAGCGCAACTTTGACCAACATGGACTCATGATCCTCTTGAGTTCAGGATCACTCACTCTCGTGATGGTTACTCTCAAACCATTCCCTTTCTCTCCTCCCAACTCATCGAGGAAGACCTTCGCCTCGTTGAGAATATTTCATTCCTGATTCGTCTTCTAATCAAGACCACATTGTTGATCCATGCCCTAAAGAAGATTCAAGTAAAATGCCTCCAAAAAAGAAAGAAGCGGAAGAATACCCCGAGGACCTCATGAGGATGATACTAGCCAGCCTCGATGCATCTGAGCAGCAACAAACCTTACTCCAAGCTCAAATAGGACTTCTCAATGTTGGGATCGAACCTCTAATCAATGCAACATACAACCTCCGTCAATACCGAATTTAGAATTATTTGAATCCGACCGAACCAGAAGTCGATTTTGAGTTGAAGCCGCAACTCCTGAACTTGCTACCGTACTTTGATGGGAATGCTTATGAGGAACCATATGCATTCCTAATAGACTTCGAGTTCGTCTGCGCTAACCTTAGACATCCTAATGTTAGTCAAGATTATATTAGGCTCACAACCCTACCATTTTCCTTGGGTGGCAAAGCGGATTAGTGAATGAAGAATCTGGGAGTTACAGTCAACACCTATGTCCAGTTGATATTATGACTTCCTGCAGATGTCATTGTCATGTTCTAGATGACAACATCTTGGTCTAGTCATTCTTCACCGGTCTCAACCTTGAGATGCGGGGTTTAGTAAGCGTTGCCTGTGAAGGCAACTACACTTTACGCGGAGCAGATACCGTCTGGAAGGTATTCAAGCAGATGACTGAGATTAGCCGCTCACAGACCGTCAGTAGGGCATACACACAGTCCCCCAGTTCACTCTCATCTAGAGGGGGAAAGTCATCTGTAATTGACCTCTCTCAGGACATGATCTCTAGTATGGGACTCCTTGCAGACAAGCTTACTATAGTAAAGAGGATTGACAAGAGGATTGATGAATTGGACCGGAGGGTCTCCAAAATTCTCAAACTGATGGAGGAATTGACTGTTAAGGTATTTAAGATAAAGATACTTGCCGTGACTGCACCATCTGCTCCCGTATACCAAGTTCACCATGTTGAAGAGCAACTGGTGTCAGGGAAACCCTAGCTGCGGGAGCAGGATCAGTCCTACACCCATTCATCCCAGCAACAACCCCCATCCATAGAGACAATCTAGGAGGAGCCTCCACCGGTTTGGGAGGTGAATGGAGTATGATATACTCAGGACCCTGCCAGGAAGGGAAGTACGAGGGACCGACTGACTTACCAGCGTCCCCCGACCTTTCATAACGGCACATTCATCTCTGCACCACTTCCTTCCCAACAGAGCCCTGGATATCAACCACCCCAGCAGCAACAACGACAACAGTACCAATAGTACGACCGACATGGCTAGTACCAGGCGGGTAGTAGGGCCCGCAATTTCAGCTGATGCTCTAGCACCAGCAGCGACAGAGGCAATACCCCGGCCAACAGGGCCAGTCTTCCCACTCTTCTCAGCCTCTTCCACTTCCTTCTCCGTCTGGTCCCACAGACTCACAATTCCAGCAGATATTCGACACTCTTCATTCCTATCAGAACGAAATTCATGATTTACGGGTGGATGTCAACCACCTATCTAGATGGAGAGACGAGTAATCTGCACCCTCTACCTTGATCCCATCCCAAGTTCAGGCTAACCCTAATAAGCCTGAACCGTTCTAGTTCTCAGCAACATCTTGGTCAGGTATATTATTCAACATCTCTTATATACGAACATGAGATTTTTTCGTGTGATGAAGCTAACCATATGTTACTTTGGAGCGGAAGGACCGTGACCGTACATGATCAGGCGCGGGACGCGAGGGGCCTCTCTGGAGCTCTATCTGAGGAGTCTTCAGAGGACGAGGAGGAGAGGTAACACATTCAGAGTCCCCATCAACAACATCCGAGGATCCTTTCTTCGGGAGTCGAGAAGTGAAGGAGAGTACGAATGCAACATCAACAACATGGAGATATCTCTGATTCTATGGAGGACCTTGCACCTTCGGTTGTGTCGGAACCACTGCAGCTTCTTTTCCACAACCTTTAGTAGATAATTTTGATTTTGATTCCATGTTGCATCAAAAAGATTCATGTATGATGAAATCTGTTTCAGTTAAATCTAAGAATGATCTTTCAGTTATTAGATTCTTCATCTTTTATTTCCCTTCCTCACATCCCTTTCCCCTGTGCTCTTATGGGAGGAAATCATAACAAAAAGATTCAGAAGGTTGACCCCGATATGGCAGGCAAAGCGCCATTTGATGAGTATGCGGCTAACTATCCTGCATAATGGAAGGCCGTATCCCGATATATCGGCGATATATCGGCGATATATCGGTATCGACAGGTCACCGATATATCGTCGATATGGTCGATATCGAGTATCGACAGGCCAAAAATGCACAATCTCGGTCAGATGTCGACAATATGGGTCGATATATCGTCGATATATCGACGATATATCGGTATCGACATGGTACCAATACCGATACTGATATCGATATGTCCTTCCATGCCTGCATTGCAGAAATGCCTTAAGATGAGATGCACACCTACTAGGGTTAGCAGGAAGAAACCGAACCAATATGTGAAGACTCATGTCTTGTCAGTAGCTACAACCTATTGTCTCAAGAATCAGAGCAATTGGCAAGTAAGAAAAGAGACATGAGTGCTCACTATGTGGAGAGTCGTATCGAGGACATTGCGTTTGCACGCACTCTCTTAGACACCAGTTCTTCAATCAACTTACTTCCCTTGACACTGTATCAAAAATTAGAGTTAGGACCTCTTTGCAAATCCAGAGCTTTACTCTAATTCGCTTATCGTTCAACGAAAAGACCTACGGGAGAGGTGAAGAACGTTGTTATCTCGATTGAAGGGCATGACTATAAGGTTGACCTCACAGTCTTAAACATGGAGACCCCCAATCATTGGAGAGAATCTCAGATCATTCTCGGGGGGCCCTTCCTTAGGATCGTAGGCGCAACTTTCGACTATGGTACATGAGTGATGAAGTTCCATTCTCCGAACAGAGAAGTGAACCTTGAGATGAAGCAGGAGAAATGGCAGCGACCTCATTCGGAGAGTAATACCAAGTACTCATCTTCAGAGGTAGATTGCAGAATGATCAGCCCTGTTGGGATTTGGAGACATGTTCCTTCACGATAGAGCGAGACCCTTTCATTTGGAAAGGACATAGTGCATGATGCGGTTTGTCGGGTGTTGCCTGATCTTATGAGAGATGCATCCGCCTATTCTCATGATGACATAGAGATCCATCAGGATTTGTCCGTTCCATCTCTCTCGGAACAATCATGGGATATAGACGATGATCCGGACGCGGCTTTGATTGAATTACCACGTTTCTTTGGTGATCCGACTCCCACTACTTCTAAGTTGGTGGCAAGTACTACACAACTTAGCCTACCTCCATGCAACACACACCAGATTCAGACTTACTTCAACCTGATCTGCTTGATGACATCACATTGTCAGAACTGAAGTCACTTCATCCTACACTGAAGTATGCCTTTCTTACGGGACCCAAAGAGATATCTTGTTATCATTAGCTCAGACTTGACTTTAGAATAAGAGTCTAGGTTAGAGGTTTTAGAGAGGAATCACAAAGCAATAGGTTGGACACTGTCGAATCTTATGGGGATCAACCCCGCTCTCTACTCATACCACATTTTCATTGAGGATAACGTGAGATCTTTCCGTGAGTTCCATAGGAAACTTAACCCCAATTTATGGGAAGTAGTGAATAATAAGATAGAGAAATGGTGCTAGGCATGATTTATATACCCTATTTCTGTCTCCAAGTTGGTGGCCCCGCTTCATGTTGTATCGAAGAAGTCAGGAATCTAAATGGTCACCAACGAGGAGGGGGTAGAGATCGCGACACGAGTAAGCATGCCGTGGTGCGGTTGTGTCGACTACAGGCGTCTGAATGTCGTGACCAAGAAAGACCACTTTTCCTTGCCATTCATTGATCAGATCTTGGAGAGACTCGCAGGGAAAGCGTTCCTCTGTTTTCTTGACGGGTACTCATGCTACAACCAGGTAGCCATAGCCCCTGAAGAACAGGAAAAGACCACATTCACATGTCATTCGGTACTTACGTTTTCAGATGCATGCCATTCGGGCTCTGCAAGCCCCAGGCGCTTTTCAGCAGTGCATGATCACTGTATTTGCCGAGATGGTGGTAGATTTCATAAAAATGTAATGGATGTCTTCTCGGTTCATGGTGATTCCTTTGATACATATTTAGCGCACTTGGACCGAGTCCTCAAGCAATGTACGGAGGTGAATCTGATGCTCTCCTGGGGATAAAGTCACTTTATGATGATGTAGGGTATCGTGTTGGGGTATGCTATCTCCAAAGGGGGAATCGAGGTTGACCCTGCTAAGATGGAGGTGATCAAGAAACTCGATCTACCTACCAACATGAAGTCAATGCCGTCATTCCTAGGGAATGTTGCTCTTATAGGAGATTTATTCATGATTTTTCGAAGATTGCCCGCCCACTGACAGTCTACATTGGTCACATGGCCATTCGATACTTAATGGAAAAGAAGGATGCGGATGCGCATCTTCTTAGGTGGATTTTGCTCCCCCAGGAGTTTGATTTAGAGATAAAAGATAAACCTGGAATGAGGAATGTTGTGACTGATCACCTTTCTTGGATTGAACTTAAGGATTCTCTTGATTTTGAACATAAGAGAGACCTTCTCAGACGAGTCAATTTGTGTTATTAACTCACTCCCATGGTATGTGTTGGAGTATTGTTATGTGCGCCCATTGAGTTGTAGCAGGGTAAATGGATCCTGGAGAAGATCCATTTACCCCATCCAGTGTTTAGTCCCACATCGTCCAGTGGTGGGACTTGGAGGCTTTGGAGAGGCTATATAAGGAGCCCCAGACCTCCTGTACTCATTGAGAAAAAGCAATGAAGCATATGCCCCTTTGAGGGCTTCTCCCGTGGTTTCCTCCCGCTCCTCACGGAGTAGGGTTCCACGTAAATTCCGTTGTCTTTTTTGTTCTTTATCTTTTTCCATGTTCTCTTCCGCATTCTTCATATTTTATAACATGGTATCAGAGCGGGTTCGATTCTCGAGGATTTAATATTTGTTGATCTTTTTCGAGATTCGATTATGAAATTGAGATAAAGTTCTGGATTTCTATCGAATTCGTATTTCTTTGAAGCCTGCAATTTTATTCATGTTCAGGAGATCTCGATGCTCTTTCTTCCTAGCAAGCAATCGCTAGGGCTTCTGCAGCTTGATGCAAGCCCTCGTGGTGTTCCCTTTCATGATCTCCAGGCGGCATACCTGGTCACATCAGCATACTCCAAGGCTGCGATCGACGGTGCAGCGGCTCCAGGCCAGGCGCAAGCCCTCCAACCCTAGCGGCACTCCTGGCGATTCCCGCAGGCACCATACCTAAACATCCATCGCGCGCAGGTTTCCATCGCGCACAAGCCCCTCCTCGTGGCGAGTTCGTCCCGCGCGCATCCCTATTCCCAGGCGTGGCCCCCTCGCGAGCCCCTGCGTGCGGCACAGCCCGGGTGGCGGTGCTCCCAGGCGGCGTCGACCCCACACTCCCAGTCGGCGTCGAACCCAGCCTCCCCCTCCTTCGATGGTGCAGACTCCTGGCGACCCCTGTCGGTGCAGAGGTGATGGCACAACCCCTCCTTCGATGACAGCAACAAGCGGCGATCCCCTGGGTCGTGCTCGCATCTCCTAGCCCTAGCACGATCAACTCCTCCCTCCAGATCGTCTCCTCCTCGTCGTTCCTCTAGCGCAGGCGCACCTTCCTCACTTGCGCTCAGCCCCATCGCGCCCTGGCGGGATCTCCATCGACGGTGCTTCTTCCTCCTCCAGGGGCGGCGAAGCCCCGCGCGCTCCAGCAACCCACACATCGAGCCCAGGCAGGGGCCTTCCCATATCGCCCCGATGATCCCACCCTCCCTCCCTTCTCGATGGCGGCGCAGGAAAAGAAAAGAAGAGGCTTCCCAGTTGGGAAGCCTAGGGTTTCTACGGGAAAGGGCCGAGCGGAGTATAAAAAATTGCAATTTTGTAGCCTCAAGTGGGCCGAAGGTTTCCAAACAAAAAAAATGATGAAGAAGAGGGAGGTGATGGCCCAAGTGTGCCGTGAGTTAAAAAGAAAGAGAGAGAGAGCGAGTAAAAAAAGGGGTTGTGCTGCCTTTGTGGGCCGAGAGTTTTCACCAAAAAAAAATTAAGAAAAAAAGAGGTGCGTACAAAAAAATTGTACACATTTTTTTTGAGAAAAAAATTAAAAGAAGAAGAAGAAGAAGAGGCGCGTACAAAAGAAAAAAAAGCCGTACGCAACGAAGAAAAAATTTCAAGAAAAGGCCGAGAAAAAAAAAGAGAGAGAATGGTTGAAACGACTTTTATAAAAAATGTGTTAAAAAAATTGGACGGCTTTAAAAAAAATGAAGAAAAGCCGCAAGTGATGTTTTGTCCCCTTTTTTATCTTGTCTTCTCCCAACTTTGTCGATGTTCATATTCCGACAAGTATGGGAGAAAGGGGGAGTATATGCAGAGTTCTTTGGCATCATATATCACTCTGATGATTCAGATTCAAGCTCCGATTCAGAGACAGTTCAAATTCCAGATGCCCGTCCAGATGATCAGACACTCTATTCCAGTTTCAGACTCGACATCAGACATCTCTGAGTCTCCAGTTTCAGACACGCATGAGGGTGCGGTCATTTTCAGATGAGCATATGTTGCCATCATTTGATCGTGGTCCCCATCAGTATTCTTGTTTTTTGTCAGTCAGAGTTTTCATGTGAGCCATAGGGACTCCAGAGTAGAGGACCATTCCCTGTGCCATGTTGGCAAGGGTTTTCATGTGGTATCATAGGTACACCAGAGCAGTGCACTATTCTCTGAGCCAGATGGGAGAGACCCAGTTCTCCGACGAGGAGACTTATCTCAAACTCCATTCTCCAGCGACCGTGGACTCCGACAAGGATTGCACAACCACGACCTTTTTCAGTTCAGCCCTTTTTCAGAGATAGAGCAGTTGTCCACATTATTGTGGCGGGCCAGAGTACTCCGACGAGGAGATTCATTTGCAGTTGCAGTGACTCTGACATGCGCAGTTCAGAGCACATGCTCTCCGACGAGGAGATTCAGAAGACTCACTCTCCAGCCCATTCGTCCTCCTCACCTGCACGGCATGAGAAGCAACGTCCTCGACTGCAGCAATGTGCGTGTTGGGTTGATATTGTCCGTAGTGTCTTGTAGTGTTGAGTTGAGTATCTTTCTGTTTGTCCAAGCTGAGCATTTCATTCTCCAGCTTGAGGGGGAGTGTTGGAGTATTGTTATGTGCGCCCATTGAGTTGTAGCAGGGTAAATGGATCCTGGAGAAGATCCATTTACCCCATCCAGTGTTTAGTCCCACATCGTCCAGTGGTGAGACTTGGAGGCTCTGGAGATGCTATATAAGGAGCCCCAGACCTCCTGTACTCATTGAGAAAAAGCAATGAAGCATATGCCCCTTTGAGGGCTTCTCCCGTGGTTTCATCCCACTCCTCACGGAGTAGGGTTCCACGTAAATCCCGTTGTCTTTCTTGTTCTTTATCTTTTTCCATGTTCGCTTCCGCATTCCTTATATTTTATAACAATATGCCAACATGGTGAGCTTCCATATCTCCAAGTAAGTTCCCCAAGGTTGGAGTAGGAGCAACATTGACCGACTGAAGTCAGATTCAAGGAGATACCATTGGGATATTTGTGTTCCTTTTCTTTGAAGGGTTGTATTGTGTTTGGAGAAGGTGTATTCCTCAGGAGGAATACTAGAGTGTCCTCACGTATTGTCATTCTCTTGAGGTTGGAGGACATCATTCGAGGAAGGGAACCGCTCACAAGGTACTCCAATGCGGATTATATTGGCCAACCCTATTCAGAGATGTTATTGATTTTGCACGGTCGTGCTCGATTTGTCAGAGGATGGGAGGGAATTTTACTCAGAGAGATGAGATGCCCATGCAACCTTTTATTATTTACGATGTTTTTGATGCATGGAGTATAGATTTTATGGGTCTCTTTCCCAACAACCAAGGTCACGAGTACATCTTGTTGGCGGTTGTTATCTATCTTGGTGGGTAGAGGCTATCCCAACTGGAACCGTAGACAACAGGACTGTCTGTAAGTTTGTGAGAGATCATATTATTGATAGGTTCGGGGTGCCAAAAGTTTTGATATCAGATGAGGGTAGCCACTTCGTGAACCGTGATGTGCGATCTTTAGCTAAAGACTACGGGTTTGAAAATAGAGTCATTAGTCCTTACCACCCATAGACTAATGGCATGGCAGAGGTTTCGAACAGAGAGGTGAAGAGTATCTTGTAGAAATTTGTTCGTCCCGATAGGAAGAACTGGTCCCAGCTCTTGGACTAAATTCTATGGGCCTATAGGACAACCTACAAGACACCATTGGGCACTTCACCATTCAGAATGATTTATGGCAAGCCATGCCATTTGCCTGAAGGGCCGATTCACAAATCCGAATGGGCAATTAAGAAAATTAGTTGGAGTTGTCACCTAGGGAAGCTTTGTCGAGACTTAAACTTGAACGAGCTCGTGAAAATCCGAAACATGGCATATGACAACAATCTGATTTATAAGGACAAAGTAAATAGATGACATGATCAACACATTAGGTGCAAAGACTTTGTTCCTGGGCAAAAGGTATGGTTGTTTAATGTTAAATTAAAGATGTACTACAGGAAGCTCTAATTTAAGTGGACGGGTCCCTTTGTTGTCAAGAAAGTGCACTGAAATGGAAATGTAGAGATAGCTAATCTCACAAATGGTGCACAATCTCATGTGATGAATGGATAACTGTTGAAGCATTTTGTAGACTCTAAGGAGTAGTTAGTCCAAATCGAGGTCATCAACTTCATGCAGGGTGAGCACAAAGCAGATACATCAGATTACTCTCCATGAAGATGCAACATCAAGATTCAACAGCTTCGAAGATTCATCCACTCTTGTACATTCTGCATTCTATGTATATTCTTCAGATCTCATCGGTTCTCAGACTCACTCCTGTCCTAGACTTAGGCTGACTAGAGCCTAAGTATAGGGGGGCCGATACCTGTCATATGTATATACTCATCCATTTCCCCTCTTGACCTCGTCCGCCCCATTTTTGATCTTGTTCTACTTAGGTGGCTAGAGCCTAAGTATAGGGGATGTGGATCGACTTCTATATTTTCGTTATTTTAGCTCTCCCACGCTTAGCACGAGCTATGTCTTTTCATTCGCTTCTTGTGCTCTGAGGACAGAGCACATACCAAGTATAGGGGTGTGTGTATATATTACATATATTACTCATAGCTCGTACTTTCGTGTATTTTTGTATATAATATGCAACAATTATGGAGTGGGTAAACATTTGAACAAATTGAATGAATTTTTGTAAAATACATGTATACTTGTATATTATATTGTATAATACTTATAAAATTCTTGTAAATAATAAATTTATTGTAAAATAGGAGGTATACCAGATTTTTGAAAAAAAAAAGAAAATATAAAAACATAGGCTTCTTATTTACTCTTGCTATCATCCTTGCATAAAAAATGTGTCTTGCACTTCATTCATCTATATTGCATGTCATCTGCATTTCATCTACATATCTAGCATATGCAAAGTGAAAAGTTAGTGGGTTTTGAACCAAGTTATGAATAGATATCGATGATGGATTTGATTTGAACTTAATCTACTTAATTTCAGAGGAACCTTATAGGAACTGGAGTTAGGATTTTTCAGGTCGAGTGACTTAATTCTTCGAGTCTGCAAGTCTATGTTCACATGCCATCTTGATTGGTCCAAGTAGAATTCATACACACGTACGATTCTTTTAGACAGTGACCTAACTTGGACAAGCACCGTGCACATAGCTCTTCATTGATGAGGTGGTGAGGAGGTATAATCCTCTGGCTTGGAGTAGCGCACTGGTGGAAACGTTCGTCCTCCTCTACGTAAGGTAGTGCATCTCAACCTAGTACAGTGGCGTCGATGTCTAACGACGGGATGATTTGGGTTGCAATAATGCTTCAAAAGAGGGATAGTCTAGTAGCTCAAGAAGAAAATTCCCTATGTACATGCTGCACTTTTGTATATATCAAAAAAAAGAAAAGAAAAAGAAAAGAAAAATATCCAAAAAAGTTAGACGGGCAAAAAGTTGAAAAAATCTCGTCAGAGAAAAATATGAATAAGTAAGGCTTCAAAGTCTCATACCATGGAAACTTGCAACTTGAAACTTGGCTACACTGGTCAAGCTCCTCGGATATGTGACTACACTAGTCACAATCCATTCTCTTCTCTACCCCTCTTCTTGAGTTGGTCACACTTGAACTTAGAAGGGAATACCCCACTCCTCGAGGAAAGAGTTGCTAGACCGGAGAATTAGAGTTACCTTGTTATAGGAGGCTGTTTCTTTGCCATCTCTGATGTGGAGAGCTATATTTCACTTACAAAATATAAGTTAGATTCATAGTCACCAGAATTTGCGTATGAGGATCTGTTCTGACCTGACTGTTGAGGTGACTTGAATAGAGACTTGTGGAATTCAAAGACTGTTTGGTCCTAAATTCAATTCCCAATATGGTTTTGCCACATTATTAATCCAAAGGTCGAGTCGAAATCCATTTTCACCTTTTGTTCCTGACCATGGTATGTAACCTAAAATCATTTCACTTTTGCATTCCATTTTAATTGCTCAGGGACGAGTAAGGTTTAAGTATAGGGGCTTGATGAATATGTGATTCATCACTCTAAAAGTCGAAAATAGAGGTTTCTTCCCGAATCATTAGATGCATATCTCTATTTATTGTGCATTATTCTCATTCATACACTTAGAATTAATGTCTGTATTTAGCATGCATATTTGCATTGAATAAGGATCCAAATTCACTTGTATGTTAGCTAGGTTCACCTATTTGTATCTATTTTATACTAAACCTAAATCCAGTAAAATCAACTCTATAGTGTATATATTACTAACACTAATAAAGGAAAAATATCTAGAAATAGTAACTTGTAAAATTCACCAATAAAACCCAAACCCTAATTTGAGACTAAGAACTTTATAATGTGAATATCTTTTTCACACCGTCTCCTATGGACCCTTACTCACTTTTGAATTAATGCACATTCAATTACCTTCAAAAGGAGACCAAATTCAAAAGAATTGGAGTTTGTATGTGACACTTGAGTTTTGGGCTCTTATCGTATATTTTACATATTGACTAAACTGTCCTTTATTTTATAATTTTATTTTCTTAATTATTAAAAATCCAAAAAAAGTTGGATTAAATTGTAAATATTCCTTTGGTATTTTTTCTAATTTTATTTTGATTTTTTCTCTTATTTAAAAATGACAAAAAAATCTCCAAAAGATAAATATGCGGTATTATATACCTATAAGGTACCCTAACAAATACTTTTTGTACATCTTGTCAAAATGAGCAACTTTTGTGTTGACCACTTTTTGATTTTACCCCTCTTGTTAGTTCTTTTTGATTTTTCTTTTGATTCAATTATTGATTTTTCTAGGAGCGCACGTGGTAGCTCCTAGAGTTGCCACGTGACACCCCCTTTTTCTTTTAATTATTTTATTTACTTATTTTATTTATTAATTTAATTTTTTATTTTTAATCATTATTTATTTTAAGTATTTCATCTTATTTTACTTATTTATTATTTATTATTGTCTATTATTTAATTTTATTTTCATTTTTTGCCGCAATGTGGCAGCCCCAAGGCGTGCCACGTGGCCCACTTTCTTTCTCCCCTCTCGTGCCCTCTCTCTCTTCTCCCAATCTCTCTCTCACTCTCGTCGTTCTCTCTCTAACCACCCCCACGCTACATGCGCTCCTCTCCCATGCAGTCCTTGTTACCCTATGTCTCCATCATTCTCCTCTCTCATTCAAACTGCACGTCACCCTTTACCCTCTTTCTCTAATCGCATCCCACTTCACCCTGTCTATCTAACCACTCCCTCTTTCTCCGCCATCTCTTATTCTCTCTCCCTCTCATGATCCCTCACGTCCCTTGTTCTCCCATGCAGCATGCGCGCAGATAACTACCCCTACCTTGCATCTCCCTCACTCTCTCTCTCTCTCTTCTGGTCAATATATGACTCCCTGCATCGCGAACCGCTTTCCCTCGTCTTCTCCAATCGCGCCTCTCCTTCCACTCACACTCGATCTCTCTCCCGCATGTCCCATGCACATCGCCCCATGATCTCCACTCTATTCCCCCCCTTGCAACCACATATAAAGGCAGATCCTCCTCTCCTATTCGATCTCATCTGCCATTCCTCCAAAGCAAGAGAGAGCTCAAGAGTTCACACCAGTGGCAATGATGCGCACAACCTCTTTGAGCGAAGACCTCCCTTCTCCTCGGCGAGATCTAGGGGACTTTCCAACCCTTACCGCAACTGCTTCGGCTGGAAACTACAGCTCCTCCGCGCGTGCGAGCCGTCACCAGCTGCTCGATCGCATCTCGACCCGCCTCCGCAAACGAGCCCGCTCTCGACCAGACCAGCCTCGCACCACGACCGCGTGTGCCATCTTTCCTGTACACCCCTCGCCTTGCAGCCTCATCGACAACGCACCATGCCTCCAGTCTCCTCCCTAGACCTCGGACGTGTGTCACTTAAGGTCCAGGTTTTGCCCAGCCTGTAGCCTCGCCGCTTCCCTCAGCCCCACCTACAAACGTACGTCACCGGCCTGGAGCAGCTCTAACGCCCCCCCTTACGTCTCAGCCCACCTGTTGCTCAACCATCGCCCTCACGTGTGAGGCACGTGAGGGCTGGGACATTTGCAGCTACTCCCCTGCCTTCTTAGGGAATAACGACGAAGCCCCAACTTACAAGGCATCACGTGAGTATCACGCGCTTCACTGGAGTAATTGTGCACATGCCCCTGGAGGATCTGTTAACTAAAGAAGCGCCCATGTGTGTTTTTTTATTTGCTTTTATTTTCTGTATTGCATAAATACCCTTGTGTTTGAACATTTACTTGAACAACCATTTCACGTCATTTTTAAGTTCAAAAATAGCATGTTGTAGAGCAGCTCATTTTCTATCTAATGAGCATTTATTTATATTTTTTTGATTAGTGGATTATTTATTTTAAATAATTCGGTGAGAAATTGCGTTTATACCGTGCCCAAATTTCATCTCATTTGCATGCATATTAAGGTCAAAATAAATGAAAGGGTGATTTTAGTAATTGATTTTTATTTATTTCCACACTTAGTATTTTTAGGAGTTAAAAACTGTTCTAGATATCTCTCACATAGACCTATATAGGATAAATTAATTTCAGGAAAATATTGATGTTTGGTATTTATTAAAATTATTTAACTCAAAGTCACATAGTCTGCATTATTTTATTCATAATTAATTCATAGTTCATCCAAAAAATTCAAAAAATTTACATTAGCTTAATTTCATCATATTTCACATTCTGACCAAGTTTGAGGTTTTTTGGACTTAATTTGATTTTATATTACATTTTAGTCCCGGAACTTCGTTAAAATTGCATTTCACTTATTTATTGCATTTAAAAAATACCAAAAGATGCTTCTTTGAAAATGTAGCCTCTAGATTGACTTTGAATCAACCTAAGGAGTCAGCGGCCTCCCTGAGTTCGACCTTGGGCTTGCTTTAGTAAAAAAATTGGCTGCTCGTTTTAATTGGAAAAATAATTGATTTAGCAGTTTTTGATTAATCCGAATTTGCTAGACTGCAACGAACAAATCAACGTTAATTGCACAAAATTAACCGAGGGCATTCGAGGATCCATCACTTACCAACCCTCTGTTGGCATCTCGAATTCCTGGATTACCTCAACCGCATCAATCTTGATCACATCCTAGAATTCCTTGTAGAAGAGAACGTGAAGGCCATCTGACCCCAACACCCCATCACCGTTGAGCTGGAACAAAGCTTTCTTGATCTCCGCTTCTAAAAACTCATACACAAGGGAGCTCGCATGCACATTTGAGATCCTCTAACCCCCCTTCCTCTCCATCCACAGTCATCATGAACACCCCTCCTACTAAAAGCCTCATAGTGAGACCGAAGTGCCAATCCCGCAACATGGTCGTCCTGGACCCCATTATCACCAACCACAGTAGAGTAAATGGAGTTATGCGCCTCTGACAACTCGCCATGGCATGGAAGAAACGCATGTTGGCATCACCCTCCTTCAGCTAATGTTGCCTGGATCTCTGTCTCTAAACCAACTCGTCCCTTTTGTCCTCCAGATGGATCTTATGAAGGTGTTTTTCCCTCTCATTAAACTCCTTCACTGTTAGCCCCCTCTCGTCCTCCAATTTATCCAACCTACACACCTTCTCTTGAGCCATCACCCTTTTGTACTGCCTCAACACTCGAGGGGTCGACGTCTGGCATATATCACTTTGTTTGGGTAGATGGATGGTTTTTGGTGAGGAAAGCGTAGCAATTTTTCGTAGAGGATGGGGGTGAGGTTGATGAAGAGGTTGACACTGACACTCGGGTGATATGGAGAAGTAAGGTACCAAACCACATTAAGATTTTTTTGTGGTTGTTTAAGCTTGGTAGGATTCTCATCAAAGGGCGTTGGGTGCAGCTGTCGGGAATGGAGGATGCTACATGTGATATGTGCGGGATGACGACGGATGACGTGGACTGTATGTTTTTCTCGTGCACTTTCTCAGCTCAGGTGTGGAGCAGGGCCAACATTGATTAGCTATCTAGGGAAGATTGTCCAAGCTTCTGGAGAGATATTAGATCGGTCTGTGGATATGGGCATGAAGACAACGCATATCCTTTTGCGCTTGTCTAGGTGATATGATGCGCCAGGAATGACGTCATTTGGGGGTATACATTTTATATCGAGAATGCAATTGAACACTGTGGGGGGTCTCTGGTAATTCATGGAGAATGTGATACGATGTAATTTTTAACCCCTTTAATATATACAGTTTAGGGTTTCGTCCTCCTGAAGCCAAGCCCTCTCCTAAATCCTTTATACGATGTAATTCATGGAGATCGTCCTCCTGAAGCCAAGCCCTCTCTAATCGAAAGAAAGGTCTAGGCCGCACAGAGGACCAAAGCAACATAGTATGATCAGAGCGTGCTCTCAGTAGTGCATACGCCCCTGTCTACCATCTTCGCAGAAAGCAAGAATCTATCAAGTGAAGACCTTTGAAATTCCGCCACGTATATTGACAACCCCAAGCATCCACAATCTGCAGTTACATCTCACCAATGAAGTCCCACAAATTAGAGGATCTCACCACCGTTATCCCCTGGGCGATCCTCCAGAAGCAAAGTGGTATTAGAATTCCCCACCACGATCCATGGGTCCAATAAAAATCTCGTTCTAACCAAACACATCTCATCAACCAACAGTGAGAAGTTCACACCATTACATGGCCCATACACATTAGTGACGATGACCATGCACCCATTCGCCTTCTGCTTCAGCACAATGGTAATAGAATGCCTGTCCGTGAGGTCCTCAAGCTCCAAGTCGAATTTCTCCCCATTCTAGCATGTCATCAAACCCTCGGTTATCCCATTCGAGTCAACAACGTGAAACTCCCGCAACCTGCTCCCTTTAACATCTTTCCACACGTTTTCAAAATCAACAGAAGTTTTGGTTTCCTATAAGCAAATCACATCGGCATTCTGTTCCATAACCATGTTACGCATCGCCGCTCTCTTCTCAGGCCTTCCTAGGCCCCTGACATTTCAGGAGATAAATTTCATTAGGAAACTACAACACCCCCGACCGACGGTACCCGCCCCAGACACGCTAGGAGACCTTCCAACCCTTCATCCAAGACTTCCTCAACCACAACTCCTTCTATGACTTCCTCTACGAAAATTCTACCACCATCCAACCCTTCATCCATGACTTCCTCAATTACAACTCCCTCAATCACAAATCCATTTGTGACAATCGAACCACCATCCAACCCATTTTTGACCCCAACTGCTTCATCGTTGCCTACCATCTCCACCGCTCTAGATGCTATGCAAGGCATCTGACTTTCAGTCTTCGGAAGACACTGGTGGCCAGCCATCTCACCATCTCCCTCCTCTTGTGGAAGACCTTGCTTCGGCATCCCTCGTGCTCATCCCATCTCCCTCACTTCAAGCCACCGGTAAATCTTGAACCTCCTTCGCCTCCTATGTTCCTTGAGCCCTCAACGGCTGTGACTTCTCCCAAAACAATCCAAGGCCAAAGGTATGCCCTGTTTCAGATTTACTTGGGATGTTCCTCCGCCCAGGTCTTAACTTTGCATCCGAACGCCACATCGAAAGTCCTCGCCATGCCGTACCTCGGAATATCAAATGGATTGTTTGGCTGTTGAAACCTCCCCTAGCGCAGGCACAACCACAATAGCTTGCCCACCAAAACCATGTCTAAGGCATTCTTTGGAGATAGCGATTGGATCCTCCCTAAACCCTTCACACGACTGAAGATCCGGGTCGCCGCCATCACCCGACCCATTCTCATCCAGTGTCCCCTTCGCAATCGGGTCAACCATAACCGAGCTCGAGTGCCCGTTACCCATCGGATTCGTTTTTCCACTAAACAGATCCCTCGCGCCCGAGTGCACCACTTCACTAATGCGCTTATTCGGGCCTTCCGCACTCGCCCGACCTGCCAGCACAGATGCGTATGAAGCACTCCTGCTTCTAGAGATCCCGCCACGCCTAAATGCACCACTTTACTAAAGCACGTATTCGGGCTTTCCACACTCGCCCGACCCACTAGCACAGATGCGTATGAAGCACTCCTGCTTCTAGAGATCCGACCATCCTCCTTGGGCCCCGCGCCATCACTTTCTTTGGAGACATCCTTTCCACTTTCAGCTAACCCCTTCGAAAACCTTCCAGGATGGTCAATAGCTTTTCCATTCATGGCAAAGTTGACTCTGTCTCTTGAGACGAGCTCCCCAGCATCTCGTCGTCAGAGCCACACGATTCCATCAATGCCTCCCACACCTCCAAGCGCACCACACCACCTTGAAAGTTGGTCTCGAGGAAGAAAAGCAGTGGCCGAGAGATCTCCGCCGTTACAAGCACGTCTATGGATTGACTGTATTGCAACCCATCTTGGAGAACCTCCATGACACGCATCATCGGCACCACCATCTCCTGGACTATGTCATGCCTCCTTGCGATCAACAGAAATCCCCTAATGAATAACTTCCTAGAGTCTTGTAAGTCCATCACCCCATCCCGCAAATGAGACATCCTCCAGTGAATGCACCCCTCCGCCTTACGTGTGATCACAATAAGCTCCGACGCCTCCTCGATCAGACCACGTGCACACACCAACGATGCCCCCATCTGCACCACATCCTCGTCAAAGGCGCATCCCACCGAAGTCTCGATGTTTTCCATCGCATCAACCAGGCAACTACCTTCCCACCTATAGACACGTACCATCATCCTAGTTGGTACTCTCCCCCCGCAACCCCAGCCTTCCATACCCGGTTTCGTGGACATTGAAATCATCGATGGCTGCTTGCCCCCCACCTGAAACACCTGATTGGGTCCCGACAAGCGACAACCTGGTGGGCCCTACCTCTGTACCGCAAGCAGACTCCGTGAAAACATCACTCCGCACCCCATTGTGGCGGTGTACGGTGCCCGCGACGCACCACCGTCCCCCCCCTCTTCCCCACTCCTCTTTCTCTCATTTATCGAGTCAATGTAAGTAATAAAGTAAAGATGGCCTCCCAAACTCCTCAGACTAGAAGGGTCCCGAGCTTTATAGTCAAAAAGTTGAAAAATTGAATTACTTGCAAGTATTGAAACTAGGGAAACAATCTAGTGTTTTTAGATAGTTGACAAACTTCTCTAAAACAATCTCAGTTCCAACTTTGTTGCATAAATCGGGAAATGAGTGTCGAAGGACAACAAAATCAAGGTAACCAAGTCACTCATGCCACTGTCGAAGAGTTTGGAGATTGTTTCCCATTTTTAAACTTTGTAGCAATCTAAGTGGAGGCAACACAAGCTTGGAAGATGGAGACCATCAACAATCAAACCAATCCCTATCTTCTTCATCATCCACAAATCATACAAAATACATGAATAAGCATTAAATATGGAGACCATCAACAATCAAACCAATCCCTATCTTCTTCATCATCCACAAATCATACAAAATACATGAATAAGCATTAAATATCAATCGACAGTTAAGATCTTTGGCATTGTTGTAAACATAGAGCAAATTAATAGGAAATCACAGGTAAAGCATCTTTAAAATTTATCAATAAGAGACATACCTCCTTTCTTTGCAACAGTATCAGAAGACCTCTCGATCAGATTCACACATTCTCTTCCCGAAGCAAGTTTATAAATGTGTATCATTTTTAGATAACCTGATTAGGGGTGCTATTATTAATAAACCACTTGGTTGGTTAATAAATGTCTACCTTCATTTTCTAGGCAATCACGGTTGTTAGAAAATAGGAATGCGGAAGCGTATTAGAAATATTGATAAAGAAATACGAACAAGACGGGATTTACGTGTAACCTACTCCCTAAGGAGCAGCATGAAACCACGAGAGAAGTCCTCAAAGGGCTATATATAGCCCCATTGAGTTTCCACATCTCCAAACTCGTAGATGTGGGACTAAAGATTGGATGGGGTAATTGGATCCTAAAGAGATCCATTTACCCATCTCCCATACATGTGACACATATAATAAATACTCCAACCTTCTCCCTCAAGCTGGAGCATGTAATGCTCAGCTTAGACAAACAGAAAGAAACTCAACTCAAACTACAAGACACTACAGACAATATCAACTCAACACGCACAACTGTTGGCTGCTGTCGAGGATGTTGCTTCTCATGCCGTGCAGGTGAGGAGTACGAACGGGTTGGAGTGTGAGTCAATTGAATCTCCTCGTCGGAGAGCATGTACTCTATACTGTGCCTGTCAGAGTCACTGCTATTGAAACGAGTCTCCTCGTCGGAGTATTCTGGCCCGTCATAACATGTGGACCATTGCTCCATCTTTGAAAGGACCGAACTGAAAGGCCATGGAGTACAATCCTCGTCAGAGTCCACAGTCGCTGGAGAATGGAATCTGAGAGAAGTCTACTCGTTGGAGAACTGGGTCTCTCCCATCTGGCACCAAGGTTGTAAAAGTCGGTACTCGGTCGGTCGAGTCACTGACTAAGGATTAATAGATAGTCGGACGACTAATCTGATTTAACTGGACTTTAATTGGCTTTGAATTTTATAATTATTTTAGAAATATAACTTATTTTTATACATACATTAACATAGATTTTGTATACGTTTATACTGTCATAATAAAATAAAATAAGTAATTGAATTTAAATAGAACATTAAGCATATTATATTAAGTTTGCTTATAAAAAATAAAAACTTAAAATAATATGGTATCTCCAAGCGAAAATTGGTCAACTAGTGTGCCTAATCGAAATTAGTCGGTACTCGGTCGGCCATCTTACTGACTAGACTAGCCGGACCTACTACTCGGGCCAGTCGGACGACTTTTACAACACTGTCTGGCACAGAGAATGGTACTCTACTCTGTAGTCCCTACGATACCACATGAAAACCCTTTCCTACATGGCATAGGGAATGGTCCTCTACTCTGGAGTCCCTATGGCTCACATGAAAACTCTTGCCGACAAAACATGAATGATGGGGACCACGACAAAAGATGGCAAACATGTGCACATCTGAAAAGAAGAACACGTACATGTGTATTTCTGGAACTGAGGACTCGGAATCTGAACGCGGAGTCTGATTAACTGACAACTGTAGAGTCTGGAAATCTGATTGGTCATGAAGTGTTTGAACCTGATTTGGAATCTGGATCCGACGTATGACTCTACACAATACCCCCCTTTCTCCCATACTTGTCGGAAAATAGTGACATCGACAAAGTTGGGAGAAGACATTAAAATGCGGAAACCAAAACATCACATAAGCCGTGTCAAAGTTTTTTTAACGGTTTTCTCCCGAAATAATAATTTTTTTGTAAATCGATTTTTTGTAGCCGTTGCATCGTTTTCTCGACTTTCCTTTTCTTCTTTTTCTTTGTACGGTTTTTTTTGCACGCACCTTTTTTTGACAAGGAATCTCGCTTAACGATTTGACCAAGAATATAACAATTTTATTTAGCAACACAACCCAACTTGGGAGGCCCCCTTCTTTCTCCTCTTTAATTTCCAGCCCAAACAATGTACCCCCTTTTTTCATTTTTTTAACCCACGACCACCTTTTGGCCCAAACGTGCAGGAGCCCCAACCTTTTTTTAACGCCATAGGGCTCGCTCGGGACCTTTGACCAAAACATGAGCCCCTCTCTTTAGGCATTCCACTTGCCAGAACCCGCCGAAAAAATGACCGTCACCAGTGCCTCTGTATCAAAGGAGAGAGCCGAAGAGGCAGCACGCCCGATGGGGGAGAAAGTCGCCGCCCGAAGCCGCGTCAAAACCGCGTCAAAGAAGAGAAGTGGCGCACACGATGGGAACTGGAGGTGCGGGGACCTTGTAGAAGATTTGGAGTATGCGCGATGACAGAGCATGCGCGATGGAGGGTCACCGTCTGCTCCTTAATGCGTTCTAGTGCCCGCCACTTATAGGCTGCGCGGTGATGTCGCTTGCGTGATGAGACTTTGCTGCCGATTGAGAATGAAGATGGAGCTTTGCGGCACATGCCGCTGCCTGGAGGGTCGCTGCAGATGGGCGAGCATGAGAGGAGGTCTGCGCGCTATCACTGGAGGCTCATGTCGCCTTGGATGAAGTCTTGCATATCGCACTGCCCAAGCGGTTAGGGTTGCATGTCATCAAACCCTCGGTTATCCCATTCGAGTCAATAACGTGAAACTCCCGCAACCTGCTCCCTTTAACATCTTTCCACACGTTTTCAAAATCAACAGAAGTTTTGGTTTCCTATAAGCAAATCACATCGGCATTCTGTTCCATAACCATGTTCCGCATCGCCGCTCTCTTCTCGGGCCTTCGTAGGCCCCTGACATTTCAGGAGATAAATTTCATTAGGAAACTACAACACCCCCGACCGACGGTACCAGCCCCAGACACGCTAGGAGACCTTCCAACCCTTCATCCAAGACTTACTCAACCATAACTCCTTCTATGACTTCCTCTACGAAAATCCTACCACCATCCAACCCTTCATCCATGACTTCCTCAATTACAACTCCCTCAATCACAAATCCATTTGTGACAATCGAACCACCATCCAACCCATTTTTGACCCCAACTGCTTCATCGTCGCCTACCATCTCCACCGCTCTAGATGCTATGCAAGGCATCTGACTTTCAGTCCTCGGAAGACACTGGTGGCCAGCCAGCTCACCATCTCCCTCCTCTTGTGGAAGACCTTGCTTCGGCATCCCTCGCGCTCATCCCATCTCCCTCGCTTCAAGCCACCGGTAAATCTTGAACCTCCTTCGCCTCCTATGTTCCTTGAGCCCTCAACGGCTGTGACTTCTCCCAAAACACTCCAAGGCCAAAGGTATGCCCTGTTTCAGATTTACCTGGGATGTTCCTCCGCCCAGGTCTTAACTTTGCATCCGAACGCCACATCGAAAGTCCTCGCCATGCCGTACCTCGGAATATCAAATGGATTGTTTGGCTGTTGAAACCTCCCCTAGCGCAGGCACAACCACAATAGCTTGCCCACCAAAACCATGTCTAAGGCATTCTTTGGAGATAGCGATTGAATCCTCCCTAAACCCTTCACACGACTGAGGATCCGGGTCGCCGCCATCACCCGACCCATTCTCATCCAGTGTCCCCTTCGCAATCGGGTCAACCATAACCGAGCTCGAGTGCCCGTTACCCCTCGGATTCGTTTTTCCACTAAACAGATCCCTCGCGCCCGAGTGCACCACTTCACTAAAGCGCCTATTCAGGCCTTCCGCACTCGCCCGACCTGCCAGCACAGATGCGTATGAAGCACTCCTGCTTCTAGAGATCCCGCCACGCCTAAATGCACCACTTTACTAAAGCAAGTATTCAGGCTTTCCACGCTCGCCCGACCCACTAGCCCAGATGCGTATGAAGCACTCCTGCTTCTAGAGATGCGACCATCCTCCTTGGGCCCCGCACCATCACTTTCTCTGGAGACATCCTTTCCACTTTCAGCTAACCCCTTCGAAAACCTTCCAGGATGGTCAATAGCTTTTCCATTCATGGCAAAGTTGACTCCGTCTCTTGAGACGAGCTCCCCAGCATCTCGTCGTCAGAGCCACACGATTCCATCAATGCCTCCCACACCTCCAAGCGCACCACACCACCTTGAAAGTTGGTCTCGAGGAAGCAAAGCACTGGCCGAGAGATCTCCGCCGTCACAAGCACGTCTATCGATTGACTGTATTGCAACCCATCTTGGAGAACCTCCATGACACGCATCATCGGCACCACCATCTCCTGGACTATGTCACGCCTCCTTGCGATCAACAGAAATCCCCTAATGAATGACTTCCTAGAGTCCTGTAAGTCCATCACCCCATCCCGCAAATGAAACATCCTCCAGTGAATGCACCCCTCCGCCTTACGTGTGCTCACAATAAGCTCCCACGCCTCCTCGATCAGACCACGTGCACACACCAACGATGCCCCATCTGCACCACATCCTCGTCAAAGGCGCATCCCACCGAAGTCTCGATGTTTTCCATCGCATCAACCAGGCAACTACCTTCCCACCTATAGATACGTACCATCATCCTAGTTGGTACTCTCCCCCCGCAACCCCAGCCTTCCATACCCGGTTTCGTGGACATTGAAATCATCGATGGCTGCTTGCCCCCCACCTGAAACACCTGATTGGGTCCCGGCAAACGACAACCTGGTGGGCCCTACCTCTGTACCGCAAGCAGACTCCGTGAAAACATTACTCCGCACCCCATTGTGGCGGTGTACGGTGCCCACGACGCACCACCGTCCCCCCCCTTCCCCACTCATCTTTCTCTCATTTATCGAGTCAATGTAAGTAATAAAGTAAAGATGGCCTCCCAAACTCCTCAGACTAGAAGGGTCCCAAGCTTTATAGTCAAAAAGTTGAAAAATTGAATTACTTGCAAGTATTGAAACTAGGGAAACAATCTAGTGTTTTTAGATAGTTGACAAACTTCTCTAAAACAATCTCAGTTCCAACTTTGTTGCATAAATCGGGAAATGAGTGTCGAAGGACAACAAAATCAAGGTAACCAAGTCACTCATGCCACTGTCGAAGAGTTTGGAGATTGTTTCCCATTTTTAAACTTTGTAGCAATCTAAGTGGAGGCAACACAAGCTTGGAAGATGGAGACCATCAACAATCAAACCAATCCCTATCTTCTTCATCATCCACAAATCATACAAAATACATGAATAAGCATTAAATATGGAGACCATCAACAATCAAACCAATCCCTATCTTCTTCATCATCCACAAATCATACAAAATACATGAATAAGCATTAAATATCAATCGACAGTTAAGATCTTTGGCATTGTTGTAAACATAGAGCAAATTAATAGGAAATCACATGTAGAGCATCTTTAGAATTTATCAATAAGAGACATACCTCCTTTCTTTGCAACAGTATCAGAAGACCTCTCGATCAGATTCACACATTCTCTTCCCGAAGCAAGTTTATAAATGTGTATCATTTTTAGATAACCTGATTAGGGGTGCTATTATTAATAAACCACTTGGTTGGTTAATAAATGTCTACCTTCATTTTCTAGGCAATCACGGTTGTTAGAAAATAAGAATGCGGAAGCGTATTAGAAATATTGATAAAGAAATACGAACAAGACGGGATTTACGTGTAACCCTACTCCCTAAGGAGCAGCATGAAACCACGAGAGAAGTCCTCAAAGGGCTATATATAGCCCCATTGAGTTTCCACATCTCCAAACTCGTAGATGTGGGACTAAAGATTGGATGGGGTAATTGGATCCTAAAGAGATCCATTTACCCATCTCCCATACATGTGACACATATAATAAATACTCCAACCTTCCCCCTCAAGCTGGAGCATGTAATGCTCAGCTTAGACAAACAGAAAGAAACTCAACTCAAACTACAAGACACTACAGACAATATCAACTCAACACGCACAACTGTTGGCTGCTGTCGAGGACGTTGCTTCTCATGCCGTGCAGGTGAGGAGTACGAACGGGTTGGAGTGTGACTCAATTGAATCTCCTTGTCGGAGAGCATGTACTCTATACTGTGCCTGTCAGAGTCACTGCTATTGAAACGAGTCTCCTCGTCGGAGTATTCTGGCCCGTCATAACATGTGGACCATTGCTCCATCTTTGAAAGGACCGAACTGAAAGGCCATGGAGTGCAATCCTCGTCAGAGTCCACAGTCGCTGGAGAATGGAATCTGAGAGAAGTCTACTCGTTGGAGAACTGGGTCTCTCCCATCTGGCACAGAGAATGGTACTCTACTCTGTAGTCCCTACGATACCACATGAAAACCCTTGCCTACATGGCATAGGGAATGGTCCTCTACTCTGGAGTCCCTATGGCTCACATGAAAACTCTTGCCGACAAAACATGAATGATGGGGACCACGACAAAAGATGGCAAACATGTGCACATCTGAAAAGAAGAACACGTACATGTGTGTTTCTGGAACTGAGGACTCGGAATCTGAACGCGGAGTCTTATTAACTGACAACTGTAGAGTCTGGAAATCTGATTGGTCATGAAGTGTTTGAACCTGACCTGGAATCTGGATCCGACGTATGACTCTACACAATACCCCCCCTTTCTCCCATACAAGGTTTTAAATCTCGATTTCGATTTCGTTTCGAGAAGCAGAAAAAACGAGACAATTTCGAAATTTCGTCGAAATTTCGACGAAATTTCGACAATTTCGGCCAAAATCGATCTAGATTTGTGAAGGAAGGGCATATATCAACATTTCGATTTCGATTTCGGTAGGGTCTTGAAACCGAAATTTCGCCGAAATTTCGTCGAAATTTCGGGAAATTTGAAACAATGCTCCCATACTTGTCGGAAAACAGTGACATCGGCAAAGTTGGGAGAAGACATTAAAATGGGGAAACCAAAACATCACATAAGCCGTGTCAAAGTTTTTTTAACGGTTTTCTCCCGAAATAATAAATTTTTTGTAAATCGATTTTTTGTAGCCGTTGCATCGTTTTCTCGACTTTCCTTTTCTTCTTTTTCTGTGTACGGTTTTTTTTGCACGCACCTTTTTTTGACAAGGAATCTCGCTCAACGATTTGACCAAGAATATAACAATTTTATTTAGCAACACAACCCAATTTGGGAGGCCCCCTTCTTTCTCCTCTTTAATTTCCAGCCCAAACAATGTACCCCTTTTTTTCATTTTTTTAACCCACGGCCACTTTTTGGCCCAAACATGCAGGAGCCCCAACCTTTTTTAACGCCATAGGGCTCGCTCGGGACCCTTGACCAAAACATGAGCCCCTCTCTTTAGGCATTCCACTTGCCAGAACCCGCCGAAAAAATGACCGTCACCAGTGCCTCTGTATCAAAGGAGAGAGCCGAAGAGGCGGCACGCCCGATGGGGGAGAAAGTCGCCGCCCGAAGCCACGTCAAAACCGCGTCAAAGAAGAGAAGTGGCGCACACGATGGGAACTGGAGGTGCGGGGACCTTGTAGAAGATTTGGAGTATGCGCGATGACAGAGCATGCGCGATGGAGGGTCACCGTCTGCTCCTTAATGCGTTCTAGTGCCCGCCACTTATAGGTTGCGCGGTGATGTCGCTTGCGTGATGAGACTTTGTTGCCGATTGAGAATGAAGATGGAGCTTTGCGGCAAATGCCGTTGCCGGGAGGGTCGCTGCAGATGGGCGAGCATGAGAGGAGGTCTGCGCGCTATCACTGGAGGCTCATGTCGCCTTGGATGAAGTCTTGCATATCGCACTGCCCAAGCGGTTAGGGTTGCATGCGACTAGTGCACGCATGCTTCGATCTGGAGGAGGGCTCCGCCTGGGAGCAAGTTACGCGCAAGAGGCGCGAATGTAATTCCCACGGTGAGGTGCGAAGGCAATTCCCACGTTGCTGTGATGCACACCTGATTCTGGGAGAAGGAGGTTTCTGTTCCGCCAATGATGGATGCCACTCTGATGTGCCGAGGAGGGGAAGGGCTCCGCCTAGAGGCATCCAAATGCCGATCGAAGATGAATGATAGAAGGCATCATAAAGTAGGGTTCTGTTCTTTCATGAACAAATTGCAGACTGAAGAACATAACCCTCTTGCCGATGCAGAAGTTAGGGATTGTGAAAAAACCCATAAAAATCTGTTGATCTCGAACATAGTAATATGATAATAATCTTCAACAAATAAGTCTTCAAAACAAGCATGAATTGGATCTTCTCCTCCATAAATCTAATCTCGAATAAACCAAGAGCATAAAAATCGCAAGAATCGAACCCGCTCTGATACCATGTTAGAAAATAGGAATGCGGAAGCGTATCAGAAACAATGATAAAGAAATATGAACACGGCATGATTTACGTGGAATCCTACTTCTTAAGGAGCGGGATGAAACCACGAGAGAAGTCCTCAAAGGGTCATATATTGCATTCAACTTTCTCTCATGACTACAGGGGTGTGGGGGTCTATATATAGTCTCCACATCTCCAAACTGATAGATGTGGGACTAAAGACTGGATGGGGTAAATGAATCCTGGAGAGATCCATTTACCCATCTCCCATACATGTGACGCATATAGCAAATACTCCAACAATGGTAGTGGTCATGATATTAGCACTAGTTGCAATTTTATTAAAGACAGAGATCTTCGTGACATACATGTAGATCTCTGATTTGATATGCTGTAAATTTTCTTCTTTAATATCATCAACCATTGCGATAAGATTCTTTCTTTGATTCAATTTTCTCTGAGCAATAATCAGTCCCTTAACCAGGCTTCTTGCGGTGTCAGCACTTCATGTCTTTCTAGTAATTGCTCTTGCTGCCTTTATTGAGTAAAGCAGGCATCTCAATAGATATAACATGTTCATTATGTTGGAGTATATGTGTCACATGTATTGATGGGTAATTGGATCCCTCCAGGGTCCAATTACCACATCCTGTGGTTTAGTCCCACGTCTACTAGTTGTGGGACTAGGAGACTCGGTGGGGGTTATATAAGGAGCCCCACACCCATTGTTTCAGATGAGAAAAGTGAATGGACACATCAACCCTTTGAGACGTTCTCTCATGGTTTCATCCCGTTGCTCACGGAGTAGGGTTCCACATAAAATCTCGGTGTTCTTCTTCATGTTTTTTTATCTTTAGTATTATACTTCCGCATTCTCATTTTCTAACATGGTATCAGAGCATGTTCGTTTCTCAAGGATTTACTTTATGTTCTTGATTTGTTTGAGATTCGATTCTTTATTATTGTTGGAGATTCATTCTTGAAGATCATTTATTCATGTTCATATGCTGTTCGAAGATCTGTTCATGTTTTTTTGAAACCCAATGCGCATGAGAATTTAGAAGATCAACGTTATATGCCAACACAAATTTTGGCATGTGTATATCAGGCCACTTTTCTGCAATCCTTGCTGAGTTAGAAGAAAATTGGAACCTTAGATCTAGGACGGTAGTGGCGCTTCCTCCTCTTCATGTGTGAGTAGGAGAGACCCAGTTATCTCTCATCGGGCGTAGGGGACCTTGTGCAGATCCTGGCCTACCAGCCCTTGCAGCCTTAGATTTCCAGCAAATAGGCCCTACACAAGGGACTCAGCCTCATTAATGCACCTCGTAAGGTTCTCGAGGTGCTCCAGAACCAATGCTAGGAGCCTTGCGGTGCTTTAGCTCTCTACCAAGGGGCATAGAATCTCCGCCAGGAGGTCTGCAACTCCCCCTTGTCCATCGCGAGGCGTATCTTCTCCACCTCCTCTCATTCATAACCCTAAGATCTACGACGATGCCTCGAACAAGCTAATACACCTTGCAGCCAACACCTTGCCGTCGAAGATCTCTAATCCCTTGCTGTTGTAGGAGCTCCAGGTGCACCTTTACACCACGAAGACTCGTTCACCGCTGTAGGTACTCAAAGAAGGAGCCCCCCTCTACGCGCGAAAGGGATACTGCCTCCGAGGCAATCCAACACCGGGTTCCGTGTCCACCTACAACTCCAGGCTGCTTGTGGCGATCCCTCAGCCGTGTTGCATCTCCTCCACGATGAGCATCATCGAACCCCTCTCTCCTATGCATGATGGATACCTTGTTCTCCAAAAGTATCCCATGTGACCGCCACCCCCAAACCTCAAGCAGCATCGCACGAGAATAATAGGGTTCCTGTAGGAACCCTAAGGTTGTGTTTTATTTCTTCATAATTGGGCTTTATTTAAAGAAATTGAGAGAGAGAAAGAAACAAGGAAGAGAAAAGAGAGAAGAGGAGATAAAAGAGGATAGGGTCGGCTACATGGATTCTTTGCCTCCATTCAGATCTATCTTGGGCCAATCCCGATCTTAAATCCACAAAACTAAGATCCCTTCGTATGGTCTCTTTCCAACACTTCTTGGGCCGTCCTCGCCCTCTCTTAGCCGGCTCAACATCCCAACACTCGCATCTTTTAACTGGTGCATCAGCTATCTTCTTTGCAAATGTCCAAACCATCTTAAGCGGTTTTCTCGCATCTTATCCTCGATCGAAGCTACTCCAACTTCTTTCTGATTGCATCATTTCGAATCCGATCTTTACGTGTGTGTCCACACATCCACCTTAGCATTTTCATTTATGCTACATTCATTCTCTGCACATGTCTATGGTTCACAGGCCAACACTCAGATCCATAAAGCATAGCAGGTCTCACGGCTGCTTTGTAAAACTTTCCTTTGATCTTTAAAGGAATTTTCTTATCACAGAGAACAACATAGGCTCGTCTCCACTTTAGCTAGCCTGCATTTATCCTATTAGTAACATCTCCATCAATTTCCCCATCGTGTTGCAGAATAGATCCCAGATATCTAAAGGAATCTCTCTTCTGAATGTTATCGTCACCAATCTTCACCTCGATTCCTTCACCATTGCTTCCATCAAAGGTGCACTCCATATATTCCGTCTTATCCCTACTTATACGAAATCCTTTAGTCTCCAACTCATGTCTCCATGCCTCAAGCTTCTCATTTACTCCATCTCTAGTCTCGTCAATTAACACAATATCATCAGCAAATAACATACACCAAGGCAACTCATCCTGAATGTGACTGGTCAACTCGTCCATAATCAGAGTAAAAAGAAATGGACTCAAAGCAGAACCTTGATGTAAACCAATGTTGATGTCAAAATATCCAGTCTTCCCAGACGGGGTCCTTACACAAGATAAAGCCCTATCATACATGCCCTTTATAAGGTTAATGTATAGGACATGTATTTGTCTCTTCTCCAACACTCTCCACAATATCTCTCGCGGGACATAATCATAAGCCTTCTCCAAATCAATAAAGATCATGTGGAGGTTCTTCCTTCTAGCTCTATAAATCTCCATTGTTCTCCTCAGCAAATGGATGGCTTCAGTCGTTGAGCGACCTGGCATGAATCCAAATTGGTTTTCTATTACATTGGAAATTTTCCTCAACCTTCTTTCGATCACACGTTCCCAAATTTTCATAGTGTGATACATCAACTTGATACCTCTATAATTTGAACAATTTTGAATGTCTCCTTTATTCTTATAAAGAGACACCACGATACTCCTCCTCCAATTTTCAGGCATTTTCTTGCTTCGCCAAATAATATTGAATAGATTCGTAAGCCAAGTCAAACCACGCTCACCTAAAACTCTCCATACTTCTACAGGGATGTCATCCGGTCCTACACTTTTTCCAGGTCTCATAACCTTCAAAGCCTCCTCTACTTCCTTTCTTTGTATCCGTCTATAGCATGCACGATTCAAGTAACTTTCAGTACAAGCTAGATCACCCAAAGTGATATCTCTATTTCCTTCCTCAATGAGAAGTTTATGGAAGTACTGCTCCCATCTAGTCTTTATATCCTTCTGAGTAACAAGCACATGACCTTCCTCGTCCTTAATGCATCTCACTTGAGAAAGGTCTTTCGTTTTTCTTTCTCTTGCTTTAGCCAACCTGAATATATCCTTCTGTCCCTCCTTAGAGTCGAGATTTTTATACAAAATTTCATAAGCTTTTGACTTAGCTTCGCTTACGGCCTTCTTTGCTTCCTTCTTCTCTATTTTGTAGTTTGTGACAGTTTCCTCTGTTCTATCTTTAGACATAGCTTTAAAGCAAGCTCTTTTTTTTAGCTTCTCTTGCACCCCTTCACTCCACCACCAAGCCTCCTTTTGACATGGAGCTCCTCCCTTTGACTCGCCTAGCATCTCTTTGGCTACCTTTCAGATACAAGATGCTACTGCCTCCCACATCTCATTTGCACTACCGCTACAATCCCAAGATAAGTCTTCTAAAACCTTCTTCCTGAAGCTCGCTTGCTTCAGTGGAAGATTCCACCATCTAGTTCTAGTTATCTTAGAAACCCTCCTTTTCTTTACCAACCCTTCCATTTGTACATCCAAGACTAACAAACGATGTTGGGTTGTCAAACTCTCTCCTGGGATTACTTTGCAGTCTTTACAACACAGCCTATCTCATCTCCTCAACGCAAAGTAATCTATCTGTGTTCTAGTTGGCCCATTCTTATAAGTAATTAAATGTTCCTCCCTCTTCTTGAAGAGAGTGTTTGCTATGAAAAATCATATGCCGTTGCAAAATCCAGGATGGCTTTTCCCTCTTCATTTCTATCCCCAAAACCATGTCCTCCATGAACACTAGCATACCCTAAAGCATCTTTTCCCACATGTCCATTAAGATCTCCACAGAGGCAAATCATCTCTCTTTGTGGGATTCCTTGTAGACTCTTATCCAAATCCTCCCAAAAAGCTTGTTTAGTCCTTTCATTTAAACCAATTTGCGGTGCATAAACTGAGATGATATTCAGAATTTCTTCTTCAAGCACCAATTTTAGCAAAATAATTCGATCCCCGAATCTTTTCACCTCAACCACACAATCCTTCAAATCCTTATGAACAACCACTCCAACACCATTTCTACCCTTATCTTTACCTGAATACCAAAGTTTAAAGCCTGTCTTCTCAATCTCCCTTGCTTTCTCTCCAATCCATTTAGTCTCTTGAAGGCAAAGTATATGAATCTTCCTTCTTTCCATCGTATCCACTATCTCCATCAACTTTTCCGTTAAAGTGCCAATATTCCAACTATCAATCCGCAACTTTCGTTGTAATCTCTTTTGGACTAACTTCTTTACTCGCATGCGTCCATTATGTAAGAACCCTTGTAAATTTTGGACTGCATCCGGGCGGTAATGCAGCGGAACTAGCTTAATTACCCACATGCGTTCCTCATGCGAGAACCCTTGCAAATCTTGAACTACATCCAGGCTGCGATGTAGCGGCCCTTGCCAATTTTTCATTGCATTCGGGCGATGCAACGCGTCGCAAGTAGGGAACGCCCCAACGAAATTTGTATGTTTGCTTAAATCCATTTTGAAAAGATCCGACTGTCCTGAGGCAAGTTCTTAAATAGTATTTTTTTAGAAAAAAAGTACTATTTAGGAAATTGTCTCTGACTATTTTACGCTCGTTGTCGGCTACCTAACGCAACCCTCCTCATTTACCCGGGCTTGGGACCGGCCATGGCTGAGTTTGTTTTAAAAAAAAGTGCGTTCAAAAAAATCGTACGCGGAAAAAATTGAGAGACGACTAAAAAAAGGAATAGTCTAAAAATGATTTAAAAAAATACAAAAAGAGAAGCTGAAGAAAAATTTGAGACCGGCTTATGTGGAGTTTTGTTTCTCCCCATCTTTTTGTCTTCTCCCAACTTGGTCGGCGTCATTATTTTCTGACAAGTTTGGGAGAAAGAGAGAGTTGTGTAGAGTTCTATATCTCATATTCAGATTCTCCAGTCCAGATGCCAGGCTATTTGTCAGACTCTACAGATTTTCTGGTTCAGACTCGCTAGATTGGTTCAGAGTCTTCACACATGCTTGCGTTCATCAGTTGAGAGGTCCCCATCTTCGATTTGATCGGCTCATGGTTTTGTCTGATCCATAGAGGCTCCATAGTAGAGATCTCATTCTCTATGTCATTACAGGGTAGGGTTTTCATGTGATTTCATAGGGACTCCAGAGTAGAGATGCCATTCTCTGAGCCAGTATGGGAGAAATCTAGTTTTCCGACGAGGAAACTTTAGTCTCCATTCTCCAGCGACTGTGGACTCCGATGAGGATGTTTCCACACCCTTTTCAGTTTGGCCCTTTAGAGATGGAGCTTTGTCCACATGATGTATAGTCTTCTACATGTGGCAGGCCATAGTACTACGACGGGGAGACTCATTCCAGTTTCAGTGACTTTGACAGATGCAGTACAGAGCACATGTTCTCCGACGAGGAGACACAGTTCAACTCATACTCCAACTCTTTTGTCCCTCTTCACCAGTACAACTTGAGAAGCAACATCCTCAAAACAATCGACAGTAGAGTATGCATTGAGTTGATATTGCATGTAATGTTTTGCATTGCGAGTTGAGGATTTTGTCTGTGTCCAAGCTGAGCATTGCATTCTCCATCTTAAGGGGGGAGTGTTGGAGTATGTTCGTCACATGTAGTGATGGGTAATTGGATCCCTTCAGGGTCATATTATGACATCCAGTAGTTTAGTCCCACATCTACTAGTTATGGGATTAGGAGACTCAGTGGGGGATATATGAAGCCTCACACCCATTGTATCAGATAAGAAAAGTGAATGAACACATCACCCTTTGAGGCGCTCTGCCATGGTTTCATCCCGCTCCTCATGGAGTAGGGTTCCACATAAAATCCTAGCATTCTTTTTCATGTTTATTCTTTAGGTCTTTGATATTACGCTTCCACATTCTCATTTTCTAACACATTATTTATACTTGCACGATGTTGTTCTTCCAACTTACTAATATATTTCCTCAATATTGGATCTCGTCATTTCAGTCGGAAGTTGACTTCCACTTCCAGCTGCCTCAAACAGTGTTGATGCCACCAATATAAATCCTTTGCTTGCAAATCTCGTCCATTTAGTTAATTAGCAATGCTTCTTGAGGTGTCTGTTGAGAAGAGGAACCAATGAGATATTTATTCCATAGAGATAGGGTCTCTTATATAGAGAGAAAACCCTAGAAAGTTCATGGGTTATGGATCCCGATGGGTCACAGGGGGTTACGTAATTCGAAGGGCCACAAAGGATTATGGAACTCAAAGGGTCACGAGGGTTTACGGAACCCAAAGAGTCATGGGCATAAATGTAAATATAATAACTCTAACACTCCTCCTCAAGCTGGAGGTGAGAAAGCTGCAGCTTGTAACAAAAAGAAAAAGTATACACCATTAAAACATATGTCCGCTGTTAGTAGAAGACCTCAGTCGAGGATGAGTCTGCGGCTTTCAGGTCATCGAAACATATCTCTGCCATGTCTGTAGAGTTGTTACGATATCGAGTCATCGGAACGTATCTCTATCGTGTCTGTAGGTCACTGGAACATATCTCTGTCATGCCTGGAGAAGAATCGCTATAGAAGGAGTTCACACAGAGTAGTAGTTGGGTCATAAAAGAAGAAGTATATGTCCTGACAAAGAAGTCGATGCTCGATGAAGACGGATGATCTGAGTAGTAGTCTGTAGTGTCGGTCAGTCAGTCATAGTATGGCAGCAAACGTACTGAAGAATCATCTCTGACTCCACCTTTCTCCCATACTTGATAGAATAAAGAGTATGGAATGTCAAGATGGGAGAAACAAGTCGTGATGAAGCAAGGGCAATTGGAGGGAGGCTCCAGGCGGTGCCGACGATGCAAGAGGTGCGACTGGAACTGCTGGAGCTTCAGGGGGCGCTTTAGGTGCCGCTGGAGGTAGCAGTTGGTGCTGTTGGGGACTCAAAATACCTTGTGTGGGACCATCGAATCCATGAGCGATGCAGGAGATCCAATCCTCTCTCCTTAGTGATGGAGAGAGGGTTGGTGGTGGTGGCGGCGGATTTAGGGTATTAGGCTTCGGTCTAGGACCGTCGCTCTGATACCATGTTGAGAAGAGGAACGAATGAGATATTTATTCCATAGAGCTAGGGTCTCTTATATAGAGAGAAAACCCTAGAGAGTACAAGGGTTACGGAAGCTGAAGGGTCACAGGGGGTTACAGAACTCGAAGGGTCACAATGGGTTACGGAACCCGAAGGGTCATGAGAGTTTACGAAACCCAAAGGGTCACATGCATAATGTAAATATAATAACTATAACTGTGTCATCACAGTAATAATTAATGTCTTCTCATTTTGCTTTTAAGGAAACAACCATCAATCGACATCTCTCATTGTCTCATATTATACACCTACATAGTTAATTGATACACACACTTATATCTTTGCCTACACGTGGTTCTATTATGAGCCGGTGCTCCTAGCATTTTTCATCCAAAGAATACGAGGTTGAATATCTAGAGAAAGAACATTAAAGTTGACAATCCAATTCTACACTTATTTATCATATGTTGTATCAATAGGGCTAGAGTTTTCTGTCTCCCATTCATATATCCATCACACCCTCTAGACACAATAACAACCCCCACCGCAATGAACCACAACCAGTAATTTTTCTTTGTCAACTTTATGTTAGTAACTTGCTAGCATGTTGTCCGTCCGAACTATTAGACACTCCATGAGATCTTTTCCTCCAAGATCATGACATGATAGATGATTTTTAAATTAATCAATGTTAGAGTATGCGTCTATAGATGGGAAATTGGATCCCTCCATAGTTCAGTTACCACATCCACATGTTTAGTCCCACATCGTCTGTTAGTGGGACTTGGGGTTATATAAGAAGCCCCACACCAACTCTAACCTTTGAGAGAGAGAAATAACGAAGTACCCAACCCTTAGTGGCCTTTTCCCGTGGTTTCATTTTGCTCATTATGGACTAGGGTTCCACGTTAAATCCTGGTGTTCTTAATTGTTCTTTATTATTTAGCTCTAATTACAATTCACCATCTCGTTTTCTACACGATATTAGAGTTAGTTCAATCATGTGGTTTATTATTGAAGATTAGTTTGGTTTTGGTCCTTGGAGTTCGTGATATTTTAACGGTATCAATATTCTTGTTCGAAGCTCTAGGGTTTCTAAAACCCCATCAACAACATATGGTTTCTCATGAAACCCTTATTCTTCATGGCATGGAAACCACAACCACTTGCCATGTGCTTCTAACGATCGTCATCAAATTCAAGAAGCAACCCTAGATCCTGACCTTCTCAACATCTCCAATTCATATTCAGATTAACGACAACAACTAGGGTGTTGCAACACATCGAATAGAAACTCCCAACGTACAATCTCTAGGCTAAAGATCAGATCGCATCTCCAAGCGGTGTACGAATTCGACTCAACCACAACATTAAGAAAACGAAGAGTGGGTTGATCCCCTCACGCATGCGAAGGCGCAATGCTCTCTTCTTATGTGTGATTCGAGTAAGAAGAGAAGCACACATAGTTAATGCTTCAGCACGATTAGCCCTCATGCGAGTGTGGCGGCGCCAACGGGCAACTTCTACATATTCCACTCAAAATTTATCTCCTCCATGCATGCGTAGACTCCAAGTTGAACCCCAGTCTCCTCTTGTTTGCGCCACCACTAAGTCTGCAGCCATGTCCCCACGACAATCAAGAAGGCAACGATACATCCTCCAGGTTGCAACTTCCTCTCCAAACAACATTAACGGCCATCACCACTAGCCATGAGAAAAACCCCATCAGGGGGTGACGGTCTTTGTGAAAGTGGTTTCCTCGATAGGGAACCCTAATAGAAAGATACATGAGTTTCCCCCCTAAAGATCCTTCCTGGAACAATGACCAATTTTTCCCTTCTATTTTTTGTAACAACCAACAGGTCCAATTTTGGAAAATAGAGGGAAGAGAGAGGACCCAATTGGTCTCTTGCAATACACATAAAAAGGAGGTGCCTGTAAAAAGGGGGGGATATCCAAAAGAAAGAAGGGAGCCCATGAAAAAAGGGAGAGATGAGTATTTTGGCCCAATTTGGCCAGTGATTTCAAAAATGGGAGGAATAAGGCATCCAAAAAAGGATTTTTTATTTCTTTTAAAAAGGTTACCGTACAAAAAGAAGCCATATGAAAAAAGAGAAGAAATTCAAAAAAAGAGAGAAAATGCTTTATTTGAAAAAAATAATAATGATTTTATTTTCTGTGCTTCTATTCTTCTCCTAACCTGGTCGATACAATAAGTATGGGAGAAAGAGGGAGTACTATGTTGAGTTTTCATATTCAAACTCTACAATTTATGCATTCCGTGTTCGAGTGACCCTATTCTCCAACGAGGAGACTTAGTTTCGGACTCCATTCTTCAGTGATCGTGAACTCCAGTACGAGATCCTTCCGAGGGTCCTATAAGAGATAACCCACTTTGAGGTCCCTATAAGAGAGACCCATCTCTAGATATCTACATATGGATATTCCCACGACGTTCTTTGTTTAGCCCTTTAGAGAGATGGAGCAGTTCGGGCCAGCGTTCTCCTAGGAGGTGATTCATTCCAGTTTCAGTGACCATGTTTTGTAAGACGCAAAAGTTCTCTGACGAGGATACTCATTTCGGTTCAGGTGACTATACGAGTATATAGCATACATTCTCTGATGAGGAGAGTCATTCCGATTCAGTTGACTTTGCATAGTACAAAGCACATGTTCTCTGACGAGGAGACTCGGTTCAGTTCTAGTGACTCTGATAGACGCAGTACACAGCATACTTTCTCTGTCGAGGAGACACAGTTCACAGTACAACCTTTTAGTTCCTTCTTACTAGCACAACGTGAGAATCAACGTCTTCAGCAGGCAACCAATAGAGTATGTGCTGAGTTGATATTGTGCGTAGTGTCTTGTATTCTGCGAGTGAGTGATTTATTTCTGTTTCCCAAGCTGGGCATTAATGGTATAGTGGTAATGTAGTATCTGTACCACCCAAAAGGTTAGGATTTAATCCCCTTTTGTGG
The DNA here is from genome assembly GCA_037367405.1 of Ottelia alismoides. Lineage (NCBI taxonomy): Eukaryota > Viridiplantae > Streptophyta > Magnoliopsida > Alismatales > Hydrocharitaceae > Ottelia > Ottelia alismoides. Next base: position 637,894 of record JAZKJV010005521.1, on the reverse strand, counting down.
GGGTTCTATTAGGTAATCGACAACCATCGTAAAAAATAGTCGAATCTTTCAACATGGATTTGAGGAAGAATCCATGTAGCCGATTCTAATTATAGTAGGAGAAGGCTTTGCCATTTTTGTCCAAACTAAGCATTCCATGCTCTAACTTGAGGGGGAGCGTTCACATCCACCGGTTTAGCCCCACATTGTCTGTGAGTATGTCTTGGTCTTACTAGTGGGGCTATATTAGAAGATCTACACCACTTGTAACCTTTGAGAGAAAAAGAGAAATAACAGAGTATTCGATCCTTAATGGCATTTCCTTGTGGTTTCATCGTGCTTCTTATGGAGTAGGGTTCCACGTTAAATTCGGTGTTCTCCATTGTTCTTTATCTTGATTACGCTTCCGCGTTCTCGTTTTCTACGGCCAATAGCAAACAAGACAAAAAATATATGGCCCTTTCAAGCGGAATAAAAAATAGCCAAAGAAATCATGGGGCATGCACCAAATGATGAGGGTTGCACCCAAATATCTCAAATACGAACACATGGCTCATGGTGGAAGAATGGACAAAAACACCACATGGTTATGGGGCTCTTTCACCTGCAATAGAAGAATACACAAGAACAACAAAACAAAGAGCGCATCATTCTATTTTAACTGAGTACAAGCTCTCTTTCCAACGTATGACACAAGAAAGCAACATAATTTAATATCACCCTCTTCAACATATGACACAAGAAAGCAACATAATTTAATATCACCCTCCTCAAGAGATAGAGTATTCATAAGATAGAAGACGTCGCCCACTTCAGGTGGAGGGGCCTTCTCTATGTGGTAAACCTCTCCAAGTGGCGGAGGAACACCTTTCAAGGCAGAGAACCTCTCCAGGCAGCAAAGCAACACTCTTCAGGCGGAGCACTACACCATAAGGAGAGCTATAGAGGAAGCCCTGTGAATAGGAGCTATGGGTTCCTGCCAACAAAAACTTTCATGCACCTACTAGAGCAATATACCAACACAAACACTTCTTTTGAACACAAGTCCACAACCGCGAAGATCAGAACGTTGGTGGTAGATGAACACGAGCACAAGTCTTGTCTCTGATATCATGTTGAACGGAGAAAAAGAAAACACCATAGAAAAATGGGACTTGCGTACCCTCAATAGAGGAAAAACCACATGGGCACTCACAAAACCTCATCTCCCTCTCATGATTTTAGGGCACACTTCTCTCGAATGATTATAATTAAGGAGGATGAGGACAATATGTAGATAGTTGGGTAAACGATCTCTCATCCAAAGATTTATTTACCCAATCATAAAGTAAACCAAACTTAAGACTCCCCTCTCTAGTTGGGCATGCATGTCATAATCCCACCAATTTATCTACACTCTTTTTTTGTGTGAAGAGATCATCAACTTGATCGTCTAATTTCAATAAAGTAAGACAACTCTTTTGCATCAAAATAAAATTTATTCCCTTGATTGGTTTGGGATGTTGGATATGTGGTTGATGATCTTATATAACTTTATTTTAATATCCTTGTGTGAAAATGTATTTTTTATATTTGATTTATTTAATATTAAACCTAGGTTAGGTACGAGGGTAATCAATGAGTTCATGTTACCTGTTAGGTGTATGGGTACCTCCGTACCTGCTAATAACTACTTATCCAATAAATATGCAGGTTTTGATAGCAATTTATAAATGAATATGGGTTTGTGAATACCAATACCCATTCGAACCTGATATCCTTACCTATGACTAATAGAAGGACTACAAGGAGATTTTCATGGTTGGATTTCTTTTTAACTGATTGTCCAATATGATTATGTTAGAAAACAATTATTCTCCTATACTTAGATTCCTCATATCGAGTAAGCCTATGTTGGTTTCCATTGAATTACGGAAATTATTGCCCGTGTCCCTTTTACTGATATTACCTCTACCATGGTAGGTATGTTGGAGGCAGAGGATGTATATAAGGTTTTGGTTGCATGAGAGTGAATTATACTTACTGTTAGAGGACTTGGCACTCAAAGGATTTTTGTTGGCAAACGCATAATTGCCTTACTTCTGTCAACTGTCATATATATATATATATATATATATTCGTATATAAATAGATGATTGCCATACACCTCCTCGGATAAGGTGGTTAAGTCCCCGTGATAATTGAGGCATATGATATTCACCAATTACCTTGTTGACCATTCACCGTGATTACCGCTTTCATCATGTCCTGATATCTTGTAGTCATCATCGTTGGAATCATCGAGAACCACACAAACACATGGAATAGATAAAAAGTATTATTTTTTAAGAAGTGAACCTCAAGATGGAGAAGCCTAGATTTCACTTTCTTTGATAGTATTCTGTAGTATACAAAACATACACAACATGTCACACCATCAAATGTCAAGTGTTAGAGTTATTTGATATATTATTTCTTTATATCTTTATTTTTTTTATTGAGTCCTGTAACCCCATTGGAGTCATTTGTGTAATTTTTTCGTTTTGGGCTCTAGGATTTCATGCTATATAAGAAACCCTATACCCTTTAATAAAGCATTACATTCATTCTCACTTTTCTCTATACACGGTATTAGAGCAATGGTCCTAGACCAGGACTCCTACCCAAATTTCGACCCCCACTAGCGAGCCCCTCTCTCTCTCCATGGCATTGCTGAATTCTTCTCTCATATCTTATGGCTTCGCTTGAAGGCATCATGCTCTCTTTTTCTAAGCATCGTGTTCCTGGACTTCATCGCCTAGGGTTCCTTCGTGCACCGAAGCCCATCCCTTGTGCATCGTGCATGCACTTCAAGTGCATCGTGTGTGCATATCCTGTATAGTGTGTGCATCCTACAACTACTACATGAACTCCTCATCTGGTCACGATGGCATCAAATTCTATCGAGATCAAACCCCAGCACACTACGTCTTCTATGATGGTATATAGGACTAGTATCAAACTCAAGGGCACAAATAACTGCGTCCTATGTTCTCGATCCTTCAAGGTGTTTGTCGGGGTCAAAGGAAGATATCCATACTCGCACAGAAACCTTTAAGGACACATACAAGGATTATTAGTCTTGCTTGTGGAGGATTATCATGTCATGACGTGGCTGATCAATAACGTTGAATACATCACGGTAAATCCTTTATACAAGAATATTGTGAACGAAATGTGGGAGAAACTAAAACTGACTTATTCCTAGTAGATGACCAAGTTTCATCTTGCCGACATATATATATTGGATCTGGTCCGCCTCTCAGGCAGAGTTCACGTTTGCAAAGTACTACTGGCACCTCAATGGTCTATATGAAGTATTTGTCATATCCCAGCTTACCTGTTGCTCCAAACAGGTGGCAGAAAAGGTATGAATGAAAAGTCTATATATTTCTTGCTAGTCTACATCCACATTATCAGAGAAAGAAGTCGATTGTGGTTTCTACATCGAGTGTTTGTTGGTGGCAACCTTGTTACATGGTAGAGAAAGAAGTTGATTGTGGTTTCTACATCGAGTGCAAAGGCTGAATACATGGCGATGACTTAAGCCACTTGCAACTTGCGAGATTACCGAGCTAGTCTCCTTTATACAGGAGCTTGGATTTCCTGCTACTATCTCATACCTTTGTAATATGACAACAAGTCTGTTACATATGCTGTCGCCAATCTCGTATTCCATGAGCGGACTAAACACATTGAAGTTGATTGTCATTTCCTTTGAGATACAGTACTTGGATGGAAGATCACTACTTCTCATATCTTCACATATCTTTAGCATGTTGATATATTCACGAAGGCCCTGCTGAAGAAACACATCTCTTGGTTGATTTTCAAGTTAGGCATGATCGATATATATACTCCAACTTGGGGTAGGGGAGTGTTAGCGTTATTTAATTATTAGAGTTATTTGATTTTTATTGTTTCTTTTTCTTTTTATCTCTATACTGAGTCTTGTAACCCCTTCGGAGTCATTTATTATTTTATTCTTTTTGAGGTCTAGGGTTTCATGCTATATAAGAATCCCTTATACCCCTTGAATAAATCATTCTATTCATTCTCAATATTCTCTCCCCAACAAGAAACATGATTATAGGGTTTGTGACGGCTATGGTGATTGTCCTACTCCACGGGATGACCCGATGAATCAGATCTTTGTATCATTCTTCTCAAGAGATATAATCTGACTCTCTCTATGTAACCCCACCAACACGGTTGTGTTGCAATCGTCACCTAACAAGACCGATTAGTCAGTTTGAGTGCACGATATGGTAGGGGTGGTCGAATAGAATAACTTTGGCCAATTATTCCGTCACTAATGAAAAATAATATTTTATTATTATACTATTTTGTTTTTAGTCTTTCTTTTAAGTAAAGTAAAAATTAAATGTGTATTGCTTGTTTGTAATTTTACAGGTACTTTTATTTTGTAAATTTAACGATCATAAATGTATATATGTGTTAAACATAGATTTTATATCTAAACTAAATTAGCCACCGAATACCATTTATTTATTTATTTATTATTCAGTGATCCTTCCTTCCAATTGAATATTGAAAACCGAATTTTGCAGCATTGACCAACACAACCAAGTCTCACCCACCGTATGATATGGTGTACTAAAACACAAGCATTGTGAATTGGATCTTGGAAAAATCTAAATACCTAATTTGTCTCGCCTTCTCTATTCTCAACAACAATTGTTATCTACTGTTATTCCAGTGCAAATCTTTATGCAACGATTATCATCTTAATTTATTATTGTTTGTCTGGAATGCATAATTTCTCTAATGTGTAGTTTCTCTGGGTTCTATTTCACTTGGATTCTGGAGGATAAGTTCATCCTAGTCAGCATGATAGACATTCCTTAAATATGAGAGTTGGGTTTAGGGAAGTTTTCTCACTGTAGTTATTTCACTAGTATCAAATTTTTTCCAGCTTTGAAGTGAGTGTATCTCAAATTATGAATAAAACGGATTTTGTGTCGAACATCCATTCCAAACCTTCCCTCCTGCAGTTGTGTAGTGGGTCTGGTATGAATGGACAAACGAGTAGGGGTAAAGACAATGCAGTCAGATCTGTAAAATATTATATATTGCATCTAATGGCAAGGAGTAGGGGTGTTCAATGGAGTCATGTCAAATGGGAACCCGACCCAACGGTTATTCCATCCCTAATTTCACGGATACCTGGGAAAAGCTATATGGTTTGGGTAGCCTTAAGTACCTGACCCGCTTGACCTTTATCACATATTGGAAAACCCCTTGGAAGAAGCGGGCAACCGGTTGGGTATTGACAACTTTCCAATGCCCCCTTCACACGTCAGTGATTCCTGGTTCACGGCTAAGACTTGGTCCAGACACTTCCTCCATCCCCTGCTGCAGCCCCCCTGTTCTGTCGACCACCTTGTGGGCAACCTGGAAAGCCCACCTGGTGTTGGGGTCATAAAAGACATAAGATCATGTCGGCCTGTGATGGAGAAAAAAATAGACTTGGAGATCAACCAATTGAATGGTGATGGATTAGAAGGAGAATGGAAGAGAGATCGAACTGATCTAGCAAATCCGTTGGTGAGGGTGGAGCTCCAGGAACGTGATGGAATCGCCAAGGAGGACCATCTTTATGGTATGGGTTATTTTTATATAATTTACTGATGGTTGCAGATATATTATGTATTTTTTATTCTAAGGTGCAACAAAAATATAATAATAATGAGCATCCTATTTGTTGATAAGTGTACTTTTGATGAAGTCATCCGTTTGCAATTAATGTTATCATATATTGATATAATTTGGAGTGTTGATACAAATTGAGTTGGGAACCATTGAACGCAGAATGTAGCCCTTCGATGATATTGTTCGCTCTCAGATCTTGATTTCCAACACGGGGGATATCTTGTGGATATCTCTATTCCCATTTCTATCACTACAATCATCAAATCATATCCATACATCCAATCATACTTGATTAACTTCGAGATGGTGCGGAGTTTCGAAACCGGCATTGCTGTAAGAATTGTATCTATATATCTGATCGTAACTTGGTGACATTTTAATTCATGCATATTTTTCTTTTTTGATTTCCACCGTTTCTATACATCTCTTCTTCATCATTTATTAAAAATGTGAAATAATAAAAGAATATAGTGTTTGTCTTTACAAACAACCATCTATGTTCATAGCTCAACTTCATAAACTTTTATTTGAATGATTGTAAATAGGGTGATGATTGGAATTTGTTCGATTCAATGGCAATCCATGAGACCATTTTTCTTGGAAGAAATATACCACGGGTACTTTTTACCAATTCAAATAATTTGGATATCGGTTAGAATTGGGAACTCGTTCGGTAATGATAGAAGGTAATGATAGGTCAAAGCAGGTCATAATTGAACGGGCAGGACCCTGGACCAGGAACACCCCTAGACTGCCAGGGAGAACCTTGGTGTTAGATCAATTGTGTCATGCATAGGGATGTAAACAGATCTGGATATATTGGTATCCGGACAGTCACTGTATTGTTTTATACATATTTTCACATCCATATGGCATATGCATATCCATTTAAAAATGGATACGGATCGTAAGTACGGGTTTTTCATATATAAATCTTGTTGTAGATTTATTTTTAGTTATATGTTCATAGTTTTATACCAATTTTTGCAATATTTCATATAATGGATAAGAAAAATATCTACTATATTTATATCATGTGTCCATAATGCACTAAATGCATATTTAAGCTAATCTATATTGTAGTTCCGCTATAATCTCTATCTGATCACTAACCATTTGTATTTGGATCCGTTTATTGAGGATATGATACATAGTGTTCATATTCATCAACATTCGTATCTGCATCCGTATTTGTATTAACAATGACCAAGGATATGGTAACACTTGTACTCGTATCCTTGTAAACAGTTTGTATCCTTAGTCATGCATCATGATTTTTTTCTTACATTCAATGCTATGTTTCGTTGCTGAATATACATGAAAACACTTGGAATAGATAGAAGGCAAATGGACAAATATATAAAGAAAATCTCTCATTTCTTGATTTTAATAGAGTTTCCTTGTTTTAGTGCTCAGTTGGTGACATAATAACTGAAGGCATTTTATTCAATCCATTCCAGATCCTTGTTATCCTGATAGGTCTTTATATAGCTATGTTTGCTTTGGTTTACAGGTATAGGTTGAGTTTTGGATGCAATGAGAAGTTGCATCTTGGATCTCTTGTCTCTGCTTTCACGAACACCAGATGTTCTCTGGTTGCCGCCGCCAAGTAAGCACCTGTGTCATCTGCTGCTTCCTGATTGAGATGCACTGATTAAAGATGGGTGCTCGCCTTCTTGGTGCCTTTATTTACGGAGGTTCTTCTTGCCAACGCATTCTGTAATCTTGTTGCGGTTCTTGCTAATGCATTTTCTGTGATCTTGTTATTCCGCATCTTGACATGAAGAGAAGAATGCACTGAAAAATTTCAGCATCATACACGACAGAATTTGAATTTTGATCGGCCTAAGAGTGGTTAATCATAGAAAAGTCACATTTAGATGTTTAAGAAGTTCCATCATTTTGAAATCGTCGCATGATCTGCGTAAAACTTCGATGAGGAACTAGTAGTGTATCCTGATCCCTATTATACTACCTTGTATCCTGATCCCTATTATACTACCTTGTCAATTATCATGCAAAATTCCTAATTATGCCAGTTCTAGATCCCTAGTCAATTATTTAGTGGAAAATTGTCATTAAGACTATTAAAAAAATCCTTCTTTCCGTACAGCCGTTATGACTATATATAATTGGATTGGACTAGGTCAAGGGCAGGAGTGATGCATACTGTCCGTTTTTGTTGTGGTATTTTCTATTTCTTTTTGCCCCTGGGAGCACCCGCTTTTTATGTTCACTGCAAACCCAAGTCCCGAAGGAGACTTCGCAATTTTTCTAAATGATATAGGGACCTTTTGATAAATTTAGAGAAACATTATCAAACTTCACACGCTTTTTCCCACGTGATTAAAGGAAGGTGGTACAAAATTTTCAATCAAAACGGAAATAAATGCATGCTAATTATAATAACTCATAATTTCTTGTAACTTACGCTCAAAAATCAATGTTCTAAAACTTCAGCAATTGATGCATTGAAGATTCAAAATTGGATAAGAAGCAAATATTGAGCAGGCGCAACTTACTACATGCATTATAAGGATGCATCTATATATACCTCACTACTCTTTTAGTATAATGTGTAGACCCATATTTCCTTCAGAAAAATTATAGAAGCTTCAACAAAGGCAAAGGCATTTTCACGAAAGTTATTTTGCTTGCACCCATGCATGCCTTTGTTATACAAATCTGTTGTTTAGAGAAGCAGAACGACTTATGTTATTAAATGTTGCGCTTATTATACTTGAAAGAATGCATGTATACCATAGTAAGTGAATGCGTTTCCAATTTCGATAGAGAACATTGCCTAATCGCAATTCTCAAATTATCGACATTCCACCCTTGAAGAAATCTTCTTCGAAGTTGGTTGCCGCAGACACAAGGTTTCTCTCGACTAATGAGATTACAAGGTTTCTCTCGACTAATGAGATTACTGGGTGTCTGCTTGGTTGTGGATGGGCAAAAGGTCAATCGATTCCCAATATCTTTGCAAGATCGTTGATAAGATAGGCAAGATTGGGCCCAAGCTGGTAACAAAGTTTCCATCTGTGCTTATTAAAGGGAGGGCAAATAAAAGATTGTTAACTAGATAGGACAACCACTACCCGCAAGGTCAAGGGGACTTGACAATCCAGTGTCTGAAGGTATAATTAGGTTCTAGGTTAAATTAGGCAGAGGGTAGGCCGACTATATCTTCTCAGCCTATGGAAATCGCAATGCAAATTCATAAACAAGCTTCATGATGCAAATTTGTTGTTTAGAGAAGTACAACGACTCATGTTGTTGTTGAACAATGGGTTCGTTATACTTGAACGTACACTTATATATAGTAATAAGCGGATCCATACAAAAAGAGTTTTGCTCCTCCAATAGTTTGTATTGTCGTACAAAAATTATTATAAGCATACAAAATCTTGTCACTACCAATAGTGAACAAATGTCTAATCCTACAAATATTTGCGCAAATCTACAAAGAAACGTAATAATTCCAAAATATTGCTATGCCTCCAAGAAGGGCTGATGAGGGCGACGCTATGGTGGTTGTGTTGCTTGAGGGTTGAATATGACGAGGGATGATGGTGTTGCAAATGGGTCGACACGGGTGGCTCGTGAGGCTATTCATGGAAGGTGAGAATTAGAGGAAAATAATCCTATGTGTTCGGAAGAAACAGAAGAATTTTCGAGAAACTCACAAAAGCATTTTTTCTGAGCTACAAGAGTAGACGAGTATAGGGTTGACGAGGATAATATCACAGGGGTTTGCGAACGATGTGATGCATCAAGGAGATGGAAGTGATGCCACAAGCATCCATGAATGATGGTGGCAATTTTGAGGGAGGTTTCTTCTTGAGGGCGAAAGGGAGGACGGTTGTAGTAGGTAAGGAGTAGGGACGCAAATGGATGTGGCAATATTCGTATTCGTTCGTGCACATTCGTTTTTAAGATGATATGCTTCATGTTTTTGTAAAACAGACAAATACGAATATGAATATTCTAAACAAAATTTTCATGGATACAAATCCGAATTCGGGATTAATGAATGCGAATACGAATGCGAAAAAAACGAATCCGATCATGAATATGAATTGTTGTTTTATATATTAAATATTTTAAAATATACCTATTAGTTACTTAGTGTTTATTCCTCCCACTAAATCACCATCTACTGCCCAACAGCCCCAGACCCCGATGCCCCTCTCTGTTGGACATGTGAGCCCACGACGAGCCATTATGCAATAAACGTTATTGCAAATATCATTCCTGAACTGAATGAAGAATAAATAATTTGCATAATAGGTTCCTCTGTACAATTAGGGTTATGTACCATGGCCATCTTGATGATCATACAACTGTTGATTCAATTATTGAATCATAGAGGCTGGTGCTTGGATGAATATCTAAAGAGTTAGATTGAGGACTCATCAAGCACCATCAAATGATTGTTAAGATGCGATCTCCAGCCTGAGTAGGAGATGGCAATCCTTTCTCACATTGGCTGATATCTGACTGACCTCTTGATGCAGGTCCTCTGGATAGGAATAGAGATTCAGAGGTGTCAGATTAGTTAGGTCAAAGAGTTGACTTAACGAGATCGAGATAACCTAAGTCCTATGTTGAATACTGTCACAGCATAGGCACACATCCTCTGACCGGAGATAGATGTATTACTATATGTCTGAGTATGTACATTCGGCAGACCGATAGATTGATGGCCTAACCAAGGTCTATACACCGGCGAGCTGATGTGCATATAAGGGCATATGAGTAATACGATTTCTCGAAGGGATCATATAGGTTCACTACTGAACTAGAAGACTTGAGCTCACTCATGAGGTATTGGGAAGAATCAAATTCCGTGCACGATCGTCTCACTTTGAAAGCTTGACCGAATTTGTAGGTTTGATATATACTTTTGGAAAGTATAAGATCAAGACCTAGGTATGATATATGCGTTTGGAAAGTATATAATCGATACCAAATCCCAATGATCAAATGAGAAACTTATTGATGAAACCCTGAAGAAGAAAGTATAAAATTGATCTTGATCTTCAGGTTGATCATGGGTCTTCCGGTATGCAGGATGTACAGGTATTGGGAATACCTGAGGGTGGTGTGATCATAAACGATTGTATATCCATGACGCTTCCATTCCGAGGGAGTGATGAAACATGTCTGAATTTTAGTGACTCCTTCAAGTAGAGAAGCAATCTGATCTTAGTCCAAGTGTTGGACATTGGTTTGAATGAGATTCAGATTCAATGAGAAGATTAGATTTGCGGTCTTGATTTAATCAAGCATTTGTGGGAGGTTCGTAAGATCTGGATTTGAGATGAGATCTCAATATCCAAGTCACTATACGTGGAACAATACAATCGCCCCGTCCTTATCTCCTAGTATCTGCGGAGAAAGCACATTATTCTTGAAGGGGTTCAAGAATAATTCATTTGATGAACTAAATATCCAAGCAAGAAGGACTTGATGATTAAATGATATTTAATTATCAAGCATAATATGAATGAGATTTAATTATCAAGCATAATATGAATGAGATTCATATTGTGAGAATAATTATCCGAGATAATTAAATGAGATTTAATTATCAAGAATAATATGAATATGATTCATATTAAGAGAATGATTATCCAAGATAATTAAATAAGATTTAATTATCAAGGATTAGAGAATGTGGATAATACTATCCATAATATTTGTGTATTATAAATACGATTTATAATAGACATATATTGAAGAGAGAGAATTCCTGTAAATTACATTTGTTAATTATTAATGTGGATTGGATTCACATTAATTAATTAATGGAAATGTAATTTACAAATTAGTTTGGGTTGTGAATATGATTCACATTTTTTTCAATGGCATGATTGAAATATTCACAAATTAATTTAGAATTAATTTGGTGGATATTTTTGTGATAAAGATTAATACAAATACATTAAGAAAATAATAATACAAAATAAAAGAGAGATAAATAACCACCTTATGAGGTGGCATCACCAATGACATGGTCAAAGGTGACGCCCCTCATTTTTAGGAGGTATTTATTATCTCCCTTTTATTATATTATTATCTCTTGATGATTAATTTATGTTAAGTTAAATTGTGTTGATAATGTTGCAACATATGTTTAATTTAAATATAAATTAAAGTTGTTGGCTTTTAACCAACAACAATCTTGGCCATTGATTAATACATAGTCCACCATGGCCGTTGGATCTATGTATCCCATGGATTGAGATCTATTGGATCCTAAAGTAATATAAAAGGAGGGCTAACCTAGCCTTTCTTGGTACATAATCAAGAGTTGTAGAAGTCTACCACTCTCTCTCTCTCTCTCATTCTCACCTAGCCTCTCTCTCTCTCTATTCAAAGTGGCCGTCCACTTTGTGTGTTGAGAAGAAGAGACTCTCGCCTTCGCCTTCGACGACTCGGGGATCTCCTTCTTCTTTGGGCAACTTCTCTAGAGGAAGACGACGGATTTTGTTTGACAAAATCAGGGGATCCATCGCTTGGATCTTCATCGAGGATTGCGGGAGGAATGTGACTCATCATCGTGCCCGCAAGTGCGTTCTTCGTGGATCAGACTTAAGACAAGAGGATCTCTTGTTTGGGATCTCACGATTACAACCACGCTCCAAGAGGTATTCCTTATACTTTGTGATTTGATGAAACGATCCGAGAAGTGTTCTTGTGATCATGTGGTTTCATCTTTAGTTTTAAAATTTTAGTTTCCGTTGTATCTAGCGACTAGTGCGACTAGTCGACCCGATCGCATACGATGCGATCAACACGCTTCCGTGATGCGCTTGAGGATTCTAAATATCCTACAAGTGGTATCAGAGCCATAGGTCGAATAAGGTTTTGGATATGATCCATAAACCTAGGACGGCTTGGGTTTGAAAGGGTCGTGAAATTTTTGCTGCATTTCAATTTTCGCACCTCTGTCTAATTGAAATTTCCAGTACTGTTTAAAATGTTTAAACATGAAATTTGCAATTGGATTTTGTTCCCCATTAATAAAGGAAACCATTGGATCTGAGTTTATGAAATTTGGGACTTCATTATCACAAGATATGGCCTTTGGTATACATGTATTCACTGTTGCGGGAACTGCGGATCTAGTCGTGATTAATGAGTTAATTACTGTTTTGATCCACCTCGAAATGCATGAATTATCACTTGGTTCTTTAATAAATCAAATAGGCAATCTTAGGAAACTTAGTTTGCATTTTTTTGGATTTAAATTGATCAAGATAAGTTAATTTTAGTGTTTGGTTGGAAATTGACATTTTTTGATCATAAAACCTTGTGATAAGTCATTCAAATATGATGATGAAAATTAATTGTTAATTTTCTGAAATGATTAGTGAGAAATATTTGTCAAATATTTAAAGAAATAATTATTTCATTGAATGACATTTGCCTAACCATGATGATAAGATAATTGATCTTGATCATTGGTTGATACGAATTCATCAACAAACATTGATTTCACGAAAAAACCTTAGTTTATCTACAATAGTTGTAGGACAACTTTTACATGAAAAACCCTATTGCTTGAATAGGATTGGGGATTTGTTTAGCAAATCTCCTTATAATATAATCAATATTATTTTGATGTATATTATATGGTATAATTTTGGTTGAAAAATCGATGAGCATCTCAAAGTACATGATGATCTATCTGGCATTATCCTTTCCTGAGGTGGATATGGTGCCTAGTCGGAGAGCATTGGGATCGCAGGTTGCAACGTATGTGGTCCATCCTACTCTCGTCGGTAGTGGCCATGACAGCGGGTACAGACTGGATAATGCCGGAGAAGTCAGAGTGTATTTTTCTAATTATTAAAATTCGAATAATATGTACTTTGAGATTATACCTACTATTCAAGTAAAAATCAAGTTAGTTGATTGATGATTGGATTAATGATTAATTTAATGTGATTAAATTAATTATATCCAATTAACACTCTATTATGAATAGATGTGTATTTCCCTTGGAAGAGTTAATTATGTGAATATTATTCACGATAATTAATTATAAAATTTGAATATGAGAGGATCACATAAGTGACATCCATGGTCTCCCGTCAAGGCAAAGGATTCCGTCGCCAGTTGTTGTGTATAGGAGACGCCTGTCCGAAGTGACAGATCCTGTATATGATTTAATTGGATCGGGTTCTTTGCTTCTCGAAAGAGTAAGGCCGTATATGTAGTGACCCAATATTGAGTCCTCATATTATTGGGGCGATATTAGATTGCGTATAGCGAGTTTTAAGCCTGTTGACGGTTGGTTCAATTAACAACGGGTCAACATCATCTTAGGGGTGGTGGGCCCGGATGTTAAAGACCGAATTGGGAATGCAAGTTGGACTTGCAAGGCGGAATGAGTTCCCGCTTCTTTTTATCGGAGTTGCAAGTTCTCATATTATTGGGATGTGACAAAGATAGGAAAGGAGATCATAGATCTTGCTAGAGATATATAATGGTAAGAATATCTCTTACATTGAAAGTGATTGAGGGAATGAACTTTCATTGTTGACAAGGCAAGACAACTTCGATATGAAAATTCCTAAATCAAAGTAAAATATGTATATATATAATATACCCTTATGGAAATTTCTTATTTCAGATAATCCTTCATTAAACACACTCAATGTTATACTCAATGATAATCAGTAAAAATATCATGGATTGGACTCATGATCCAGATATTGCACTTGCAATTGAACACATAATGTATGTGGTTGCAATGTGCAAGTTTCCTCAACATAATGAGGAATGACAATTAAATAAGACAATCGGACATCACCTTAGGGTTTGTATGTCTCTATAATCTTGATCTTTCATCGAGTGTACTTTAGAAGTGACATGTCGATGGTGATCGTAATTGTCAAATAATCCTTATAAAGTAAAGAAGATATTTTGTCATACATATGTGCTCTAGACATTTAATCATGAATGACATGGTTCTCTGCATTATGCAGAATGGTAGCTCAAAAGAGATGATGTATTCAAAATGTTTGAATACCTACCTGATCCTAAATCTCTAAGAGTTGAGATGTATGTAGATATGATGAGTGTCATCATTCTACTATCTATACTCGAGTCATTCACGAAGCTTCATAATAATTATTTTGTATGAATTTAATGAAGCACATATATAAATGTTGAAGTGCTCTTGTATTGAAATTTTTTGAATTCAACATAAGAGATTCTTTGTCTTGAACAATGGTCGTTTATAGATGAAGAGAGCACAGTGGAAGCATGGGTTGGACCCATGTGAGAAGGAAAGTCAAAGAGTTGATTGTACTTCTGTGACTTCCATGTGACATCCAAAGAGTTAGATGAATGCCAATACTGCAATAAGTTGATGTGTTGATAGTATGACTATCAAGTCTGTCTAAAATCCTTAGTGAAGGACTCAGAGCATCTGAATAATCTACATATAATCATTGACTCTGACTTTCTTATTTCATAAGATAAAGTCTGACAACCGTATCCCAATCTTCTAGTGACATTTGCAATTGGTTGCATATATATTAGAAGATTAGAAATTTGATCTTAAGGTTTAATAGTCATCTACATGGATATTGATGCAATTGTTGCAACAATCTCTGTTGGATAGATAGACTTCATATTCTCAGTGGGAGAGCCTTTAGTCTTGGAGAATGTCTCTATGACCTATATAGTAGAGTACCCTCATTGTTTATTTCTAAATGTTGGAAATAAAAATGAATTCTGAGATAGAACTATCATAAAGAGTTATGATGGAAATATTTCAGATAGTAATCTAACATCTAGCGGACTCCACGAAATTAGAAAATTAATGAATGGTTCATTAAGATTTCTAATAATGAAAATCAAACCTTATAAGATCAATAGGAGGATGAAGATCATTTGACAATGATCTGGCATCAAGCCTTGGACATTTGTCTGTTGATTTGATCAATAGACTAGTAAGATGTGAAACCTTAGAATGTCTAAAATTTCAAATCTTACATACTTGTGAATATTGTATTCAAAGAAAAATGTCCAATGGTGTTAGATGTGGAGGTATTCAAGATCTCTTACATATTAATGTATGTAGATCATCTATATCATAGTAAACATTATGAATATGTGATATCTATTGATGATTATGTATGACATAAGATTTCTTCTCTTCACTTGAGAAACCTTTGAAATGTTCAAAGATTTCACAATTTTGGTTTAGAATCGAAGTTTGAAGGAAGATTAAATGAATTTGATCTAACCAAGGTAGCAAGTACCTATTAGATGAATTCAAAGAATACTATGAAGATATGAATATCATTTCTGTCTCAGTCCTCCTAACATACCTAAACTCAATGGAGTTGTAGGGAGATACAATTGGATCATGTGTGACATGATTTGATCAATGATGAATTTAGCATAATTATCCCTTAGTTTCCATGTATATATGTGTAGTAGAGACTACACTATATATCCTTAATAAGGTTCCATGCATGTAAGTTGTAATCGAGCACTTGGGCGTGCTACTTCATTAGGACAATAAAGGATGGTATTAGATACCTACTTTATGACCCTAAGATTCTTAAAAGATCTCATCTCTGAGAATGTGATACTTAGAAGATGACTTTATTGACAATCAAGATGAAAATGAAGTAACAGAACTCATTTAATCTTGAGAAGATAATGAGGCTCTTGAAATCGGGAACTAAAAGAACAATTAAAGATGAAGCATTAATACCTCTTCAAATGAGTTTGAAGATGTATTCCATGTGTCAGTTAAGTCTGAAAATGATCGGGCTTCATGTGATGAAGCTCCTAAGGATCATAACATGGAAAGATGGATATTAGCAATAAAGTCTAAAGTAGACTTCATATACAAGTGTTGTATATGGACCCTCGAGGATCCACCTATATGGGTAAGACCCATAAAGGTGTAAATGGATCTTCAAGAGAAAGGGAGTCTGATGATAAGGTGGAGACCTTCAAAGCTCGGTTCGTAGCCATGAGCTACACACCGGAAGAGAAGACATTGCTTGCGATGAGACTTGCTCTTCGGTAACCATGCTTAAAATCATCAGAATATTGCTAAACCTAGCAACACAACTTGACTGTTGCATCTTTAAGATGTAAGTCAAGATTGCATTCCTCTAAGAATACCTCTTTGAGGATATTCACATGAAGTAGCCCAGGGCTTCATGGTTGAAGAAAGCAAGGTGTGCAAGCTAAAGAAACTCCATCTATGGACTCAAATAAGCTTCTTGTAGTTGGAACATCAGATTTGACTAAATCATAAATGTTATGATTTCCGATAGAATCTTGATGTACCATGTGAAGCTTGGTGGGAGTGCCATTGTGTTCATCGTGCTAAATGTAAATAATATCCTAATCATTTGGAATGATATAAGGATGATAATAAGTGTTTTATGATCTGGCTATTCCATACCTTGAGATATGATCTCAAAGATGCCTCTTGGATCTTAGTTCTGAAGGAGTTCAGAAGCAAAGAAAAGAGGGTATTGGGACTGTCACATTTGTAGTATACCTTGGGCATGTTCCATTTTTTTGGAAATTCCAAGAAAGGCTTCCCTCCCTTAAGATTTGGTACTGATCTATCTAAAGGAATAGCACCTCAAAGAGTCGAGGAAGTGAATGCTAGAACTGCTTGCACTTGTGCATCAGTTACGAGAAGCTAAGTGTATGCTAGATGTGTACAAAAGCCAGATATCTGCCATGCAGTGGGAGTAGTAAAGTGTTGCTAATCCTACTATGGAAAGAAAACACCTGATTGCAGTAATAACAATGTCTTCATAGATGACAAGATTTTTGAGATAGTGATCTCAAAGTCATATCTTCAAAAGCGTAAGACTTTATAGATAGAGATTTAAAAGGTCTTAACTAAGAGATAGTGATCTCCCGGAATAAGGGTAGTCTGATAAGGACTATGGAAATACTGGTTATAATAATTGAGAAATAGTGTCAAACACACTATAACTAAGACACTATAACTGCTTTGACTAGATTGAGTATTGGTTGCATAAGATGCACCATTCGCATTGGATGCGAGCACTGTTACCTAGGGATATGCAAGTGCCGTAAAAGGACTTGGCATAGTCTTTTGGGAACAGAGTGACTGATCAGCTTACCTAGCTATTTCTAAATAGCCTATGATTGTCACATGAGTGTGGGTTTAATGATTAGCCCATTAATGGCTCTTTGGGCTAGTGGGAGATTGTTGGACATGTGAGCCCACGACGAGCCATTATGCAATAAACATTATTGCAAATATCATTCCTTGATCTAAAATGAAGAATAAATAATTTGCATAATAGGTCCCTCTGTACAATTAGGGTTATGTACCATGACCATCTTGATGATCATACACCTGTTGATTCAATTATTGAATCATAGAGGCTGGTGCATGGATGAATATCTAAAGAGTTAGATTGAGGACTCATCAAGCACCGTCAAATTATTGTTAAGATGTGATCTCCAGCCTGAGTAGGAGATGGCAATCCTTTCTCACATTGGCTGATATCTGACCGACCTCTTGATGCATGTCCTCTGCATATGAATAGAGATTCAGAGGTGTCAGATTAGTTAGGTCAAAGAGTTGACTTAACGAGATCGGGATAACCTAAGTCCTATGTTGAATGCTGTCACAGCATAGGCACACATCCTCTGACCGGAGACAGATGTATTACTATATGTATGAGTATGTACATTTGGTAGACCGATTGGTTGATGGCCTAACCAAGGTCTATACACCGGCGAGCTGATGTGCATATAAGGGCATATGAGTAATACGATCTCTCGAAGGGATCATACAGGTTCACTACTGAACCGGAAGACATGAGCTCACTCATGAGATATTGGGAAGAATCAAATTCCGTGCATGGTCGTCTCTCTTTGGAAGCTTGACTGAATTTGTAGGTTTGATATATACCTTTGGAAAGTATAAGATCAAGACCTAGGTATGATATATGCTTTTGGAAAGTATATAATCGAACCAAATCCCAATGATCAAATGAGAAACTTATTGATGAAACCCTGAAGAAGATAGTATAAAATTGATCTTGATCTTCGGGTTGATCATGGGTCTTCCAGTATGCAGGATGTACAGGTATCGGGAATACCTGAGGGTGATGTGATCATAAACGATTGTATATCCATGACGCTTCCATTCCGAGGGAGTGATGAAACAGGTCTGGATTTTAGTGACTCCTTCAAGCAGAGAAGCAATCTGATCTTAGTCCAAGTGTTGGACATTGGTCTGAATGAGATTCAGATTCAATGAGAATATTAGATTTGCGGTCTTGATTTAATCAAGCATCTGTGGGAGGTTCGTAAGATCTGGATTTGAGATGAGATCTCAATATCCAAGTCAATATACGTGGAACAATACAATCGCCCTGTCCTTATCTCCAAGTATCTGTGGTGAAAGCACATTATTCTTGAAGGGGTTCAAGAATAATTCATTTGATGAACTAAATATCCAAGCAAGAAGGACTTGATGATTAAATGAGATTTAATGATCAAGCATAATATGAATGAGATTCATATTGTGAGAATAATTATCCGAGATAATTAAATGAGATTTAATTATAAAGAATAATATGAATATGATTTATATTAAGAGAATGATTATCCAAGATAATTAAATAGGATTTAATTATCAAGGATTAGAGAATGTGGATAATACTATCCATAATATTTGTGTATTATAAATACAATTTATAATATACATATATTGAAGAGGGAGAATTCCTGTAAATAACATTTGTTAATTATCAATGTGGATTGGATTCACATTAATTAATTAATTAATTGGAAATGTAATTTATAAATTAATTTGGGTTGTGAATATGATTCACATTTTTTAAATAACATGATTGAAATATTCACAAATTAATTTAGAATTAATTTGGTGGATATTTTTGTGATAAAGATTATTACAAATACATTAAGAGAATAATAATACAAAATAAAAGAGAGATAAATAACTACCTTATGAGGTGGCGTCACCAATGACATGGTCAAAGGTGACTGATAAACCCAAAAATCAGGCGGTCGTATATTCCACACAAGGCGGGAACACAGTCCATGCATTGACTGCTCAGAAATTCGGATTTAATCAACAATTAACCCACGACAATCAAGTAAAGTAATGAAAGCAACATGTGGAGTTAAAATTTATTATAACTCTACAATAGGTGTGTATAGGTGCAAGTATGTGTAGAGTGTCGAACTCAGGGAGCAAGCAGGAGAGAGCAAGCAAAAATGCACAAAAATGTGATTGTGATCAAGTGCCAACAAACAAACGAATTTTGTGGGTTTTTAATTTATATATTTTTATTTTATTTTTGATTTTAAATTTTTATATTTTGATTTTAAATTTTCTGATTTTATATTTTCTTTTTATATTTTATATTAATAAAATATAATGTATATAAGGATTATATATATAAGAGAGATGAGAGAGGGATAAAAATTGGGGAAAATGCTCAAAATGCAGCCTTGTTTGGGATCTCGCGATCACAACCACGCTTCAAGAGGTATTCTTTATACTTTGTGGTTTGATGAAACGATCCGGGAAGCGTTCTCGTGATCATGTGGTTTCAACTTTAGTTTTAAAAATTTTAATTTCCACCGCATCTAGCGACTAGTCGCCCTGATTGCATACGATGCGATCGACACGCTTCCGTGATGCGCTTAAGGATTCTCAATATCCTTCAACTCAATCATTGATTTTGTGTTGTCCATGGATTGAGATCCATGCACTCCCAAAATATTATAAAAGAAGAGGCAACCCTAATTATTCAATTTTACACACAAGAATTGAATAGAATCTCTCTCTCTCTCTCCTTCTCACCATACCACATGTCCAAATCTCTCTTTCCTTAAGAGTGTTCGTCCACTCTAACCCTAGAGAGGAACGTTGTCATCACCACGCTATTATGCCAATGCTTCTATCGCTTTGGATCTCCTCTCGTGAAGAAGACGTCAGATCTCATGTGATGAGATTAAGGTATTTGCAGCTTGGATAATCAATTTGGATTTCTAGGATCATGCATTTCATTAACATGCTCACAAGCGTCTCCTCCATCAGATGGGACTCGAGGTAGGTGGTCTCTTGCTTTCGAGACAAGATCGTAACCACGCTTCAAGAGGTACTCTGATATTTACTTCATGGTTTAGATGAAAAGATTCGAGAAATATTCTTGGATCATGTGGTTTCATAATTTAAATTTTTAAAATTCCATTGCACCGAGCAACTTGTGTGACTAATCGCTCCCAATCGAATATGATGTGATTTTCACACTTTTATGATGCATTTAAGGTTCTTTTGATAACCTTCATAGGCCAATATTTAAGCTACTCTTAGGACTAGTTTGTATGTATTGTACATATATGCAACCTTCTTTTCTTTCTTTTCTTTTCTTCTTTATTCATTTATTTTGAGTTAAAATAATGCTAATAATACAATATTAGAAAATGTCATTACTTTACTAATATACGATAATTAATAATATTTACACTTGTTATATAAGGGATTTTAAGCTAAAATGAAGGAATGAAGATGATGAATTGCTTTTTCATCGTAACCCTATGCTTTAACTTTGCTAGTACCTTAACAAATACTTATTAAAGGAATAAATAACTAAAAATAAAAGGAAAAAAAGAAATAACTTAGAATAATTTTGATTTTTAAACTATTCTTCGTAAAATTAAAGTCCAGAGCTTGATTAGTTCTTTTGATTATTAATTTGGCAGGATCTCATTGAGAATAAGATTTAAGACTTAACAACTCTCAAGTTCCACAATTCTCTATTCAATCTACCTCAATAGTCAGGTCTGAATAAATTCGTCATATGAAAATTCTTATGACCATGAATCTTACTTATACAATAAGTGTAAAATGGTAGCTTTCCACTTTTTAAAGTGGTGAAGAAATGGATTTATCCATCAATGATACTCTAATTCCCTAATCTAGCTGCTCTTTCCTCGAGGAGCGGGGTATTTCCTTCTAAGTTAAAGTGTAATGGGTCCAAGAAGAGGGGGTAAAGAAGAGAATGCATTGTGATCAGTGTAGCCTTATATCTTTGGAGTTTGGCTAATGTAGCCAAGTCTCCAACTGCATGCTTGCAAACTTTGAATTTGAAACATATGCCTTGCTTATTGATATTTTTCTCTAACAATAATGATTTTTTTATTTTTACCCATCTAACTTTTTTTGGAGACTCTTTTTCACACTTTTTTTCACATATATACATAACTATCATATTTATATAAGGAGTTTTTCTTCTTGAGCCAACATACCATTCTCATCGAAAGCTTTATTTCAACGCATGGCTCCTGTCTTTAGATGTCAAAGCCACTAGACTAGATTGGGATGCACTTCCCTCTATGGAAACTATGTCTACTTCATTAAGGACAAGTTTTAAATAACCAATGCTTCTATAAAAGACTTTTATTTACAATGAATTAGAATTTTAGATAAAAGGATCAAATCATTCTATGAAACATTTTACAAAATATTTTTACGAAACATTTAACAAATATTTTATAGATAAATTTTACGAAACATTTTCTTTTCTAACATTTTGCAAACATTTTAAAAAATAATAATATTTTCATGAGATAATTTTATAGAACATTGGACAAATAAAATGTCTTTATAATCAATTTTACAAAAAAACATTTTACAAAGATTTTACAAAACATTTTTATAAATGTTTTATATTGACTTTACAAAGATTTTTACAAAGATTTTACAAAATATTTTACAAACTATTTGCAAAATATTTTACAAATAATTTTGCAAAATATTTGTATTTACAATATAAATAGGCATTTTTCTTTTGATTTTTAGAAACCTAAAATTGTTTAGAGCCATATTATTTAAAATGCAAAATGTACGAATTATGCTTTCTAAAGCATATATGAAATATATACGATACCTCCTATACTTAGCATGGCCTATGTCCTCATAGTGACCAAGAAGCGACAAGAAAGACACAGTTCATGTTACGTATAGAAAAGTGAAAAGAATTCAATATTACAATGACTAAGATAATGAATAAATTGAATAGAAGTTGATCATCTCCCCTATACTTAGGATCAAATAATCCTAAGTATAGAAGACTATATAAATAGGGAAGAGCAAGGAAAAGAATCTACAAACTCAATGATTTAACTTGTACCTCCTATACTTAGGGTAAATGATCCCTAAGTATAACCAAGAATATCAACAAGTTGAGGACAAGTGAGGGAATAGAAGAAATCAAAAAGAAAACAAATAAGATGAAATGAATGACATCACCGTAATTATACGCAACAATAGGAGTAATGAACCAGAATGAAAATAGAACAACTCGAGCCATTCATCTCCCCTATATTTAGTATCTAGTCATCCTCGATATAGCACACACACGCAATAGATGTGAATGATCAACAACATGAGATAGAAAGAATGAAAAGAAAGAAATATACAAGGTGAAAATCAACTCATGTATCAGACACAGAATGACGTAAATGATCATCGTATGATACAACATGGATAGAATCAACAACGGATAAGAATGTATCATGATTTAAATATGACTTCCGCAGCTACCTCGACACAAATGGTTGTGCTTCAAATGATAATCCTGAAATGACAATACTACCCTTGTCATGCACATATCTTAAAATAAAAATCCTGACCAGTTGCTCTTTGATTTTCTTAGACATAACTTCAACTTTTCATTAAACAAACACATTAGGCACGAAATTCTTTCTCTTCGATATGCTTGCCGTGCCATCTCTTGACTTTCTCCTTACACATTAGGCTGTTATCATAAGCATAGCCTTGTAATTCCAATAATCTGTTTAGATCTACCTTTCTGTTCTGTCCTACTCTCTCTGAATCCAAATTGCATACACTGATTGCTTACAAGGATTTGTGAATGAGTTCTATTGGAAAGTGGCATGACTTTCCATATACCAAATGATAAGGAGACATTCCCAGAGGAGACTTAAGTCGTATGATAGGCCCACAAATCTGAGTCAAGCAAATGCGACCAATTCTTCTTATCCGAATGAATAAGTTTATATAAAATAGTCTTTATCTCTCTATTACAAATCTCAAACAAGCCATTTCTGTGGGTGGTAAGGAGAAGCAACATGATGCTCAATGTCGTATCCTTCAACATGCTTTATCTGTTAATGAAATGACTTTCACCATCTTAAATAATAATCTTTGGAATCCCAAACCATGGAATAGTGCTATCCTTGAGAAAGTGATAAACTACATGACTATTAGTGGTTCGAGTAGGAACAAACTCCAACCAACGACTAACATAATCCACGACAAGCAGGATGTACTAAAATCCATGATTACTAAGAAATGGGCCCATGAAGTCAATGCCCCGGGTGTCAGAAACATCTGATATCTGAATGTACTTAAGAGGCATTATATCTTTGGAATAAATGGTTCCTTCCATTTTTTGACAGTCGGTACACCCTTCACATAGGCCGTAGAATACTTGAATAATGTAGGCCACTAAAGGCCGCACCTAAGTACTTTCGTTACTATGCACTTCCTAGAATGGTGTCTTCTTGCTTTCAACTTGAGACAATAATCAAGGACACTGGTGTACTTCTCCTAAGGAATGCACCTCCTCCAGATGCAATCTGCATCCTCGCGAAATATGTACGGACCTCCCAATGGTAAAAATGTATCTCAGATAAGAACTTGTCAACCATCATCTTTAGCCAATCTCGTGAAACTTTCTTGGAGATAAGATAGTTCAAAATATTAGCATACCATAAGAGTGATGCGATAGAAAGAATCACCTCATATGGGAAAGTCTTTGTAATATGCAGAATGGTTCGGTTAGGAGTATCTGCCTTTGTAATTTTAGAAAGGTGATCTACCACAATACTCTTGACTCCATGTTTATTTCTTATCTCCAGAACAAATTCATGGAGTAGAAGGATCCAACGAACAATATAGGGTTTGGCATCCTTCTTATCCTTTGAGTACCTGATGACAAAGAAGTTAGTGTAAAAAATCACTTTACAACCAAGTAAGTGCGATATGAACTTCTCCAAAGCAAACACAATTGCTAGCATATGTTTTTCTATTATTGTATAGTTTTTCGAGGCTCATCTATTGTCATTCTAGCATTGTAAATAACAAATGGTAATCCATCCATTCTCTATCCCAATACAACCCTATATCAATATATGAAGCGTCCACCATGATCTCATAAGTGGATGTAACATGTGCTTGAGTAGCCCATTCTTTTAGTTGATTGAAGGATTGGAGAATCTTATCATCTACAACAAACTCAGTCTCCATGAATTGTCTGTAAAACCAAGCATGCCCCAGAAAGGACCTTAACTTCTTTAATGCTGTCGGTGGCTCAAGTTTGGTAATCACATCCACCATGATCGAGTCAACCTCCATGCCTCGCTTGGAGATGATGTAGCCCAACACAATCCCATTAGTCACCATATCGTGACTTTTCTCCCACGAACACACCAAATTCACTTGATACCAACGCTGAAGTACTTGATCCAGATAAGTAAGACATAAATGAAACTATCATCATAAATTGGAAATCATCCATGAAAACCTAAAGAAAACTACCCATCATTTCACTGAAAACAACCAACATACACCTCTAGAATGTGGGGGGGGGGGGGCATTACACAATCCAAAGGTCATTCGTCTAAATGCATAGGTACCAAACAAATAAGTAAACATAGTTTTCTCTTGATCTTCAAGAGAGATTGCAATATGGTTGTATCCAGAGTACCCATCCAAGAAACAAAATAACTCCTTCATTGCTAGTCTTTTGATGATCTGGTCAATAAAGGGCAGGGGAAAGTGATATTTCTTGGTCGTTGAGTTCAAGCTCCTGTAATCTACACAGACAAGCCGTGATGTAGGTACTCAGATCAGAATCTCCTCTCCATTTTTCATTCGTTACAATTGTAATTCTCGATTTCTTCAGAACCACATGTAACAGACTTGCCCATTTTGAACCGGAGATGGGATACATAAAACCATCTTCACACCATTTCAATTTCTTTTTCATGAAAACTTCTTGGAGTAATATTCAAATGATGCTAAAGACACTAAACATCTTTCTATCATCCTCTAAGTAGATATGATGCAAGCACAATGTTGGATTTATCCCAAAGAGATCTAAAATCTTCTAGCCTATTGCCTTGTTTTTTATCTCTAGAACCTTTACTAAGCGATATTCTTTATCATCAGCCAACTGTGAACTGATGATGGCCTGAAACATGTGAGGATCACCTGCAAGGACAACGTACTTCATAGTTGAAGATAATGGTTTGAGCTCTAGTGGGGTTTGAATCTGCTATGTACCAACCTCTAAAATGTACTGGTGGTCGGTATCTAAACTGTCAACTATGTGCTTTCCACTATGGTTACTCTCGGCTCAACAAAATCTGTAATGACTTCTTCTTTATTAGCTCAAGGTGGATTATCAAATAACTCAGTCAGATCATCAACAAACGACTCATCCTAATAAAAGAGAAAAAATCGATAGTGCTTTCCAGGACTTCCTTTTTTTAGAAGAATTCACAGGTTTCAACTTAATCCAAAGATAAAGCCGTGTCTCTGATCTCTACTAAAAAATTACAATCCTTTGTCTTAATAGTAATAGTTTCTATCTCATATGATGTAGACTCTTTTGGCTTCGGGTTCAGGAATGCCTTTATTATAACCATGTCACCATTGGAGCGAAGGCTTATAATTCCGTTAGCATAATCAACTATCTCTTTGGCCGTTCGAAGGAACATTTTTCCTAGTATGATCATGATATGAATTAACGGTGCAGAGCTATTCATGTCTAGGATAATAGAGTCCTCTTGGAATTGCATTCCACACACTATTGCAATAACATCATCTAAAATGTCCTTGGATCTTTAATCGATCGACCAACAAACTGAAGGATTATCATAGTCAGTTTGAGCATCCCCAACACGAACTATTTGAGTAGAGATATTGGCATGATATTGATAGAGGATCCTCTATCAAGAAGAGCACGATCAAATTCTTGTTCAAAAGATCTCACATCTAATAAGAGGTGCTCCATTGCCTTTCTTCTTTTATGGGAGGTTGCTAATGGCATTCATAATGGCCATGGTAAAAAATGTGTTTCTCAATTTCTATTGTCTATTCTGCTTGGGTTGATGCTTTGATGTACATGCATCTTTCGTCCCTTTCTTCATAGTTAGAATGTACTCCATGGCCTTCAAGAGTGTCATCTCAAGGAAGATGTTCCATAGAATCTCTATCACTCTAAGATAAGATAATGTTGTTTTTAATTTTTAAAAAGACATACTTTTATTCAATGCATCAGGAAATGGAATAGAAATTGAATCAACATTTTTATTCATATATGAATCTAGATGAACATATGGACAACCAACTCATATTGTACAATGTCATCCATAATAGAAGAAGGAAAATAAAAACATGATGCTCCGTTTGCTGTTGAAAAAGATAGATCTGACACTAGTGTGCTTTCCTCAACCGTTAGCTCGACTATGCATCTCCCATTATTTTATTTTTAGGCCTTTTGATTTTCTTCATTTTTGATGTTTTTATAATGATGATGCTCCTCTATCGACTGCAACACTCGACCCCAACTCACTAGATGAAGAAGCTGAAGCTCGATCAGTAGCTTTATTCCCCAATCCTTATGGCGTTGGTGGTTGTAAGCTCCTACCGCTCTTGAGAGTGATGGCATTAGATAAGCATAAAAAATAAAAAATGAAAACTATCTCGGTTGTGGAAGGATAATGACTGGATGCATGCTCCTTATTGCATCAAAAGTTGTTGGGATTGGCTTCAACCTAAGCTGGAATCATAGACTTTGTGGTTTTCAGGACATCTAGCCTCTGGTTGATCTCATTCATGTTCTTCATCAGCTGTGCTAAATAATCAAGAGTTGGATTCACTAAAGTTACGTCTGGTTTCTCAAAAATTGGGGATTTTTGAGGCTGTAAGTGTGCATGAGGGTGTTGGGGATACCCATGATATCTAGAAGGAAACTGATACTGAGGAGGATTAGGATATTGATCATGATACTATGTAGGATGTGAATGTTGACGATATGGCATATAATATGGCACAAGTTGCATATGTTGATATCCATGTCTGAAAATGTGGTGGAGACTGATAAAGAGGCTACTATGGCTAGTCTTAGAATTGTCTAACACCCTGAGGGTGGTGAAATGGCCTAGTACTGAAGAGAAGTATGCTCCATTGTAGATGAATCAGTTCTAGTACTCGAACTCTGATAGGAGTGGATGGTACTAACAAGTAACACCAGATGCTTGTAATCTCGTCCAGCTTATCGACCTGCTCGGTTCTCTGTTCGATCACTTTCTCGCGGTCATGTGATTGTTTTACAATTATGTCTACTTTTAGGTGGTTCTCTATGATACTTATGACTCTCAATCTCTACATCATGATATGCCAACATGTTGACAAATTTAGGAGGAAGTGAAGGATGCTTCTGAAATATGCGAGAAGAATAAAATGTTGCTAAACTCTCTGCTATTTCCTCAAAGATATGCCATAGAATCTCCTCATCTTTGTTAATGTGAGGTCCCCCACAAGTAACATATACTATCCTCTGGTCTCTAAGCTCAAACCCCTAAAGAAATTTCACACTAAGATTGTATTTGGTATATCATGATGGGGGTACTTCTCCGTCAAGTTTTTGAATCATTCCTACACCTCAGAAATAGGATCATGGGACATCTTGGAGAAGCTGGATAATGAAACCATATTTGATTCAATCGTCCTAGGGGATACTATTTGTTCAAAAACGCTAATCTCATCCCAATACATCACCACCCTTCTTAAATGATTGATCCAGTAAATCCCCTTATCCATAAGGCTGAAGGGGAAATTTGTCATCTTCAATACCTCTAATAAAATGTTAAGGTAGTGCATCATGCTGCATATGCGGTCGAACAACTGGAGGCGTATATAAGGTTCTTCATTGGTGTATCCATGAAAAATGGGGAGAAGTGAAAGTAATTGTGGATTGAGATTGAAATGCCCATGAATTGCAGGAATCTGCATCCAATTCGTCAGCTATCCTGCTCCTGGGTTGTATGAATCTCTAAGCATTAGCTTTTTCTCATCTCGGTTCTGCTCTTGATCTCCCCCATTCGCACCTCCTCTAGGTTGATCCAACTCTCTCATATCATCACATCCTCTGATCTCAAGGATCATATCTCTCAGTCATTCTTGGATGTCGGCCTTCTCTATCAACTAAGCCTGAAGAGCTTGAATAGATGCCAACATAGTGTTGTTGATACAAGTTTAATCTACCATATCTCCTTTTCCCTTAGGTGGCATTAAATCCTTTTCCTTTGAATCGAACTTGAAATGTGAAAGGTACTAGGTCAATCTTTATAAATGAAAAAGTCTGAAAAGAAAGTTCGAGATGGGAGTCTATCTCAAAAAACAGACTTATTGGTGAAAGATATGGAGTAAAAAAAAGAAAGCTCAGGAAGCGAGTCATCATGAAATGGTGAAGATGAATAGTATTGAGAGTAGAGACATAAGTTTGAGAAGTATGGACACAAATCACTCCTTCTCGATGTCTTTGAAATAAAAGGAAAGATGCGAGAATACAAAGGCCAAGTCAAAGAGATAATATGAGAAAAGGAACGAATCATGCAGAAGTATCTTTATTATAATAAACAAATACAAATCAAACCCTCAAATTCACCAACTCAACACAATGAAGACCGTGAAAGTTCATTCGCTTATCTTTTCAATTTTAGAATTAGGTGATAATACATTTATTTAGCTCGAAAACTCACAAGTGGTATCTCCCTATCATCTAGTGTATGTCTTCACACCCCCACCCCCAAGTAGTGGAACCATATGCTCGGGCTATCAGGTTATATTAGGCTCAAAGGGAATATGAAAAAGAGCACAACAAAATGACTTTCTATGGTCGGGGGCAAGTACTTGCAGGTTGACCGTGTACTGAGAGTAATACACGAGTGATTAGGGCATAAGTCCAAGGGTTTTTGGCTCAAATCCTTAGGGCTATGTCCTCACCCACTCTATATGGAAGAAACTACATGTGTCCACTGAGGGGGTTACTCATTCCAAATCAAATGTGAATCATTATGTCTTTTTAGAGGTCGAGTATATTAAGCAGTCCCAATTTTATTTAGTTATCACTTTTTTTGGTCACCTAACAATTTTTCTAGTTCTTTTATGATCCTAAGTCCAAGAAAACGGGGGAAGAATTCAGAAAAGTCGATGCAAGTAAAATCAATGATGCATGCACGAGTAAGAATGTGTACCCTGCTCCAACAGTCTACATGCAATATGATCCATACATAGAATTAAATTCAAACTTATGTGATACATTCATCTACCTTTATTTTTCCATTCTGACTTTAAATCATTAGCAAAACACATGTAAATACTACTAATTTGCATAAATTAACATCTAACATTGATATGTAATTAGCCTATAATTAGTGTATAATTATTTATATTTAATTCCAAAATAAAAGAATAAAGAAAAGACAAGAAAAATAAATGAAGTATGAAAGATACTGAATAACCTTAAACCCTTGAAACCAAGTTAATATTGATTAGGTTCACTAGGAATAAAGTAAGGGGATATAAGTATGCCAATATTGTACAAAACCCTAATTTCATAGATATAAATAGACATACTTACACTATTTTATTCACACTTATACACACCTCAAATATGAAAATTTTCAACATGAAATATGTACATATGTTAAGAAAATTATATAAATAATATCCAATAAAATTTATGCACAGTGCACATGTTACACACATATGAAAAAGGTGGAAACAAAAATTCATAGATCAATAACTACTCCATATGAAATCAAATTGAACCAAACTCACCTTCATTGTATTTAATATGTGTAATAATAATAAAAATCATCACAATATAGTTTATAAAATAATATACATTTTACATGTTTAAAGTTTTTTAATAAAGCATTTTCCATTTTTATTTAATTTATGTGCATTTTTAATTTCTATTTTGTCTTATTTGGTCTAATGTGGGTCAATGAGGCGCCTGCCAGTGTTGACCTCCAGGTCAACACTCCCCACTACACAGCTTAGCTCGTTGACTTTTGTCAAAAACCACTAGCTTCCCATCTTCACTAGTTTTCATGCTTCCACCTTACCCTTTTCCCTCTAGCCCTTCACCAATCCAATGCACCTCATCTTCCTCCATCTCGCTACATGTGTACACCAACCTCTTCCCAATCTCATGCAATCGCCACTCAAAACCTGCATCATGCACCCGATGCTATCAGCATGTACTTGATGCATAATTGGGTCACTTTGGGATGTAGTGTATTCTCAAATGGCATATGCGATCGGTATGTACATGATGATGGGAAATCGATATCTCTAGTCTTGTAATTTTTAGTCTCCTTAGACAATTCTAAGAACATCTTCCCAAAAATAATAAGGGACTGGGTGAACTCTCCTTGGTGTTCAATATCAATGACCGTAAAGTCCTCTTTGAGTGGAGCACCTCAAAAAGTTATAATGTCTGAAATAATCCCTCTCGGCCGTTTGATGGATCGACCAACCATCTGAAACAATCGCTTGACTTTCTAATTGGTTTGTGTTTGAGATTTGCAAACACAGAGGTCGGGAGGACATTTATAGATCAGTCATCATCGATTCTCGCACTGATAAAGATGGTGTCTCTAATTTCACATTCAACTTGGGGCAACCGCCTCGCTCTACAGTTCTTAGTATTTCTCCACATTACTAAGGAGGTGGCCGTAGACAGTAGGTGTCTCTTACTCCTTATTCTCTTATTGCCTGACCTCTTGGGCATCAATATACTCTTCACAAATCTTTTGAGGTCAATAAAGTATTCCATGGACTTTATTAAGGAAAGTTTAAAATCAATTCCTTAGCGAGTGCTTCCCCTAAGGTTGATCTGATTTTTTTCAAGTCTTTTTCATTTCCAATTTTATTATATTTTCTGATTTTTCCATTTTTTAATCTTTTTGGGATTTTCATTTTTGGTCTTTGATAGGAGAATGGGAAGTTTCTAGATTGGAAGGAAAGTGGTTAGTAGATGAGAGAGGTAGAATGGACTCTAGTTGTACATAGTGTGTGGGTTCCCTAATGTCCTCTAGATTTTCAACATCAAATCCACTCATTTCATTCTCCATTTCCATACCCTAGCTGGCAGCAAATGAAATTAATAGGTCGGTGATATTTCTTAATTTATCCTCAATTAATTCATATCTTGTTATAATTCAAGAAATGACATCCTCCAAAATATTCCCATGACAAATCATGGGAGCAATATGTTAATTCAGAAGATATTGCTGAGAAATCTGGGTATCATAATCAAAATACCTGGACTCTGGCATGTAATACTAGGTGAAGTATAGACCATCTAAGTGGTAGATATTGGTCGGAACCTCGTATGGTGGAGTCAATAAACAAGGGGCTTGTAGATCAAGCTCAAGGGTCCAATCCCTATGCATAAGCTCTCCATATGGGTGGTATGTGGAGTAGTCAATGTGAGCTTGACTTCTAACATCAATAAACTCCAAGAAATCATATGGTGCATGCCACTCCATTCGGTTTGTTCTTTCGACCAAGTTGTATCTTTAGATCAAGTCAGAGTGTGCATGTGTAAATTGTTGATCTGAACCAATAGGCATATAAGGATCACATGAGGTATTTTATGGTAAATAATTATGTCAATCATTCGTCTCAACAATGGATTGACGTTCGAATGGTTTTGATTCCAACAAGCATCCAAGAATATGCTCATAGGATGGAAGTGGATCTGGGGTATATGAGTATGGGGCAGGTGAGAAGAGCGAAGAAGTGGAGAAGTCAGTCAGAATTCTAACCATAATCAGGGTGGGATAGAACTGACCACGAGTAAGGGTCTCTCGCGGATGGTGGTGGGTATATGGAAGAAGGAAAATGTGAAGATGAATGGTATATGGTTGAGACGAAGTGACCTTAGGGGTATGGGTACTAGGATCGTTATCCTGACATCTTCGAGAGAGATGAATGAAACAAAGGTAGATCATGGTCGAAAACATGCAAGTGCATAGAAGGATAATGCACACAGATAGACACATAAACAAACGAAAGAGCAAACCCTGATTTCACCAACTTAACACTGTGATGGTCGCAAAGGTCTGACTGTTATCTTTTTGGTTTTAGTTAAGTGAGAAAATAATCTTTATTACACAAGCATGTAAGGTGAGTTGCCTTACGCCCATTTGTGTCTCCTATATGATCCCAATCAATGTGGTAATCTACCCAGGATACCGAGTTCAATATCACACCCCAAAGGAGAAACACACGCTTACACAACCAAAATGTATTTCTGAGGTCGAAGGCAAGAGCTTGTAGCTCCCAAGCCCGTGAGAGTCGGGCCTGGAGACTTAGGGTGCAAGTTCAAGGATTTGAAATCTAACCCTAGTATGTACATCCTGATCCACCCTGTCTAGAGGTAGGTACCTGTGTGCAAGGACGAGATTGCTCTCCCAAAAACGAATGTTAATTTTAATTAATTTTTTGGTCAATTCTGATTAGGAGCCCCAATTTTAAGTTAGATTCTCACTTGATTATGTCCACCAAACATGACATGCCTACCGATTAATCCCAATTTCCTTTTACTAAGTGATAAAACCAAGGAGGAGGGGGTGGAGAAAAACCGATGAAATCGATTAAATCAATTATGCATATCTACTTTAGAAGACTTACAATGATCCTCGTGTCTACATGATGCAATACCGAATTGAATTTTTTATCCTAAATGCAAAATGCAAGTCATGAAAATCGTACCTAGAAGGAGCTTATATTAGTCAAGAAGAATTTGAATTTAATTTGACTAAGTGGAATGCTCTAATGTGCATATTTTAAAGTGAAGTGTGGTCCTAGTTTAAAAGAGCACAAATAAATGACAATTGACCTATGTAAAGCTCTAAGACTACGAGTGCAGGTCTAACCAATGAGCCATTTAAGTCAAGCCCCATCCTCATCTCGAGAGTGAAATAGGTCTCGACACACCATAAAATAAATGCCCAAATTTTGGTTACACATGTGAGATCCTAAACGGGAAATATTGTTAGAATGCAGTTACATAAACTATTATAAATTAATAATTACAAAAATCAAATAAAATGCAAAAAATCCTACATACTCTACACTATCTCATGACTCGACTTGATCTTATTTTTTAATGCCTCCTTTCAACTGGCTTATTTCCTGAAAAAGCTGGCCTCCAATGCTCCTGATTTCTCTGCTACCAAAGTATTCGTTTTGTCGTGTCAAGTCTTTCGCACAAAAAATAAGATGGTGGTCAAAGAGACGACTTAAACAAAATAAAATAGAGAAACAAGTAAATCGAACATGGAAAAATAAATAGAGCAATAATTACAAGAAAACCCGACGGTGACACTGCTCGAGGGACGGAAAACCTAATTTTTAAATTTTCTAAAAATCAACTTAAGCAGTTCCTCCCCAACAGCAATGCCATTTGAAGAACCCAAAATTTTCCCTTAGCTAATATGTCAAATTAACAATGATTTTCATTTTAGGCAAGCAAATTCAGATTAATAAAGAAGACCACTTAATTAATTTTTCAATTCAATATAAGTGGTCCAATTTATTTTACTTGAGCAAGCCCAAGTTTTAATTAAGAGAGGCAATTGTCTCCTAGGCCAATTTCTTAGATGATGAAGATATTAGGTTTTTGAGAGGAGTATTTTTTGAAATTTTTGAAATCAAATATTGATGATGTGAAAATGTAAGGATGTCAATTCAAGGTCAAATTAACCTATGTTGGAAATTCAAATTAATATGTTAATTAATTCAAAAATCTAGATAGCCAATTTTCCTTAATAATTTATGTCATGGTGAAATTAGAAAAGTTTTTTTTTTGTATTTTTAGGAACTAAATTCATGCGTAAGAGTTGGACACTTTTTATGGGTTTTTTTCACATTTTTTGTGAAATTGATACGCTATCAATTAAGATGAAGTTAACCTACTATGTGTTTTTGTATTTTTTTCTAATAAGATATCATTTTTTATGAATTTATAAGTGCAGATAGGGTAATATGAAGTAATTTATTTTAATAAATATCAATACTCAATAATTTCTCAAATTAAAATTATCCTAAATAGTTCTGATAATAAGGAATCAAGAACAACTTTTAAATCCTTAAAATAATAAGTTATGAATGAATTAAAAATCATTTACTCAGGCCATAGAATGATTTATTTCGGACTAACTATGCATGCTAATGAGATGATTTTAAGCACAAAAGAACACATCATTAATTCTATCTAATGTTAATTTTTGAGAATTTGTAGAGCAGTTATTGATCTATTATAAATTTCCAAAGCATACAGGGTAAAATATTGCAATTTGCTCCATAATAAATATTAATAAATCAAGAAATTCTCATAAACTACATTAATCGTATACAATGATAAAGAATGAATGGTTCTAAAAACTACAATTTTCAGAATCAAAATATGATGCGAAATGATGCTTTAAATTAAAGTAGCAACACATGGTACAAAGTGAAATTATAGGAAAAAAATTAAAATAGGAAATATGTTGATACAGATAAAATTAAAGTTACATAGAACATGGGGTTCTTCATGCATAATCCAGGCTCGCACATGCACAACAAGTGCTTATCATGGTGGGGTCCTCGGTGCAAATCTTGAGAAGATCAAGGGTCATGTCACAATTTTCCCCGGCTAGGGCTGTGGACAGAGCAACAGGGCTGGTCGGTCCCACAATGTGAAGGTAGTCTGGTCATCGAGTTTGAGGTGGGTGGCGAAGGTCAAGGTGCTCATAGATGAGGAAAAGGGTGATTTGGTCGATCGACGGAGCAGAGGTGCTGCACTCGAAGCTCGATGCAAGCAGCGATGGAGATGCTTCTAGTGAGCGAAGCCTAAGGGGCACAAAGGCAGTGACTATGATGTTGTCGGGCGGAATGGGTGGCACTGTTGTGCCGAGGGTGATGATGGTGCATGACTTGAGGTGGAGTTAGGGCTCTGGCGGAGGCGTTTAGTGATGCGAAGGGTTGACGATGAAGGTAGTAGATCGGGTAGTTGTGGAGGTGATCGTGGTACACAGAGTGTGAATGAGAAGTGGCATAGTAGGGGAAGATCGAAGTGATGGAGGCTGGAGAAGGAGAAGAGGGCAAAGAAGAGGAGAAGAAAAAAAGAAGAGGGAAAGGCAAAAAAGAGGAAGAAGGATGGGTTACCTAATTGTTGGGTGTACAGATTGATCGCCTAGGGAAGAGAGCTGTAAGCCCCTTGAGTTTTCACTTCGGAGCAGCCGACATGGCTGCAAAACTCGAGAAACAACACTGCCTGAAGGGGATGTTGTAGTAACGTAGGGGGCCCTCGATGTATGAGAGAAGCTCGTCGTCGTTATATATCGAAGCCCTCTAAAACTATCACTGACAGAGGATTAGGTTGGGCCTTAGCTCTCAAAGAACGACAGATAGGTTAGATGGGATAGGAGAGGCAAGGTTGTAAGGGTGGTTGGCAATGGTGAAGAAGGTGGAGGTCTTGGAGGATAGGGCAATCTAGGGGATGGAGATGGGTTGCGGAGGAATGGTTTCCAACATGAAGGAGATGGGCGAGGAGATAGAGGATCGGGGAGGTGATTGAGAGTTGTGAGTGGAAGTGGTACACTGTAGAAGACATAGGCACAGAGAGAGGTCGTGCATTATCACAAAAGGCAATAACAGTTGGAGAAGAAGGGGGGCACGTGGCACGTTGAGGAGTCGCTACGTGGTGGGGAAACATAAATTAAAGAGAAATAGAATTGAAATAAATAAAATAATAAAAAAATAAAATAATAATGAATAAAATAAATTAAAATAAAATAAAATGAAATAAAAGGGTGTAAAAGAGGGCAACACATAGCGACTCCAAGAGCCGCCACGTATCGCTTCTAAAAAATTCAGAAAATAAATAAAAATAAAAAAAATAAATAGAAAATATAAAACAAGATCAAAACAAAGAGTAGTCTTCATGAATGTTGTTTGTTTGATTAGATCTGCAACATTTGTGAGGAACCAAAATCAAAGAAATCATCTGTGTATTTTCAGTGTTACTCTATAGATATAAAATACTGTATTTTTTGTATTTTGTATTTTTTCATTTTTGAATAAGTTAAAAATTAAAATAAAATATAAAATAAATATTTACACCTTACTCTATTTTTTGTATTTTTAATAAATAAGAAAAAAAAATAAAATAAGCGGGACACATATATCGACTCTATGTACAAACTCAGGGTAATTTATTTTCTTTGATTTTTGCTTCAATTTTTTATTTGCTTCTTTTATTTTTGTTAAAACATAAATCAAATGAAGTAAAATAAAAATAAATAAATAAATAAGAGTTACTTTTTACATAAAAGAATATGGTCAAATCGGTCAATATATACAGTATACAATGAGGTCCCAAAAAAAATCCATGTTTCACACATGAGATTCGATTATTTGATTTGTTTTTTTATAATTGAATGTACAAAAATTCAAAAGTGACTAAGGGTTCATAAGAGATTGTGCGAGGGAGATATTCATATTTAAAACTTTTTGTCTCAAAACTAGGGTTTAGGAATTATTGGCAAATAAACAACTTAGCATTTTTAGTACTTTTCCTTGATTAATTTAGTAATATGTACACAATAAAATTGATTTTATTTTATTTTCAGTTAGTGAAAAATAATTAAAAATAATGGAAATTATTATACAAGAGAATTTAGGGCTTTTATTTTATGTAATTATGCATGTTGAAATATGAATCTTATTTACATATACATGAATGATAAAAATGCAACATAGATGAATAAATGCAATGGATTACTTGAGAACAGATATCTATTTTCAACTTTTAGAATGATGAATCATATATTCATTAGGCATCTCATAACAGATGCATAAGGGCATCTAGCCATGTCTTTCTTTTCCTCAACACTTTGACGAGCAATCCCTTTAGATAGGTGTATACCATGACTTAATGGATGGAAGAACTTCTTGGAATTCTCCACATGGAAATGTTACAAGATCTTCTTAATGTATGTATATTGTGACAATCCTAAAATTCTCTTTTTTCTATTTCTGAACATCGTC